>OX463301.1:23275000-23807500 GCA_949820665.1 Scrobipalpa costella
CGTTTGGATACATATATTTTTAATTGCTAGTGATGTCACCTCAAATAACAATATAGTAACAAATAGTAGTAATAGCATCCTGTCAATGTTGAATTGTATGTTTCGGTACATTACTAGTAATGCCAAATTGACAGCTGTCATACGTAACTTTAGAAATCGGCTCCACTGTAGTGTAGTAAGAACTGTATTACAGCATATGCTAAATCAGCGCCATTTGGATCACACGATACAGACATTGGGCTCGATTCTAGATTTCACCGGATAAAACTAAAGTTAAAATCTTATTGTCACTTTCAAAAGAGAGGAAGACAACCAAAGGTGGTTCCATAGAGAGGAAGAGCACTTGAAATATACTCCGACAACTTTGAATAGACGTTTCATAAAATAAGATATTCAATGGGCCCGATTCTAAATTCCACCGGCTGAAGCTAAAATTAAAATCCATGTGTCACTTTCAAAATCATAAAATTGAAAAAGGACAGGCGATTTATACTCTATGGTTTTACACTTTGATTTGATTTTGAGGCGCTTTTGTACGTGTCCCCAGTATTTCTGTTAACTTCATCCGCCATATCATATGACGGCGGATACAAATGACAGATAACGCATAGAATCACCGACTATAAATCAGAAACCGGAGAGAATAGATCTCCCGTCCTTTTCTAATGTTTTTAGTCTGAAAGTGACAATTAGATTTAAATTTTAGTCTTAGCCGGCAAATCTAGAATCGAGCCCAATTTGATATTAAATTTACCCTGGCGAAAATATATCATGGCTGGAAAGACAGTTTAGCGTTGCATCTCGCGTGTCGTATGCAAACCGGAGTCATCTCGAAGCGGATTGGCTCACTTCGGCGGAGCATTCAATTACCCTCGTTTGTATCGACTCCGGTGTCGATTCGGGCAAATACATCTATTTAGTTTAAAATTATCCGTGTTTTCTGCTGAGTTAGAGACATTTAATGGACCACCGACTTTAAATCAAAAACCGGAGAGAATAGATCTCTTGTCCTTTTTCAATGTTTTAAGTCTGAAAGTCGGCGGGGGACAATGACTTTGTGTTGTTGTTTCTAGTTTGGTCAGGCTGATCACCTGATTGTCCGAAAAGTAAGATGATCCATGCCGTCGGATGGGCATGTAAATAGTCGGTCCTGCGCCTGAATTCTCTCTGGTCGTGTCAGTCAGTCTGTCCCATCAGAATAAGAGATTGAGGGAACAGAGAGTGCACCTGTTTGTAGCGCGTGTATGTTTTTCTTTCGCTTCCAGTCCAGCGTGATGGATGTCTTGATGTGATCTTTTTGTATGGTTCTTATTTACTTGTACCCCATGAGTCTGTTTAATTATAAGTCTCGTCTATATTTTACTATTTGTTTTGTGTGAAACAAAAAAATTAAGTTTTAATCTATTTATGTAATTGTTTGTGGTAGTTTGGATGCACGTTGCGGATGCAGAGTTTGCGCCGCGCCGAGTGAGCGGTTCTATTCCCGCTGTGCGCGTAAGCGGAAACATATCAAACATTGCACGAGCGAGTTCATATCGCACCAATCAGCATTCGATATTTGTATTTTGGTTCTTGACTCCAGTCTAAAGCTAAGGTAATACAGATAGTCAATGACGGGGTAAATCACTAATTACAGATAAAAAACTGCCTCCGTGGTCTAGTAGTCAGACCCATAGGTTTACGATCCGGATGTCCTGGGTGCGATTCCCAGGGGGAAAACACAAAGATGATATCCGTCAATTTATCACTTTGTGAGGTTTCCCCAGCTTAGGACATTGCAGGCTGAAACACCCGATCGTCCAAAAATTAAAAGTATTCTGTGCTTCGGAGGGCAAGTTAAGCCTTTGGTCCCGGTCTTTGATAGTGCTCGTTACTCAAACCATGTCAGAGATCTAAAAGCTGTGTTACTAGGCGGTTTTGAAAACTCTGACACCAGGGTTATTGGGTCATTTAACTCGAAAATCCACTCGCTAAGAAGAAGATAAAGAACTCAAAAATATTTACTTCAAATTAATATTTTTACTATTTTGAGGTCCGAATTATAAAAAAACATTAGACAATCAGAAATGTTCGAAAGTTTTCAGTTAATCGGAAAACAGCGCCACATTGCTAGAATCAGCGATCAGGCTACTCAGCCGCGCGTCTATTTGCAAACACTTCTAACCTCATACTAGTACACTTTGGTGTAAAAGCGGCGTGCACAAAGTTTATTCAGTGAACTAATTACGTCGGAGCGGGGTTTGTCAATCATGCAGTGTCTCTACCGCAAGTGCTAATTATTTAACTTCATCCCCTCTCCCCACCTCCCCCCTTACTTCACTACACGGCAACCCTCTAGCTGCGTAGAGACGCAAGATTGTGGCAGACTTGAAGACATGTTTAAATAATATTGCGCTTACTTAGTTTGACTTACTCATTGACTTTTACATGTTGAAGAGGAAAAAAATATGCCACTCACAATCGAAATTCGCAATTGTTTCGTTCCAAATAAAATGGTGGTAAAGATAATAACTACTCGTAATTTTATTGTATTTCTTATCAGGTATTACTGTAATCTATTTATTATTATTATTATAGCTGGCCCATTAGATCCCACACTTGTAGTCTATACATATAATAAATCTCTAGAAGGGTCGTGTCTGTACATTGAATATTTTTACAAAAAAATAATCGCAGCAGATGTTATTAACGATAATTATAAAGATCAAAACGATTTTTTTTTTAATTCTGTCTGTCTGTCTGTATGTTACCACATCACGCCAAAACTGCTGAACCGATTTCGATGGGACTTTTTTTATTCAACAGTGTGTTACCTGGATTACAACTTCTAATATTGAGTAAGTACCCCGGTTTGTATGGAAAACACGCAGTGTCGAACATACTGAAAACGTTTCTCCGCGCGTAGGAGCGGGATCTGCTAGCCCGCGCGCGGAAGCGTGTTTTCCATACAAAAACAGACAATGCGAAACTCGCTTCCGCGCGCGGGTTAGCAGGTCCCGCTCCTACACGCGGAGAAGCGTTTTCAGTATGTTCGACACTGCGTGTTTTCCATACAAACCGGGCATACGAAGTCACGGGCACAGCTAGTGTATGATAGATATTGAGATTATCTGTATTAATACAGAAATACATAATTTAATGTTAAATGCTTCTCAGCCCAGAGAGCAAAATTACGTAATCCTGAGGACCCCTCTACCTAATGTCTTCTGCTTCATACCTAAAATGAGAAGCAGCATTCTTAATACACAAAATCACGTCTTTATCCCTTATGGGGTAAGCAGAGCTTAAACGATCTAAACAAAGGTCGTTCCGCCACGTCTCGCAAGTTTTGAGGGTTATTTATTACATTACAGATGATTACGATGTATAACCCATCCCCTTAAATTGCAATATACTATAACCCACGAATCCCTAGAATAGCTAGATTTTACAGTTAGCCCGGGAGGTGATGCAGCTGGCACATTCTATGATTTTCTATCACTCCCAGTCCAGCATTCTTAATACCGGAAAATCCTTCGGATTATTTATGGGATACAATAAATCAATAGACTCATACATACATATAATCACGCCTTTATCCCAAATGGGGTAGGCAGAGCGTAAACTACCCAAACAAAGGTCGCTCCGCCATGTCTGGCAAGTTTTGAGGGTTTTATAATACAGATTTGTAGGTATATTGCTGTAGTGACAGGTTGTCAGCCCATCGCCTAATGTGCAAGATACCAAACCCTCGGATCCCTTAGCTTAATCAATAGACTCCGTGTGAAGATCTTGTTAAAATCGTGTTCGAGTGAACGTGGCGCGCGTAAAGTGAATTATCGCGGATTATCAGGCTCATTGGACAAATAACGCATTCACTAACACTTGTAGCTTTGGTAATATAATCATAACATTTATAGGATAAATCAACGACTACTCACTTGTTTGTTTAACTTATTGTTCACACACGGCGGGCGGTGTTGTGCGATTTTCACTCTCCATATAGAAGACTCTCGTAAAGAGTCCAAAAGGTGGAAGACTAACAACTCCGTTAAACAAAAAGTGAAAGGACGTTGATTTATCAGTATGAATTACTCTTGTTCGTGATTTCGTGATACAACATTTATAGGATATAATAAATCAATTCATCCCGTATAAATATATCCAGAGTCGATCCATCGTCATGAATTATCGCAGAATATCTGGCTCATTGGGTGAATAACGCCTTGATACTTGTAGTTTTAGTAAAATATTCATAATACTTGTAGTATTCATAGTACAATAAAACAATACAATCCATATAAAGATTGTTGTTATTAACGTGTTCGAGTGAGCGTGGAGCACATAAAGTGAATTATCGCGGATTATCTGGCTCATTGGACGAATGACGCCTTTACTTATCAGTAAACCGTAGCTTTGATATTCATAATATAGAACTTATAGGATACAATAAACCAATACATCACGCATAATGATACCCGTTTTTATTAACGTGTTTAAGAGAGGGTGCCGCGCGTAAGCTGAATTATAGGGAATTACCTGGCTCATTGAACGAATAACGCTATTACTGACACTTTATGCTTTGGTGATATAATATTTATAACATTAACAGGATACAATAAATCAATACGTCCCATATAAAGATATCCAGCGTAAATAACGAGTTCGATTGAGCGTGGCGCACGTAAAGTGAATTATTGCGAATTATCTGGCTCATTAGAGAAGAAACCTATATACCCTGCAGTGGGTGGATGTGGGCTGAAGATGGGCGAATAATAAATCAATAAAATCGACAATAACGTGTTCGAGTGAGCGTGGCGCGCGTAATGTGAATTATCGCGAATTACCTGGCTTATTCGGCGAATAACGCATTCACTGACACAACATTCATAATATTTGTAGGAAATAATAAATCAATAGACTCTATAGAAAGATATCCAGCGTAAATAACGAGTTCGAGCGACCGTGGCGCGCGTAAAGTGAATTATCGCGGATTATCTGGCTCATTGGGCAAACAACGCCTTCACTGACACTTGTAGCTTTGGGGTAAATACTTTTTAATCATATAAATTTTCTTAATATTTATAGGAAACAATAAATCAATAGACTCCGTATTAAAAATTCCAGCATTTATAACGTGTTTGAGAGAGCGTAGTGCGCGTAAAGTGAATTATTGGGAATTATCTGGCTCATTGGACGAATAACGCCTTTACTGACATTTGTAGCTTTGGTAATTTAAATTTTGAACCAGATTAGAAAATATTATTGCTTTTGTTTATGTTGTTTTCGTGTTGGGTAAAAATATTGGGATATTTTTAGGGATGTCTTTATTGATTCTTGTCATCAGATATTGAAGTGAGCAGGCAGTAAAAGTAAAAGCTTAAAGGCCTTAAAAAACAAGAGTAAACAGTTTATTGAACTCAAAATACAATTTATGAAGAAAACATAAACTAAGACATATTTTACGCACAATCTTCCCAAACATGGGCAAAAAAAATCGTTTTTCAAATAAACAATAAAATATACGACTATCTTTTTCTTCAAATATTTACCTTCACACTCATAAACGTACCATATCCATTTAATTTGGCCTTTTTTGTTTTGTAGGATACAAAACTTTCATACTGTTCCTCCAAAACTCCAGCAGTACGTAAAAAAATGTATAAAATCTTCTTACTCTGTGGCACTTAGCAGCCGTCTTTTGACTGTGAAAAGAAGCGTGGTAGGAGGGTGTGGAAGTAATAAGGTAATGAAATATTGCCGGCTGTTTGCGGAAGATCTTTGTTTACCATCGCGGCGGATGAACACTTAACCGGCTTTATCTTTCAATCTGACTCGCTGCTTCTATGGTTCAGCTGTCTGTGCTTTGGGCTCTTGAAATACACGTTTTTTAAAGGTTTCATACCAAAGGACACGGATCATTACTATTAGATAGGTATATCAGATGATTAACTACCAGATGATTAACTTCTTTCATGCTGGACTGGGAGCGAGAGATAAACATGGAATATGCCAGCTGCATTTCCTCCTAGGCATGCTGTAAAAACCAGCTACGGGATCCAAGGGTTTCTGTATATTGCAAGTTAGGCGATGGGCTGACAACCTGTCATATATAGTAGTATTTGGTTTAAGAAACTGACGTAGAGAATACTAAATATAATAAAAACTTGTGGTACTTGAACTCTATCTTTGATGCACCATCAGGATTATTTTTACAGCTCGAACTAAAGTATGCCTTTAAAAAAAATATGGCAGGACATTGTAAGGTCATGGCGCGCCGTTTTTATATGTAGACTGTGTCATGGCATCCTTTTCAATTATTATCTGTTTAATACCTAATAAGAAACCAGTCGTAAATTATTTTATTATAGGTATACTAAATACCTAATTTTATGCGTGGTAATCCTTTTTTTACTTCCATGCTGGACTGGAAGCGAGAGAAAAACATTGGATGTGCCGGCTGCATCTCCTCCCGGGTATGCTGTAAAAACCAGCTAAGGGATCCGAGCGTTTCAGTATATTGTAAATTAGGCGATGAGCTGACAACCTGTCGCTACAGCAATAAACATACAAATCTATCTTGAATAACCCTCCTTTGTTTAGGTCGTTAACGCTCTGTCTACCCCATTAGGGACAAAGGCGTGATTATATGTATGTAACTACAAAGAAAGGTACGTAATAAAAATAATGTCGGTCTCATTTCCTTTCACAACTATCTTTAAACAAGCATTATTGTCAGATTACAGTTAACTGACGTCATAGTTCATCAGGTTGACCTTCAAGTTGAAAACCCCAATCCCAAGGCTCAGACCACCTGCAACCCAGATGTAGTTTAGGTAATGAAATGCGGTTCTGCATAATATATCGCCGTCCTATTTCTTTACCGTCTTGTTTTTTCTTAGAAATACCAAATGTTTTCATACACGTGAAGTATGTTCTATGGCACTTATGTTATTTACTTCTTATTGCCTACTTCCTTGAAATATATAAGAAAAGCTTTTATTGTAAGAGCTTTTTTCTAGACCTATTTTTGCTTCACCATAAAGACTAATATGTATTTTAAAACGCAGTTTTAAAGATTTATGCATACATAGGGACAGAGAAAGCGACTTTGTTTTATACTATGTAGTGATAGAGAAATAACAAAATAAAAATTCAAGGTTCAAGCAAAAGAGCAAGCCCAATGTATGTAATAATCAAGAAATGCCAACATTCCATGAGGTCTAGAGCTGGCTGGCGACTCGAGGACTCTAGTTCTACAGCAGGTACTAATTTCCCGCAGGAGGTATAAATTGTGTCCGAGCGGCGCGGGGCTGGATACTGGGCGAGGAGACTGGTACTGCACCGGGGGGCGCTTTTGCGAACTTATTTGGTGCAGACGGTGGACTAAGGTTTTCCACTCATAAAACTGAATATCGGTTACACTAGTAACCGAAATTTACTTTGGATTCATTGCTTACATGATGGACTGGGAGCGAGAGAAAAACATAAAATATACCAGCTGCTTTCCCTCCCGTGCCTACTGTGAAAACCAGCTAAGGGATAAAAAGCAAAGGGTTTTAGTATATTGTAATTTGGGCGATGGGCTGACAACCTGTCACTTCAGCAATATATCTACAAATCTATCTTAAATAATCCTCAAAACTTTGTCAGACGTGGCGGAACGACCTTTGTTTAGGTCGTTTACACTCTGCCTACCCCATTAGGGATGAAGGCGTGATTATATGTATGTATGTATGTATTCATTACTTCAAGGTTAAATTTCTTGACTTGTTATGTTAAAGAGATGTTTTTTAAGTGCCAATATGTTAAATGTGTAATTGGCTTTCAATGTTCAATTTTATTCACAGATATTACGTTTATTGAGAAAAGTCATTTCATTTTCGTTTTCTCGTACTAAATACGTAATACAAAATATACTTAAATACTTACTTGCACTTAATTAATAATTCTTTTTTTTGGAAAGTATTACCTTTCTTAAACTTCGAAAGTTTTTGATCAATCTTCCTTTACTGGAGTTTAAACAAAACTTCGACTCTGTTCCCTCATGCGAACACTCCACGTTTGGGTTAAATTTTGGCTCATCGTACCTGCACTCGCGTTGCTCATTCCAAGTTCCTCCCTCACCCAGCTCCCGGCTGGAACGTGCCAGGCAAGGCAATAAGCCCGTCGGTTATTGCCCGATTTTTTCACCTTACGTGTGTAATCTCCTTCTGATTATCTGCTGCTCAGTCATCTCCTCACTTATATTATATTCCGAGCTGAATTCCTGAGTAGCCGCAGTATATTTCTCAGGAGTCTTGGCTGGTGACAGTTTGTTTTATTTGATTCGGTTCAGCTTGGTATTAAAATGGGAACGTAATTTAAGAACAATTTTCAAAGGAGGAGGTTCTCAATTCATCGTGAAGTTTTTTTTATGTATGTTCACCGACTACTCGAAAATGGCTAAACCGATTATAGAAATTCTTTTTTTTTTAAATTATGTAATCAACGACCAATTATCGAATGATACATTAAAAATGTTGGTAAAAGATAAATTTCAGTTCCTTCTAGCTATTGTAAAATGAGGTGATTGAGGTGATATTTAACCTATATTGTCAGCTGTATCTTACAATATTAAAATCTAAAATAGAGCAAAATACCTTCTATAAATATTTACAGAAATAGAAAAACATACAATTTTCACCCACTTTCTTGATATAAAGACGAAATTTCATGCGGCATCACCCCCCTTGGAAGGCGCTAGTTGGGAGCCCTTTCGGTCACCCTCGTAAATATTCAAGGTTATTCGTACTTATATTTTTCTCTGAATTTACTTTAAAATTGCGGCTCTACATCGTGTATAAAATGTTCTACCCACTATAAAATAAATACACAATAAAATGTTATGTGTAGCAGAATTAAAATATTGTTTTCGATAAAGTAATAAAATAATAAATTATGGTATAAACTGCTTTGGTTAAACTGTAACTACAGAAACTGTGATTTTTTTAAAATAATATGGATTGCAAAATACTCGTGATGTTTGAAATTGGAAGCTTTTGGTTATGTTACATCGTGTTACATTCAAAAGCTTGTTTACAAGAGCTTTGTTCTCAACGTTTAAAAATAGTAACTTGTGTGGGAGGCCCGCATAGGATTAATAATTGTTCCCACGTGTTTCTCCGCTGGCTTCTTGGCACTCTCCTAGTAGTAGCTAGCAGCCTCCCTTAAATAAGTTTGTAATATTATCATTGTTTTGGCCCCCCGCCCCCGCGCCTGCGGCACCGCCCCCGCACGCCCGCATCGCGAGCAGGGATCTCATTTGAATACACCCTGTTTATTGTTCCCGGTTTTTCTCCTGTTTGCCGGAATTATCGAATAATATTCCTCTGAAGGCATTATCTCCGGTTCCGTGTGAATACACAACGTTTTATTTGATTTCGTTTTTCGGCGAGCAGTCGCCATGGCTCCTTTAAAGATTACCAAAATTCAGACAACAAGAATCTCTCGGGAAAGACACAAAGTCACAATTTTGTTCTACTGCTAAGAAGTATTTTTGTTCACGATAAACTGAAATCTGTCACTGAATTCCCCCGAACGTGTGAAGTGTACCAGAAAATAAGATAAACAATTTGTGAATTCTAAATGTATTAAAAGAAATGCAGAAATTCTTCGTACGTATAATTTTTCAAGACGATAGGAGACTAGAACATGTAGAGCCACCGTGAAAAATGTTATTTGTTTTTTTTATTCAATAACGTTGCTACGTACTCGTAAAACGTGAACTGAAAAATTGCTCTCATTTTTGTGATGAATAATTCAAACCAGCAGGCGTAGCTATACTAGAAATTTCATACGGTATGGTTTATCCCAAGATTGAATCCCATATTGAAATTAAATACGTTTCGTCTCGAATTTTCTGAAACAAAAGCTACTGACAGTGTATTTTATTTATTATGGAAAACCAACAGCTTCATTGGTTAAATTTGCAAAATGCTTAAGCTGCTATGTACAAATGATTGGATCTAATATGTTGGATACAAGAAAATACAAAAAATCTATTTTTTAAGAAATAAAATATGATGAAAATATCAACAACCCGATAAAAACGGTAACCGTCAATAATAAAGTGTAAAATACTTATTTACCTGCCCCCCTGGGCTATATTAGCATACTGTGAGAAATATGTGCAGCGGCGTTTGCGTGCTGATACATATTTCATGAGAGCTCTGCCTTACCCTTCCCCCTCTGGAGTTTCTTCACCCCCCCGTACTCCTATGGATCGTCTTGGGATCCTGCGTGGCTCTGAACATCCTGAGATACGGCTATCCATGGAGTTACATCATTTTTAGATTCTCGAAGTCGAACTAAATTTACGTGTGTCAATTGTGATACAATACGATAAATAAAAATAAAATTAAACAAACTATCTACGAATAAACGGTTTTACTAAAATTAGTAAAACTTATTACCTGTATTCTGATTCCAAATAGGAATTAACGTTTTCTTTCAAACATTAAAAATGTAGTCTACCCCATATATATTCTTACCCGTATTTTTGCACCATTTTCTCCCATGTTGGACTGGGAGCGGGGGATAACATAGAAAGTGCCGCATTTCCTCCCAGGCAAACAAAACCAGCTAAGAGATCCGCTGGTTTCAGTATATTGATTAATTTAGACGATGGGCTGACAACCTGTCACTACAGCAATATACCTACAAATCTATCTTAAATAACGCTCAAAACTTTGTCAGACATGGAGGAACGACCTTTGTTTGAGTCGGTCGTCGGTTGCTAAGCTCTGCCTAACCCATTGGGGATAAAGGCGTGATTATATGTATGTATGTATTTACGCACACTTACGTATGGCTGAGCGGCAGTGGAGATAAATATACATGCATGCTTATATTTATTGAACTTTTTCTGCGGAGTTATTCCAAAGCATGGACTGTATTAATCCTACTAACTTATTCTATTCCAGACTGCATTTTTCACTTAAGTATTCATGCACAAAAGAATATTTGATCAACATTTGCATACCTCAATACTTCTTTGTATACTTTGCGGAAGTTCAGAGCGAATGCAATTTATTCTGCTCAAACTGCCTTCAATAAACGCGCTCTATGCACGAGACTTGGCCTTTCCGCTTATGCACGAGACTTGGCCTTCCGCTGCCATCGGCAGTTCCGCGAGGGTAGCTTTGTCCAAGAAGTAATTTTACAAGCAAGTCTTGTAAAAACATTCATTTTATTGCCAAGTAAAGTGACTTTCTACGAGGAAGCAAATAGAACTCAGTTCTAACTCTTCCAAGTTTGCACTTTATACATACATACATATAATCACGCCTTGATCTCTAATGAGGTACACAGAGCGTTAATGACCTTAACAAAGGTCGTTCCAGTACATCTGACAAAGTTTTGAGGGTTATTTGAGATAGATTTATAACTATATTGCTGTAGTGACAGGTTGAGAACCCATCTCCTAAGTTGCAATAAGTATACGTATACATAAACCCACAGATCTCTAAGCTGGTTTTTACAGCATGCCCGGGAGGAAATACAGCTGGCACATTCTATGTTTTTCTCTCGCTTCCAGTCCAGCATAGGGGAATGAAGAATGCATTTTATCACAACTCGGAAGTACGTTATTTAATAAGATAAAAGCGAAAAGCGCATTTCGTCACGACAAAATATAATATAGTACAGTCAGAATATAAAGTCCCGCATTTTCATTGCACCGCAGAGAGATGGTTCCAAAGAGAGGAAGAGCACTTGAAATATACTCCGTCTACTTTGAGTAGACGTCTCATAAAATAACATATTCAATAGGCTCCATTCTGGATACCACCGGCTAAGGCTAAAATTATAATCCATCTGTCACTTTCAAAATAATAAAATTTAAAAAGGACAGGCGATTTATACTCTATGGTTCTACACTATTTCCGCTAGATTTTGACGCGCATTTGCACGTTTTCTCAGTATTTCTGTAAATTTTATCCGCCATATCGTATGACAGCGGATAAAAATGACAGATAACGCATAGAATCACCGACTATATATCAGAAACCGGAGAGAATAGATCTCCCGTCCTTTTCTAATGTTTTAGTCTGAAAGTGACAATTAGATTTAAATTTTAAGTCTTAGCCGGCAAATCTAGAATCGAGCCCAATTTGGTATTAAATTTACCCTGGCGAAAATATATCATGGCTGGAAAGACAGTTTAGCGTTGCATCTCGCGTGTCGTATGCAAACCGGAGTCATCTCGAAGCGGATTGGCTCACTTCGGCGGAACATTCAATTACCCTCGTTTGTATCGACTCCGGTGTCGATTCGGGCAAATACATCTATTTAGATTAAAATTATTCGTGTCTTTTCTTGAATTAGAGACAAGAAAGGGATGAAAAGTAAAATGCAAACTAAACTAACTGCAGATTAAAAGTAAGCCGCAAAAATATATTTATTTTTATGGATTGATTTATTTATCAATTTACCTTCCATGCCGGCCTGGGAGCAAGAGAAAAACATAGAATGTGCCAGCTGTATTACCTCCCGAGCATGCTGTAAAAGCCAGCTAAGGGATCCGAGGGTTTCGCCATATTGTGATTTAGGCGATGGGCTGACAACCTGCCACTACAGCAATATACCTACAAATCTATCTTAAATAACCCTCAAAACTTTTTTTTTTTTTATAATATATATAGGCGAGCATTTGTCCGCCATCTCACCTGGTGGAAAGTGACGATGCGGACTATGTTGAAGCATACTCACCTATGTAGTGCCTATTCACTCTCGCCTTGAAAAGGCCCAGGTTATATTGTTCCGGAAACAGATCCGCCGGCAGGGAGTTCCACTACTTTGCCGTTCGCATTAAGAATGTGGAAGCGAACCGCTTCGTGCGAATTTGTGGTATATCCACGACATAAGGGTGGAACCCCTGTCCACGCCTCGTGCTCCGGAGATGGAAAGGGGAGGGGGGTATAAGGTCATGAAGTGCTAACGCGCACTCCCCGAAATGTATCCTGTAAAATACCGACATGCACGCCACTCTGCGACGGTGCTCAAGGTTCTGTAGTTTTGCCTCAACCAGTGCTGAGTCTCCAATGAGCTTCTTAGCACGTTTCTCGATTGAGTCTAAGGCAGCCAGCTGGTATTTAGCTGAACCGTCCCAAAGGTGGCAGCAGTACTCCATACACGATCGGACTTGAGCTGTGTACAACTGCAATAGCTGTCCCGGTGTGAAGTATCACCTCACCTTCGAGAGGATACCAAGTTTTTTGGCAGGTGTTGTGGCCAGAGACTCAATGTAACGTCCAAAGTTCAAGTCTGACGTAAGGCTCATACCAAGAAGCTCAAGATGGTCAGAAATCGGTACGGATACATCCCGGAAAGTTGGAGCCAGGTTAAAAGGACTCCGTTTTGTCGAGAATAGACACGCCTGGGTTTTGGATGCGTTGAACTTGACGAGATTGGCATCGCCCCACTCGGATATCACCCTTAGCGATGAGTTCAGACGATCCACTATGGACTCCCTATGTCTCCCTATATCTGGATCACTATGGACTATGAAAACTTTGTCAGACGTGGCGGAATGACCTTTGTTTAGGTCGTTTGCGCTCTGTCTACCCCATTAGGGATAAAGGCGTGATAATATGTATGTATGTATTAATTTATTGTACACAAAACATACATACATATAATCACGCCTTTATCCCTAATAGGATAGGCAGAGCGTAACGACCTAACCAAAGGTCGTTCCGCCACGTCTGACAAAGTCTTGATGATTATTTAAGATGGAGTTGTTACCTACAAATTATTGCTGTAGTGACATGTTGTCAGCTTGTTACAACAATAAGCTGAAACCCTCGAATCCCTTAGCTGGTTTTTACAGCATGCCCGGGAAGAAATACAGCCAATACAATTTTTCTATGTTTTTCTCTCGCTAGCATGAAAGAACACAAAAACATCATAAATCATTATCATCATTGTGAACAACTATAGAGATGCTCCTTAATTTTGTTATTTCATACAATCAGGATCATATTTTTTCCTTTTTTCTCATTTTTACTAACTCTTACATGTTATTTCCACTCACTGAAAGTTTGGACCGTCTCTCTCTCTTAGCTTTGACAAAGAAGGGGCTCTCTCTTTCTTTGTTAAAGTTATTTTATGAATGTGTTTATCAGAATACTTCCATGCTGGTCTGGGAGCGAGAGAAAAACATAGAATGTGCCAGCTGCTTTTCCTCCCGGGCATGCTGTAAAATCCAGCTAAGGGATCCGAGAGTTTCAGTATATTGTAATTTAGGCGATGGGCTGACAACCTGTCACTACAGCAATATACCTAAAATTCTATCTTAAATTACCCTCAAAACTTTGTCAGACGTGGCGGGACACCTTTGTTTAGGTCGTTTACGCTCTGCCTACCCCATTAGGGATACAGGCGTGAATATATGTATGTATGTATGTATGTTTATCAGAATCAACACCTCCTTCCCCTCACCCCTCTATTTCTCCGTTTCTTTCCCCGACACATCTCCGACTGAGTCTCGTGGCGCTGCAAGAATTAGACGGGCGAAATTAATGGAATGTGTCTCCGTGATCGAAAGCTTTAAAAATACCGGACTGTACGCTATATTAAGTAAAGTTTTCCTTTCGAAAGATATTTTTGAAGCAATTGTGTCCTGTGAGTTTAAACTTCCATTTTAAGATATTTCTCTTCTCAGACATGCATACCTAGTGAATGATATTCACCAACATGAATATGAGAAAATAAACACACAAACAAAAATCTATTTCGGTGCGCCAAGGCATAAAATTACAAAAGTGAAATCAGGTACTTCCATGCTAGCCTTGGAGCGAGAGAAAAACATACAATTTGCCAGCTGCATTTCCTCCCGGGAATGCTGTAAAATTCAGCTAAGGAATCCGAGGTTACAGTATATTTTAATTTAGGCGATGGGCTGACATCCTGTCACTACAGCAATATACCTACAAATATATCTTAAATAACACTCAAAACTTTGTCAGACATGACACAACAATCTTTGTTTAGGTCGTTTACTCTCTGCCGACACCATGAATATGTATGATATCAGGTACTTCTGCTTATTAATACTCATAATAGGCTACAATTTATTTATAACGTACCTACCAATAAAAAGGTAAAAAAGTAAATAATTTAAATAAGTAGGAACTAGTACTTTTTTTAAATAAACCTATATTTTTGGCAGTAATAAAGATTCAAAAGATTTTTTGTGAGAAACAACAGTCAATCTCCATAACACCTCATCGAGACCAAAGTCAACAGTACCAGGTGCCCATAAACAATGGGAGGTCTCAAATATCACCTCGATGTTTGTTTGCATGGCAAATTTAATTCGGGATCTCGGGCGAGTCGCGAGGCGTTTAGAGGCTGACAGTAGGTGCGTAATGAATAAAACATGTCGCACTCATACGCCGCTTCTAGCCTCAAGCATGGGGCCACGAGCATAGTGAGTCGCGAGGCGTTTAGAGGCTGACAGTAGGTGCGTAATGAATAAAACATGTCGCACTCATACGCCGCTTCTAGCCTCAAGCATGGGGCCACGAGCATAGTGAGTCGCGAGGCGTTTAGAGGCTGACAGTAGGTGCGTAATGAATAAAACATGTCGCACTCATACGCCGCTTCTAGCCTCAAGCATGGGGCCACGAGCATAGTGAGTCGCGAGGCGTTTAGAGGCTGACAGTAGGTGCGTAATGAATAAAACATGTCGCACTCATACGCCGCTTCTAGCCTCAAGCATGGGGCCACGAGCATGGCGAGTCGCGAGGCGTTTAGAGGCTGACAGTAGGTGCGTAATGAATAAAACATGTCGCACTCATACGCCGCTTCTAGCCTCAAGCATGGGGCCACGAGCATGGCGAGTCGCGAGGCGTTTAGAGGCTGACAGTAGGTGCGTAATGAATAAAACATGTCGCACTCATACGCCGCTTCTAGCCTCAAGCATGGGGCCACGAGCATGGCGAGTCGCGAGGCGTTTAGAGGCTGACAGTAGGTGCGTAATGAATAAAACATGTCGCACTCATACGCCGCTTCTAGCCTCAAGCATGGGGCCACGAGCATGGCGAGTCGCGAGGCGTTTAGAGGCTGACAGTAGGTGCGTAATGAATAAAACATGTCGCACTCATACGCCGCTTCTAGCCTCAAGCATGGGGCCACGAGCATGGCGAGTCGCGAGGCGTTTAGAGGCTGACAGTAGGTGCGTAATGAATAAAACATGTCGCACTCATACGCCGCTTCTAGCCTCAAGCATGGGGCCACGAGCATGGCGAGTCGCGAGGCGTTTCGAGGCTGACAGTAGGTGCGTAATGAATAAAACATGTCGCACTCATACGCCGCTTCTAGCCTCAAGCATGGGGCCACGAGCATGGCGAGTCGCGAGGCGTTTAGAGGCTGACAGTAGGTGCGTAATGAATAAAACATGTCGCACTCATACGCCGCTTCTAGCCTCAAGCATGGGGCCACGAGCATGGCGAGTCGCGAGGCGTTTAGAGGCTGACAGTAGGTGCGTAATGAATAAAACATGTCGCACTCATACGCCGCTTCTAGCCTCAAGCATGGGGCCACGAGCATGGCGAGTCGCGAGGCGTTTAGAGGCTGACAGTAGGTGCGTAATGAATAAAACATGTCGCACTTGTTAGATTAGATAAATTAGAGAAATTTTAGTTTAAGTGTAATGTATGTGTAAACTTTATGTTTATTGAATTTATAAGTTCTAAGATGAGGAAATTACTTTAAATGTAAAGAAAAGTAGAAAGTAAACAAAATATATTTATATAATATACCAATTATTTAATTAGGATATAACGTGATTATTTAATTACATTATGTTTGAAATTATAGCTATATACTACATTTTTGAATATCTAAAATAAGCTATATACCATATGTATATAATATATATATAACATTAAAAATTATTAAAAGCCACACTAAGTTGTTACATAAGAAGATACAATAATATACTATGTCATTTAGGTAAATAACATAAGTATTGATATAGCAGCCATATATTTTTTCTATACCTTATGTAACAATTGTAATATACTACTATAAAGCACATAATCAATAAAAGTATATAATACTTAGCCATTTTACCAGTTGTATATAATAATTACATAATGGTATGTAACAAATGTTATATACGACTTAGAAGGTACATAATATTGGCATATGTAATTCAAGTACAACATGCAATTACAATATAATAATAACAGTACTTAATTTGCGATTTCCTGAGGACCTTCCACTACTGACGACAGTACAGAATGTCCGTCTCTTCGGATTTCTTCTCGTCCGAAGAAATCCGAAGAATTCGGATTTCTTGTCGGGAGACGCCATCGAGGCAGGGCCTCCTGGGCGTGGTCTCAAAACCGCTGCCTGTAACAACAGGCAGGTCATCGGGGCGCTTGTAGCTGGGTGTCTAGTCCGGGTGCACAGGAGAGTTTCACGCCGTGGCGAGATCAAGCCAGCCGGGTGATTCCCCATGGGGGGAGGCCCAGCTAGCGACCTCAAGCTCACGGCGGCTCGCTCGTCCTGGGGTCAATCCTTGAGTCTGGCCCACGATCCTGACTACTCGACGTGGAGTAGTGGATGTGGGCAGGCAGTGTAATGGCCGCGTCAGCGCTGCATTGCAGCACCACCCTGAGCAGCCATCTGTGGGGGTCTGAGGTCCTCCAGAGCGGCCGGCTGGCCGGTCATGGAGGAAAGAACCTTCAGGCCCCTCTCGATAATGCTGGTGGCATCGTCGCCGATGCGAATTGCCACCAGGACTTCCGTGAGGATCCTAACCGCCTCTGTTAGGACCCTGTCCCTTTCTGGGACGGCTGCTCGTTGGCTCTTTTGTCTTGGAGCCCGCTGGTGTTTCGGCATCTCCCCCTGAGGAATAACCTGAGGGGCGCCGACCACTTCCAGTGGGCCCGTGGGTGGCTTGCGACGCGGCTGGTCCGGTTTTCCCGCGTCATTTTGAGGAGCGGCTTGCTTTCTCCGTCTCCTCGGCCTCCTCTTCCGCTTCGTCTCGCCGGCTGGGTCGTTGGCGGCCGCCATGAGAGTGGTCGCCGCGTTCGACTCTCCCTGCGGTGCCGCCTCCTTCCTTTTCGGCTCGACGGGCTTCGTGAGGGGCGCTGTGCCCGCTCTCTTGTTCCGCACTTCGCGGCGAAGCACGGAGCAATTGAGACTGTTGGCGGGGTGGGGTCCGCCACAGTTTGCGCACGTTGCGGGTTCAGTGCGCGGCCTCTTGCAGTCTTTTGCGACGTGCTGCTCGCCGCATTTGACGCAGGCCAGCTTCCGGTGACAGTGCGAGGAACTGTGCCGGAACAGCTGGCAACGGTGGCACTGGGCCGTCGTCCTCTTGCCACGCCAACCCTCGATCTTCACGCCGGGCATACAGAGCAGCTCTGTGATGTTGTATAGTCCCGGGGTGAGGGCTGGCGTTCGGGTCAGCTGGGCGAAGAATATGCAGCCTGGGCGTCCACGGCGCGCGTTGATCGGCCGGACGTAGTCTACTGGGTAGCCCAGACTAGCCATTGCTTCAGGGTCGGCATCGGCAGGCAAGCCTCGGATGGCGACCTTCAGCGGTTTCTGACTCGGCATGGCGTACGCGAACCAGGATATTCCGGCACCGGACTTCTCCAGCTCTACGAAGTAGCGCTGGTAAGCACGGAATTCCTGTTCCGTTTTCGCAAGGAATCGGAAGCCTTTCCCGTATGGGCGCACGTTAGGTGCGTGGCCCAGGGCTTTTTTAAGCATCCTCATGTGGGAACTCCAGTCTGGGAGATGGTCCACCACAATGGGAGGGAGCTTCTTTCCTCTGCATAGGTTAGTGGCGGGAGGCACTACTATCTTTGGCAGAGGAGGCTTGCTTTGGGACGACGGCGGGGTTTTCTTTGCCGCAGCGGCGTAGGAAACGCTCGGCTGCGGGGGTGACGTCTCCATGTCGTCTAGCGATGGCATGGAGAGAGGCGGCGTCTTTCTGGGCAGCGGGACAGGGCGTGGGCGTGCCCCCTGCGATGGCGTCGGCGTCCCCGATGACGAGGAGGTGGCGGGGTGTAGCCGCTTCCCAGCGCGCGTGTCGCTCTGCACACTGGCACACAAGGCAGCTGCACTCTCCCTGAGAGCGTCCAGGGCTGCGTGCCTTGCGGCGGCGCGCTGGGCAGCGGCGGCGTCCATCTGGGGCTGCTGTCGTTCGGGCAGCGGAGGTAGGGGCGGAAACGGCGGCAGAGAACGGGCGGCCGCGAAGGCCGCAGCAGACGTCTCGCCGGCGTCGTTTCCGGGCGTCGTGGTGGTCGACGGTGGGCGCGACCATGGGCGCAGCGCAAGGATGCGCTGCAGCGTCGAACGGGGGCTCGTAGGCTGGAACACCTTCTTGGTGGGCCGAATACGGCTGGACTTGGATGGGGTGACCGACATAGGTGGGCGTCGATACGAATGAGCCTGGTCCGCGCGGTGCGTAGCCTGCCCCCGGGGCGGGCAACAACTACCGTTACCCCCCGGTGATTCCTGCTGGTGGGAGGCCGGGGTTGAGTGGCACGAGTAGAGGTCACCCGCGACGACCGAGGGTAGGCAGAGTCGTGAAAAGTGAGGGTACTTAGGGATCACCCAAAGTACCCCACAAAACAGTAAGAACCCGAGCGCGATTTAATGTGGGTAGTTTGCGCTACCCACAAGGCGACTAGGCGGCGAATCCGTCTCATGCTCTGAAGGAGGTATTTATGCTAAAATACGACAAACTATCGACCAATCAAATGCAAAGAATACAACCGGAAATTGGCCGTATTGCCACCACGTGGCGAAATTAATTCAAACTATAAATACATAATAATTTAAGTCTAATATTCAATATACAATTTATCAATATCTATACATATTTTATTTTTATTATTTGTACATTATTTCATTATTATAATTTCAATGTTTATCGGCATCTGACTAAAGGAAGCAATCATTCCTTTTACATTTGAAAACTGTTAAAACATTATTATTTGCAATGGTATTTTATTTAAAATAATACAATAATAATTTACGATACTAAAATTATTGTAAATTGTTTTTAAAAGACTCATTCAATTTATAATCTATTACACTCATACGTCGCTTCTAGCCTCAAGCATGGGGCCACGAGCATAGTGAGTCGCGAGGCGTTTAGAGGCTGACAGTAGGTGCGTAATTAATAAAACATGTCGCACTCATACGCCACTTCTAGCCTCAAGCATGGGGCCACGAGCATGGCGAGTCGCGAGGCGTTTAGAGGCTGACAGTAGGTGCGTAATGAATAAAACATGTCGCACTCATACGCCGCTTCTAGCCTCAAGCATGGGGCCACGAGCATGGCGAGTCGCGAGGCGTTTAGAGGCTGACAGTAGGTGCGTAATGAATAAAACATGTCGCACTCATACGCCGCTTCTAGCCTCAAGCATGGGGCCACGAGCATGGCGAGTCGCGAGGCGTTTAGAGGCTGACAGTAGGTGCGTTATGAATAAAACATGTCGCACTCATACGCCGCTTCTAGCCTCAAGCATGGGGCCACGAGCATGGCGAGTCGCGAGGCGTTTAGAGGCTGACAGTAGGTGCGTAATGAATAAAACATGTCGCACTCATACGCCGCTTCTAGCCTCAAGCATGGGGCCACGAGCATGGCGAGTCGCGAGGCGTTTAGAGGCTGACAGTAGGTGCGTAATGAATAAAACATGGCGCACTCATACGCCGCTTCTAGCCTCAAGCATGGGGCCACGAGCATGGCGAGTCGCGAGGCGTTTAGAGGCTGACAGTAGGTGCGTAATGAATAAAACATGTCGCACTCATACGCCGCTTCTAGCCTCAAGCATGGGGCCACGAGCATGGCGAGTCGCGAGGCGAGCGTTAAGAGGCTGACAGTAGGTGCGTAATGAATAAAACATGTCGCACTCATACGCCGCTTCTAGCCTCAAGCATGGGGCCACGAGCATGGCGAGTCGCGAGGCGGGCGTTTAGAGGCTGACTGTAGGTGCGTAATGAATAGAACATGTCGCACTCATACGCCGCTTCTAGCCTCAAGCATGGGGCCACGAGCATGGCGAGTAGCGAGGCGGGCGTTTAGAGGCTGACTTTAGGTGCGTAATGAATAGAAGATGTCGCACTCATTCGCCGCGAAGATGCTTAAAACTATTGGAAGGTTTCAGATTTGAAATTGAAATGAATGAAGAAGAAAACAAATTAAAAATAATAAATAATAATAAAAATATTTATATCTTCTACAAACAACAACAACTATTAAAGTAGATACATAAGCAAATAAAATTTTACAATTTATTTGAGAGGCTGGTCCCTTAACTTGGTTAGCCTTATCTATAGGTAGGCCTCCACCTCCAGAATTAATGGAACAAGATATTGTGTTGTCTTGGATAAAAAGATAGGAGAGAAAAAAAATACTTAATAAATAGAAGTTAAATGAAAACAAACAATTAAAATTAGCTGATATTATTTGTAGGTTCGGTGTGTGTGTGTGTGCGTGTGATTGTGGGTGTGCGCGAGTGAGTATGTGTGTGTGTATGAGTGGTCTGGAAGTCTGGGCATGCATGCCTGCACGTATTGTGGAGCAATTCCGTGACTAGTTTTGTGTTGGACATAAATTGTTAATCAGCAAAGCGTTGAATAGGTAAGTACCAATTGAACTTAGAACTCTAAAACCCAGAACAGCCCTACGTACGGCATTAGAATAGCTAAGGAACCTTTGCTTGGGATCGGAGTAGTAGGTGAAAGGGTGATGTTGAACACTGTTCTGGGTTGTGATCAGAAAGTTGTTTAAGGTACTACGAGAATATGATGAACAATTCCTCAACTTCATCATAAGTCAGCTTGAGTAGCCAACTAGTTACTAATTTCCTGCAAACGGGTCTAGTAAGTGGGTAGATATTGTAAGATTTATTACATTTATTCTATAAAAATGCGCCAAGCAAAGCGTAGAAGCGTTGGGCAAAAGAAGTGCGACAAGGCATTTAAAATAAATCATTTAATGAATCAATCCTTATGTCATTTGATGTATTCTACAGAATATAGGTACGTGTAATTGCTACGCGTACTGAAGACAAAAGGGATAATATAAAATAGAGGGAACAATAAATATTCCCTGCTCTCATTAATTCCTGAATAGAATGAAAATTTCCCCGTATTTCAATTTACATTTTCTGTAATCTTCGTTAAGTATTTCACGGAATGGCTCTCGAAGAATAAGTTATTCATTATTTTTGTCAAAAATTACTCAAAAAATGTGAAACCAGTTTTGTAAAAACGTAACTGCCCAATAACTTTCGCTAGTTTTGTGGCCACGCACTAACGGGGCAATATAAAGCTTTGACGATTTTCTTTTCAGAATTTGAAGCGGTTCTAAAGTCCTCAGTCACCGGTATACGGCGGGGCGTAGATTGTGACGTCACTTATACGGTGGGGCGCAGATTATGACGTCACACCACCGCACGCGCCGCCATCTTTACTTTGGATCTGAGATGTGAAGCATTAGGAAATATAATGTAAATTTTAATTGATATAAGTGGAAACATCTTAAGCATCTCATCATCTCATGCAATGAATCTCAAGAAAAGTTTTGATTTTCTGCAACAGATTAAAGACTTTAACAAACTTAAACTCACTTTTATCACTTTTATTCTTTGCTTTAGATACTGTTGCTGTCATTTCCTTCGTCTAGTTCTGATTGTAGTTTGCATTATCCTCTGTTCCATTATTTTATTATATAGGTATTATAGGGACAATTTACAGGCTATTTAAAAAAAATAAAAAAATATGGTATTATGTATTAGTTTATTTTACTGCCTCCGTGGTCTAGTGGTTAGTGCCATGGACTCCCGATCCGGAGGTCGCGGGTCCGATTCCCAGGGGGGAAACACAAAGTTGATATTTGAGAATTTATCACTTTGTGATTTTTTCCCCAGTTTGGTTAGGACATTGCAGGCCTCCTGATTGATCACCTGATTATCCGAAAAGAAAAATATTTCGTGCCACGGAGGGCACGTTAAGCCGTCGGTCCCGGTCGCTGTCTTTGATAGTGGTCGTTACTCAAACCATGTCAGAGGCCTGATAGTTGTGCTACTAGGCGGTTTTAAAACTCTGACACCGGGGTTCATCGAGTCGATAGACTCGATACCCACCCGACAGAAGAAGAAGTTTATTTTACAAATATCTATGTAGTAGCTAGTACTTAGTTTATGTAATATATGTAATGTAATGTATTTAGGATACCAATTTGACTAGGTTTGCACTGTCCCGCTTATCGCTGCGCATTTTTCTTTCACCCAAAGGTTGCCTGAAATAAATTGCTACCTCAGCAATAAGGCCGCCAATGTTGTTTTTGTCTTTTGTTGTTATCTGTTGTGTTGTATGATTTGTATTCTTACGTGCAATAAAGTATGTTTAAGTTTTATGTTGTGTTAAAGCCCAGTTATAATCCTCATTAAATTAACAAACTTTCCCAAAACAATACATAAAAACACTGGTAGCATTAAGTGATTGCAAGGTCATGCATGAAAAAAAAAACTCCATTACTATTGAAAGTTATTCAAAACCAACCGATAGCTAATAAAGGGGGGAAAGTTTAGTATTTCCGAACGTTATCGAAAAGCAAATATTTAGTTTTCGAACATATCTATTTGTAGACTCGGATTTTCGTGTTTGTTTTAGACTTCAGCGACAGTGGTTCAAGTTACAAACTGAAGCGAAACAATATTGTAGAGGCCTACAAAAATCCGTGAACCATGAACATATCATCAATATCGTAGACGCCGAAACAGACAAAGATACAGTATTTTTCTGAGGAGGAAGAGGCAAGTAAGGAGAGCTGATGGTAGGAAAATAATGGAAGGAAGACTATGGAACAGAAAAAAAAGAAGTACTATCCTGATTGATGAAAATCCTTAAATGTTTTTTTATGAAATAGTTGATAGGCAATCATTTGTCCGCTATCTCACCTGACGGGAAGTGATGATGCAGACTATGATGGCGCGTGATTACCTTGATAACGCCTGTTCACTTTCGCTTTGAAAAGGCCCAGGTTATAGCTTTCTGGAAACAGATTCGCAGGCAGGGAGATCCACTCTTAAGCCGGTAAGAAACAAACGCAAACAACTCCAACATCAGCCACAACAGTCCACTGCCGGACATGGGCCTCCCCAAAATTGGGGGTATATGCCATACTCACCACGCTTGGCAGGCGGGTTGGTGACCGCAGTAGAAGTTTCCCATCCACAGGGAACGGTGCTGCCCATTCCCTGGATTTATCTCTTAGTGGCCTTTTACGACACCCACGGTAATTTATGGTTTGATGCTATTCTAACACGGCACCACATAGCATACAACTTAAGTCAATTCAAATAGAAAGCAACGGGATTTTTCTGGGTTATCTCACTGCAACGTGTTCTCTGTCTCTGTCACATCTGGTCCCAGTATAGGTGTTTTCTTTTCATTAGCACAGCGTGTATCACGTGACTTCAGCCGCCGCCGTTGTCCGTGGGGACAGCAATCGTCAAAATTCGTGCGGCGATCACCCGGGATGTTTTCTCGGGAACACGCGCGCCGCATGAATCATTTATACATGCAAATGCCCATTGTTGGTCTGCCCCTCCCCCCCCCCCCCCTCATATACAGGGTGTAAAAAGCTACGTTCCTTTAATTAAACTATATGTTCTACTAATACCACGCAACTAACCCAGAGCAGAAAATAAACAAAAATCTAAGTATGTCTTCTTCATACAAAAATGTTGTATGGTAGAAGTAAAATTTTCTTTCGAGCTTTTGTTTACATACTTTACAAAAGATGAAACGGAACATATTACTGTGGTTTAAAGAAACGCAGTACTTTTTTACACCCTTTATGTATACCCCCCCTTCTCTTCCCCCTCCGCGCCCCGGCGGTCAACCATCCCCCCGCGCCTGTATTGAGTTGACCGATTGGCGATTTGTGTTTGGTTTTGTGGCAGTAGCGGTGGTTTATAGCATGTTTGTTGCTAACTGATGTGGAGTGCGGAAATCGGTAATTATTGGTTGTAGTAGTAATAGTGAAATGACTGAATAAAGAGATATTTGTTACAGTAATCTGTGGTTTTGGTCATGTCTGCATTGTGGTAAAAATTTAAAAATCTCGCGCGGAAGACGCAATAAATAGATTCGTCAGATTGAGACGCATATTTTCACATAGGTCTTCTTTTTCTGTCGAGTGGGTATCGAGTCTATCGACCCGATGAACCCTGGTGTCAGAGTTTTAAAACCGCCCAGTATCACAACTATCAGGCCTCTAACATTGAGCACCGTCGCAGAGTGGCGTGCATGTCGGTATTTTACAGGATACATTTCGGGGAGTACGCGTTAGCACTTCATGACCTTATACCCCCCTCCCCTTTCCATCTCCGGAGCACGAGGCGTGGACAGGGGTTCCACCCTTATGTCGTGGATATACCACAAATTCGCACGAAGCGGTTCGCTTCCACATTCTTAATGCGAACGGCTAAGGAGTGGAACTCCCTGCCGGCGGATCTGTTTCCGGAACATTATAACCTGGGCCTTTTCAAGGCGAGAGTGAATAGGCACTACATAGGTGAGTATGTTTCAACATAGTCCGAATCGTCACTTTCCACCAGGTGAGATGGCGGACAAATGCTCGCCTATATATATTAAAAAAAAAAAAAAAAAAAAAAAAACATAGTTTGAGTAACGACCACTATCAAAGACAGCGAGCGGGACCGATGGCTTAACGTGCCCTCCGAAGCACGAAATCTTTTTCTTTTCGGACAATCAGGTGATTCAGCCTGCAATGTCCTAACCAAACTGGGGAAAAGGCCCTGGAAATTTAACCCAGGACCTCCGGTCGGTCGATCGGGAGTCCATGGCACTAGCCACTAGACCACGGAGGCAGTTTCAGATAGGTAAGATTGTTATATTGCTGTACCTACCGACTCCTGTCCAGGCACACTTGAGTTATCATTTTATTGGCAAAAGAAGCGGATGGTATTTTCTTTGTATAATTTGCTGTATTTCATGTAAAGAAAGTTCAAGCAACGAGCGAAACTGCTCACCTCTAATTGCGGCACGTCAGCATTCAATATTCATTGCCGTAGCGGCTGCAGGCAGCACGTGACGGACTGCACTCGAATGAAGTTCATACATGACAAAAACTGTTCACATATTCAGTTAAAATTTGAACAGCAATAAATTCTAAATAGAGTCTATGCCTAAAAAAATTTTTCGATTTTGAACATATTTTCAAAAGAAATCGAATATAACAATAGCAACAGTCAAAATACAAATTAAATTGATCAAAAAAATAACCGAGAAATACTTAAAACTCTTCAAGACGACATAAAATGTCGAGTCAGTAAGACGCTCGTGTCATGTGACGTCACATGACAGAGATCTTTAAAGCATCATGACTCGTAAACTAATGGGTGTTTTTTTTTTTTAAATAATTATTTTTGTATGTAAACAAGATTTTTTATATTTAAATAAGTCATTTCCATGCTGGAGCGAGAGAAAAACATAGAATGTGCCCGCTGCAGTTCCTCCCGGGCATGATATAAAAACCAACAAAGGGATCCGAGGGTTTCTGTATATTACAATTTAGACGATACGCTGACAACCTGTCACAAACACTACAAATCTATCTTGAATGGCCCTCAAAACTTTGTTGGATGTGGGGGAGCGACCTTTGTTTGGGTCGTTTGCGCTCTGTCTACCCCATTAGGGCTAGGGGCGTGATTATATCTATGAAAAAAATAATTAAGCCTATCCTATTGCCCGCATGCTACACGCACCGTCACAGTTTAAACAGTGCGTCGCGGCTGAGTGCGCTTGAGTGTTTCGTCGCAGTCGGTTGCCGCTGCAACTCCGTGTCACGTACTGACGACTGCTGCCGCTAAAGCAATGAATATTGAATACCTACGTGCTACAATTAGAGGCGAGTAGTTTTGCTCAGAGACACAGACAGATAGCTAACTAGGCAAGCATGCACGAATGCAGTTGAAACGGTTTAGGGTTTAAGCGCTGACTCGTGTGATCACAAGTGCAATGAATATTGAATGATATGTAGCAATGTTATGTTATTCGGCGCTTTTACCGTGCTTCGGAAGGCACGTTAAGCCGTTGGTCTCGGTTAATATCGTTAAATACCGTAGATATTAGTCGTTAAGCCATGACAGAGGCCAGTGCTAAGCATTGGAAGCTTGAAAACTCTGATCTAATCTAGGATTGGGTCTGGTTTCCCTTCTGGGTTGCGGAGGTCAGATGGCAGTCGCTCTGTGTAACAACCAGTTTCCTCGTTCAATCCCCTAGATTAGGTAGCTGACCTCGTAATATACGGGATAAGGCTAGGGAGATGATGATGATGTAGCAATGTTATGCACGATATACAGACAATAATGCCAAGTTTTGCAAGTCCTGTTAAATCCATTTTTTATTGTTGATTAGAAATGAAACAATTTGCGTTAAAAATTGTATATCAATCAACAACTTTTCCATTTATTCCAATTAATATCAGGAGACAAATAAACCTATTTTCCTTCATAGTCACAAAACGTACTGCAAAATAAACGAAAAAAAGTAAAACCAACAGCGGAATCCCTTTATTTTTTCACAGCGCGGCTTAGAACATTTTTATTCATAGATAAATCAGGAAATGGCTGCAAAATCACGGGCAGCTATTTTTGTTGACGCATGCAGCAGCAGCACGCGTCAACTGCATTGCTAATTCATCGCTGCTGTCGGTCCGCGGCCTATTCACTGGCTACGTGATAACACTACCGATAAAAACAACAAAAAACTATTGCTTGTGCATGTAAAATAATATTTTTTTTAGTTTTTCATCCGGTGAGATGAATCTCCGAAAATGGCCGTTTTTGTTAGATTCTTTGCGATAAAACACCCAAAAAATAGACGTAAAATATTTTGATTAAAATGAACGCTGAGTTTACTCGTTGACTAGCAAAGCCTAAAATGAATAGCGATTTTTATATGCGCTCGTATTTTTTCAAACCACAATATAGAGATTACACTTACCTTCCCTATGCGGTGGTGCATAGGCAGCTTTTATCATAAAAGTTTAGAATACTCTAACATAAATGAATATTTTCAATTTTGTACTTTAATTTTGTTACTCAAACAAAGTATAAAATATTGGTTTTTTTAAACAAGTTCATAAAGAATCTCTTCTATGCGTTGATGGAGCGGTTATGACTGGTAGATTTACAAACATACATATAATGGCAGGCAGAGCGTTAAAGACCTAAACCAAGAACGTTCCGCCACGTCTGACAAAGTTTTGAGGGGTATTTAAGATAGACTTGTAGGTATATTGCTGTAGTGACAGGTTGTCAGCCCATCGCCTAAATAGCAATATAGTGAAACTCTCGGATCGCTTAGCTGGATTTCACAGCATGCCCGGGAGGAAATGCAGCTGGCATTTTTTTTTCTTTCGTTCCCATTCTAACATGGAGTTGGTAGATTTAAAGCTCCTGAAAGCGTCGGTTAAAGCTGTTATACGCCCTTAAATCCCGGGATGACGATATTGACAATGAAATTTCATGTAACGACCAACCACTTTGTATCGACGACATCCTTAAGCTGTTCATGTATGTTATACACAACCATCTGATACGTTTTCTTGGCTGTGTGTTGTTTATCGTGTGAAATAATCATCGAAATAAATCTTGATGATAGGTACCTACAGATAATACATTTTGTAGTCTTAGTCTTCTTAGCGTGTGGATTCTCGAGTCAAACGTTCCGATGAACCCTGGTGTCAAAGTTTTCAAACCACCTAGTAGCACAGCTATTAGACCTCCGACAAGGTTTGAGTAACGACCAGTATCAAAGACAGCGACCGGGACCGACGGCTTAACGAGCCCTCCAAACCACGGAATCCTTTTTCAGACAATCAGATGATTCAGCCGCCTGCAATGTCCTAACCAAACTGGGAAAAACCTCACAAAGTGATAAATTGACAAAAATCAACTTTGTGTTGGGAATTTCACCCAGGATCTCCGGATCGTAAGCCCATGGCTCTGACCACTCGACCACGGAGGCATTTAGTTTTGTAGTAGGTAGTAGATAAACAGCAATGATGATAGTGATTATTATTGATTTTAAAATTATAATCAGATAAGAACCTAATGTAGTAATCATACTTTTTTAGCCCTACAAAAACAGTAGTTAAACGATTGACACTCTATCTATTTCATAAGGAACATAGACGTAATTTTACGTACTGTGAAGTCAAGGCCCGTATTTGTAATCAGCACTTGAGACTGACAGCGAGCCCGATGAGGTAGTGGATAGGGCCGCTGCGTCCTGAGCGGGAGGTCGTGGTTTGAATCCCACCACGTACCAGTGTTTTTCGGTTTTTGAATTTCATATGTACGTTTATTCGGCGCTTTTTCCATGCTTTGGAAGGCACGTTAAGCCATTGGTCCCGGTTAATATCGTTTAATACCGTAGATATTAGTCGTTAAGCCATATCAGAGGCCAGTGCTAAGCATTGGCGGCTTGAAAACTCTGACCTAATCTAGAATTGGGTCTGGTTTTCCTTCTGGGTTGCGGAGGTCAGATGGCATCGCTCTGTGTAAAAACCAGTACTCTCGTTCAATCCCCTGGATAAGGTAGCCGACCCGTAAGATACGGGATAAGGCAAGGAGATCATGACTTGAGACTGACAGTGACTTTGAGTTCGTATCAAAAATAACATTTCAGTACAATATAGCCTGTCAAATCCATACTTAATAATGCTCTCAATTTTGAGTTGGCTTTATTAATACGGGCCCTACAGACGAAAATGTGTCTGAATATTTTGCTCGCATCAGCAGATAATGATACGATTAGTCTTCAATAAGTGAATACACATCAAACATGGTTGCGTTAATTTGCTTTGTACGTAATGAATTGGTAAGCGATTCTAACACAAACTACAATATTCTCCAATTTCAATTAACCATCGATACATCCAGAGGCAATGAGTGATGATTGATTGCTAATTTGATCTTTGTTCCATCCATATAACCAGAAATAGAGTTAGAAAACTCATAATAATGCATTTACCGTCTCTGTGGCTAATTGGTAAATGAACTAATATATTTCCGCGTATCGGTGTAATCATTATTATATTATTTAACACTTTTTTGCACACATGATCATACAGATGACACACACATAAAAAGCAATAGCAGAACAGGTACAGCTTATCTCTAAACAGAAATCTCTTCCAGCTGACCTACGGTAGTGAGAGTGGATAAATGAGGCAGATAACAATTTAAAATATAGGTTATATTACATTAAATACGATTCAAACCTAATAAAATACAACAAATAATTATATTAATACATACACCTACATAAATCATAAATAAATACATATAGTTATAAATAAATAATGTATAGTACTTATATAATAATAGATAATTTATATAAAAAAGCAAATAAATTGTATACTTATAAAAATATGACAATAACCAATTCTCTTTTACTCGTTTTTTTGAAAACTGTGATAGAAGGACTATCACATTCCACAGTCTGGCTGCATGTACCAGGCCACTCAGAAAGTATTGCGATAAATAGTTTTTATATATGGCAGACTGGCCAGTTAGAATCTTTTTTGAAAATATGATTACTTGTAAGTAAAAATATGTGTGTTCCATTTTCAAAATTTCCCTCCACATTTTTTGCGAGCCAATTCAAAGTATCGTGTCTTACTGAAAAATGGATCTGCGCCGGGAACATTTTAGAGCTATGATTTTTTACGATTTCAAGTGTCGCCTGAAACCGTATGAACTGTTTGATAGACTTCAAATGGCATTTATGGATGAAAGCCCCTCCAAGGCAACCGTGTATCGTTGGTATAACGAATTTAGGCGCGGTCGACCAACCTTGGGGGATGAAGAAAGAAGCGGTCGCCCTTTGACGGCTATTACGGAAGAAAACGTGCTAGCAGTGAAAAATTTAATTAAAGATAATAGGCGAATTACATATCAGGAGATTCAGCACATATTAAAGATTGGATCGGGAAGCGTTCACGAGATTCTACAAGGGCATCTTCGCGTGAGGAGGATAGTATCGCGCTGGGTGCCGCACTACCTCACCGACGCTCAGAAGCAGGCCCGGGTGGAATGGTGCCGTGATATGCTGAACAAATTTGAAGCAGGCTCGTCTCGGCGTGTTTACGACATCGTAACAGGTGATGAGTCCTGGATTTATCAATACGATCCAGAAACCAAGCGCCAGTCGACAGTTTGGGTGTTTCAAAATGAACCAACGCCTACCAAAGTGAAGCGATCTCGAAGCGGGGGGAAGATTTTGATCGCCAGCTTTTTTAATTTGACTGGCCACTTGGCCTCAATTCCCTTACGAGATCAAAGAAGCATTAACGCCGAATGGTATACTACCAAATGTTTACCAGAAGATTTTTCTGTTGTGAGCAACAAGCGACCAAACACAAGGCTCCGCGGACTACTGCTCCACCACGACAATGCGCCTGCACACACCGCGCTCAAAACGAGGGACTTCCTGGACAGCACACCAGTCATACTCCTGGGTCACCCTCCTTACAGCCCTGATCTAGCACCGTGTGACTGCTTTTTATTTCCAAAAATAAAAAATCAGCGCAAGGGGATACAATTTTCGTCGCCGGAAGATGCGCTGGCTGCGTTCGAGCAGGCTGTAAACGAGGTGTCTACGGCGGACTGGAAAAAGTGTTTTGAAAACTGGTTCAGACGCATGAATCTTTGTATAGAGGCTGGTGGAGAGTACTTTGAAAAGATTTAATAAAAATATATGTACCTGTAGAACAATTTTTTTTAGTGTCGCAAATCTTTCTGAGTGTCCCACGTACAGTGAAGGAGTAGCTGATGAAGTCAGAGTGGTGAAAAGGAATATAATTCACGGTATGAGCAGACTCTATGTAGTTGTATTTAATACATAAGAAATTGATCAATTGTGATGGAAACATGAAGAAGATTGCTTCTTATAGTGAGGTGCTGCTGGCACTATTCTGCGATGGTTTTCGTGGAGCCAAGTTGCAACAACCTTATATTAAAAAAAAAACACGATAATACTCATACCCCCCCTCCCCCCACTAGGACTCCCTGTATCGGGGTACCATGGACAAACTGAATCAACCACAAAGTACACCCAGACCCAGAAACAGACATTTAAATTCATCATTTCAATGTCCGCCCGGCCGAGAGTCGAACCCGGGACCCTCTGCGTAGCAGGCAGGTACACTGTCAACTAGGCTGTGCGGGCCGCGGGTATCAATCTTAAAACTGCAAGTGATAAATATTCTTCCATGCTGAACTGGGAGAGAGAGAAAAACATAGAACATGCCAGCTGCATTTCCTCCCGGGAATGCTGTACAAACCAGCTAAGGGATCCGAGGGTTTCAGAATATTGCCATTTAGGCGATGAGCTGACAACCTATCACTAAAGCAAAATACCCACAAAATCTATCATAAATAACCCTCAACATTTGTCAGACGTGTCGGAACAACCTTTGTTTAGGTCGTTTACGCTCTGCCTACCCCATTAGCGATAAAGGCGTGATTGTATGTATGTATGTATAAATATTAATTTGGGCAGGCCAAATTTAATAATAAAATATAGAGAAAATCGAGCCGCCCCTGTGATTGACAACCACGTGATTGCAATCGCCATCAACTCGTAATCCTTAACAAACTTGCTTGATCTGAATAGAAGTTGACCCACATTTGTAGCTGGCCTAGTCGTCAGAACCAGGGGCTTATTATTCGTAGATCCTGAGTTCAATTCCCAGCGGGGAACACAAAGTTGATATTTGTCAATTTATCACTTTGCGGTTTTCCCCAGTTTGGTTAGGACATTGCAAGCTGAATCACCTGATTGTCCGAAAAGTAAAAGGATTCCATGCTTCGGAGGGCACGTTAAGCCGTTGGTCTCGGCCGCTCTCTTTGATTGTGGTCGTTACCCAAACTATATCAGAGGCCTAATAGCTGTGTGGCTAGGCGGTTTGAAAACTCTGACACCAGGGTTCTTCGGGTCGTTGTTTGACTTCAGGATCCTAAGAAGAAGAAGCTGGCACTACAAGCAAGACGACTTCTGCTAAATGTGTCTGTTACTCATCGTATCAACAAATATTGTTGTTTCGCTGTTTACGCTTTAGCTCTTGTTGTTTTAGTGCCCGTTTGATCTTTGTAGGTTATTAAGGCCCGTATTTATAAAACTGTCTCAAGATTGAGAGCAGTACTAAGTATGGGTTTGACAGGTATACATACATTCATACATACATATAATAACACCTTTATTTCTAATGGGGTAGGCAGAGCGTAAACGACCTAAACTAAGGTCATCCCGCCACGTCTGACAAAGTTTTGAGGGTTATTTAAGATAGCTTTGTAAGTATATTACTGTAGTGACAGGTTGTCAGCCTATCGTCTAAAATGCAATATACAGAAACCCTCGAATCCCTTCACTGGTTTGACAGGTATAATGTAGTGAAATTAATTTTTTTATACGAACTTAAACTAGCTATTAGTTTTAAGTGCTGATTATAAATACAGGCCTTTAATAGCTTCATTATTATCATTGCATTTTTTTATTAATTTATATGACAATGGCTTGCTAATATAAAGTAAAATGTTAATCTTCTTCACAAATAACACGAAGATAAAACATAATCTGACTGCAAATAAAATCCCGCAAACCAAATACACAATAAAAACGGAACGCAAAATAGACGACGTATTCGGCAAATAAAAAGGGATAACAGCGGACGATGAGCGGACGTATCATTTAGAATATGAGCGTACAATAAACTGCCAATAGGTATACACGATCAAATAGTTCTTGCGGCGTCGAAAGAAAATGTTGTTATTTAAGGAAATAAAGTTACGATAAGATAAAAAATCCTTATTGCACGTAAGAAAACAAATCATACAACAGGTAACAACAAAAGACAAGTACAACATAGGCGGCCTTATTGCTAGGGTAGCAATTTCTTCCAGGCAACCTTTGGGTGAAAGAAAAATGCGTAGCGGTAAGCGGGATAGTGCAAACCTAGTCAAATAAGAAACCTAAACACATTACATATAATACACAAATTAAGAACATACATAAATACATACATATAATCACGCCTTTATCCCTAATGTGGTAGGCAGAGCACAAATGACCCAAACAAAGGTCGTCCCGCCACGTCTGACAAAGTTTTAAGGGTTATTTAAGATACAATTCTAGGTATATTGCTGTAGTGACAGGTTGTCAGCCCATCGCCTAAATTACAATATACTGAAACGCTCGGATCCCTTAGCTGGATTTTACAGCATGCCCGGGAGGAAATGCAGCTGACACATTCTATGTTTTTCCTCGCTCCCAGACCAGCATGGGAGTAACTAAGTACAAGCTACTACAAATTTTGCTATTCAAAGGGGGAATACTGCCAGCCTATTGGGTACTTTACCTCATGGAGATGCGTTGGAGGGTCTATTTTATTTGTAGTCTTTTTTTTAGAAATAAAGAAAGTTTAAGATTTTATGAATTGTATGATAATTTTGATTTTTTTTTATAGCTACTACATAGATATTAATAAAATAAACCAATATACAATAAACTAATACATAAACTAATTGAAGATAGGATAATCCAAACTACAATCAGAACTTGACGAAGGAAATGACAGCAACAGTACCTACAGCACAGGATAAAAGTGAAGGAAACTAAAGATCAGATAGTAATTATTTGTTCCAGGATATGTTATAAACCTCACAAGTATTCTTTTTTATTATTATTATTATTTTTCTTTTTATCTTTTGCTAATCTCTCCTCACGGAGGTGAATTTATTATTATTATTTGCCTATGCTGTCCCACTGCTGGGCAAAGGCCTCCCCATCCTTCTTCCACCTCTCTCGATATTTAGCAACCTTCCACCAATTCTTGCGATATGCGTCCAGGTCGTCTCGCCATCTTTTCCGAGGTCTACCCCGTCGACGTTGTCCGTCAGGGGGGAGCCATAAGGTATACATACATTCATACATACATATAATCACGCCTTTATTTCTAATGGGGTAGGCAGAGCGTAAACGACCTAAAATAAGGTCATCCCGCCACGTCTGACAAAGTTATGAGGGTTATTTAAGATAGCTTTGTAAGTATATTACTGTAGTGACAGGTTGTCAGCCTATCGCTCCGGCTCCTACATTTGGCTATCTCTCCGGGTGCATACGGCTGACGTGTCCGGTCTAGACCCATTTCAATTTGGCTGTCTTTAAACCGACATCTGTTATGTCTGTTTTGGAACGCAGTGTGGTATTCCTAACTCGGTCTATCCGTTTGAAGCCTAGTATGCTGCGCTCCATTGCAAGTATTCTAACTTTCAATATTTTTAAAAGCTATAGCTGCAAAGTTGAAATCGAACGAAGGTATAGGTAGTGTAATTAGATGTTAAAATGGGCTCGATTCTAGAGTTGCCAGCTAAAACTAAAATTGAAATCTATTTATCACTTTCAGACTTAAAACATTTGAAAGGACAGGAGATCTATTCTCTCTGGTTTTTGATTTATAGTTGGTGGTTTTATGCGTTATCTGTAATTTGTATCCACCTTCATAATTGAAATCTATTTATCACTTTCAGACTTAAAACATTGGAAAGGACAGGAGATCTATTCTCTCTGGTTTTTGATTTATAGTTGGTGGTTTTATGCGTTATCTGTAATTTGTATCCACCTTCATAAGATATGGCGGATAAAATTGACATAAATACTGGGGAAACGTGCAAAACCGTCATCAAAATCTACCGGACAATGTGTAAAACCATAGAGTACAAATCGCCTGTCCTTTTTCAATTTTATTATTTTGAATGTGACAGATAGACTATAATTTAAGTTTTAGCCGGTGGTATATAGAATATAGCCCAATCGTATGTAAAATCCCGCTCTTGCTTCCGCTAGTATGACAACTACAATGCTAAAATTTAAAAACAAGCAAAAACCTTCGTTAAATCTTTTCAGTTGAAATGATGTACAGCGTACGAGTTGTAAAGTTTCATTCCAAATATTAACCAAAAATAGTTTTTTCTTTTAATGTTTTACAAAAAAACAAACTGCGACTGGTAATTTTTTTTATTGTTTGGTGCTTTTTTTAATATTCACGTAGAATTATTTTTATAGCAGAGCAGGTAGTCCTGTGTAATACAAACATATAATCACGCGTTTATCCCTAATGGGGTTGGCAGACCGCAGAAACTTCCTAAACAAAGGTCGTTCCGCCACGTTTGACAAATATTTTGAGGACTATTAAAGATAGATATGTAGGTATATTGCTGTAGTGACAGGTTATCAGCCAGTCGTATAAATTGCAATACAGAAGCTCTCAAATCCCTTAGCTGGTTTTTACAGCATGCGCGGGAGGGAGGTAATTCAGCAGGCACATTCTATGTTTTTCTTTTGCTTCTAGTCCAGTATGGAAGTTTGTGTAATTCTGGTTGGAAAATAGCGTCATCTCATCTTATTCAGGAGACCCACGTCATTCAGAAGACTGAATGGTAAAGGTAATGTTGGTCTACTAGTAACTACCTATGACAACATACATACATACATATAGTCACGCCTGTATCCCTGATGGGGTAGGCAGAGCGAAAACGACCCAAACAAAGGTCGCTCCGCCACGTCTAACAAAGTTTTGAGGGTTATTCAAGATAGATTTGTTGGTATATTGCTGTAGTGACAGGTTGTCAGCCCATCGCCTAAATTGCAATACACTGTAACCCTCAGATCCCTTAGCTGGTTTTTACAGCATGCCCGGGAGGAAATGCAGCTGGCACATTCTAAGTTTTTCTCTCGCTCCCAGTCCAGCATGGAAGATATGACAAAATTAAGAATATTCTGTTAGAATAGTTAATTTTAGTCAGTACGTTTCTAAATAATACAGTGAGTAAATAAAATAGCTGACCGTGTTTTAGGGTGTGATTTTACCCATGAAACTGAACAACTGTCCCCAAGGAACATATATCGATATACGAAAGAAAAAACCAAAAAAGAGAGCCCGATGGTGTAGTGGATAGGGCCGCTGCCTCCTGAGCTAGGTCGTGGTTCGAACCCCACCAGTCACCACGTACCAATGTGTTTTTCGGTTTTCGAATTTCATATGTACGTTTATTCTGTGCTTTTTCCGTGCTTCGGAAGGCACGTTAAGCCGTTGGTCCCGGTTAATATCGTTTAATACCGTAGATATTAGTCGTTAAGCCATATCAGAGGCCAGTGCTAAGCATTGGCGGCTTGAAAACTCTGACCTAGTCTAGGATTGGGTCTGGTTTCCCTTCTGGGTTGCGGAGGTCAGATGGCAGTCGCTCTGTGTAAAAACCAGTACCCTCGTTCAATCCCCTAGATTAGGAAGCCGACCCCGTGAGATACGGGATAAGGCTAGGGAGATGATGTTCCTTGGGGACAGTTGAACAGTTTCATGGGTAGAATCACTCCCTTAATATGTTCATCAATTTTTATTCACTCCCTCTATACTACTAAGATTATATATTCTGTGCCTTTATGTAAAAAATCAACGCAGAGTGAGACTGCGCAGTGTGTAAAGTTGGCTACACGTTGCTACGAATTTGCTACGTCGTAGCTCACCTTCTATAGGAGAAGAAGGGTCACTAACATAATGTTTTTCTTCTTCGAATACCAAAACTGCATAAAAGCTGCAAAAATCATATATCGTTCAAATACATCTTTATTTACAAGAGTCATTTTCATACTAGTCAAATCAGCAACTTTTTATCTACATGAGAAACCACAACTTTTCATACCTCTTGTGTAAGTAAATTCGAAAAAAAAATATTTCTATACATCATCGGCCCACCCTAATTGACAGGTCATAATGTACCGAAATGCCCGATGGAGAGCCCGATGGTGTAGTGGATAGGGCCGCTGCCTCCTGAGCGGGAGGTCGTGGTTCGAATCCCACCACGTACCAATGTGTTTTTCGGTTTTCGAATATCATATGTACGTTTATTCGGTGCTTTTTCCGTGCTTCGGAAGGCACGTTAAGCCGTTGGTCCCGGTTAATATCGTTTAATACCGTAGATATTAGTCGTTAAGCCCTTACAGAAGCCAGTGCTAAGCATTGGCAGCTTGAAAACTCTGACCTAATCTAGGATTGGGTCTGGTTTCCCTTCTGGGTTGCGGAGGTCAGATGGCAGTCGCTCTGTGTAAAAACCAGTACCCTCGTTCAATCCCCTAGATTAGGAAACCGACCCCGTGAGATACGGGACAAGGCTCGGGAGATGAATGTACCGAAATGCATTTCTGATAGGAACTCAAACTCGCTGTCAGTCTCAAGTGCTAATTATAAATACGGGCCTTAATCTAAATATGCATTTTTTAATAAATTATAAATAAGTTCTACAGTTTTTTTTAGGCCTCAGTTTTATGTATAAATGTATTGAAATTTTATAGCAATCCAGTCAACATGCATATTATACAATTCACATTTTATATATAGAAAATCGTTCAAATTTATATATCATTTTACTTTTATAAATTAATTAATATCAGTAAATTGTACCCCAATGTACAATATAGCATTGAAATTCAATGAGTGGTGTAAATTGTGCTCTGAGCTCTCCACTGCAATCAGCTGTTGTCCCTCAGGACGTGGCCGTCTGCGTATCAACAATAACTGTAGCTAATACAGTTAAACGCTAGTAATTTTGACTCTGTCTAAATAAACTTAGACTAATCGTATCATTTAAGTCAGAGTTTTCAAGTCGCCAATGCTTAGCACTGGCCTCTGATATGGCTTAACGACTAATATCTACGGTATTCAACGATATTAACCGGGACCAACGGCTTAACGTGCCTTTCGAAGCACGAAAAAAGAGGCCGAATAAACGTACATATGAAATTCGAAAACCGAAAAACACATTGGTACGTGGTGGGATTCGAACCACGACCTCCCGCTCAGGAGGCAGCCTATCCACTACACAATCGGACTCTTACTACACCATCGGGCTCTTTAAAGAAGAATACATATATACATATAATCACGCCTTTATCCCTAATGCGGCAGGGACAGCGTAAACGACCTAAACAAAGGTCGTTCCGCCACGTCTGACAAAGTTCTGAGGATTATTTAAGATAGATTTGTAAGTAGGATCAAGAAGAATCATTTCATTTAAACTAATTAAGGTTAGACCGCACTATGTCGCAGCTTCGGCATGGTACTGCAGCGACGCGACATCTCATACATTTTCATACAAAGAATCACTTGTTGCGCATCGCATGTGAGCCCGATGGTGTAGTGGATAGGGCCGCTGCCTCCTGAGCGGGAGGTCGTGGTTCGAATCCCACCACGTACCAATGTGTTTTTCGGTTTTCGAATTTCATATGTACGTTTATTCGGCGCTTTTTCCGTGCTTCGGAAGGCACGTTAAGCCGTTGGGACCGGTTAATATCGTTTAATGACAGAGGCCAATGCTAAGCATTGGCGGCTTGAAAACTCTGACCTAATCTAGGATTGGGTCTGGTTTCCCTTCTGGGTTGCGGAGGTCAGATGGCAGTCGCTCTGTGTAAAAACCAGTACCCTCGTTCAATCCCCTAGATTAGGTAGCTGACCCCGTGAGATACGGGATAAGGCTAGGCAGATGATGCATCACTTGTTGCGCAGTGCCGCGCTGCGCCGCTCCGCAGCAGCTACGTTCTAGTGCGGTCTAGCCTTTACGATAAAATTACCCTATTAGTTACAACAAAAGCAACCCGCCCTAAAAGTTTATTTTCAAGTGAAGGGCCCAAGGTCCAGTAGGGTATCAGCCCTTGATTTATTGAATCCGCCCACAACAAGGTCATTAAGGCGACCATAGCCGAAAGCTTAAAGTTAGCACACAGGGTCAGTTCATACCGGGTAGTGACGCGACACGACGCGGCGCAAATCTGCTTCAAGATGCATCTCGTTGGACCACGAAGTGACATGCAGCGACGCCGTGAGGAATTTTCGAGTTCTCTGAATGAAATGTCAAACTTTTTGCACAGTAAATAAAGTTATATACGGGGTAGGAATAGTACCAGAAACTGAAGGGGGTTGTTCAGTCAACAAAACTAATCAACTTTCACCAAGAAATTCTTCTACAAAATAAAAAGAATTGCTTTCTCATACAGAATGGCCACCTCGATATGACAACTTTGTATTGAAAAGCCATTTTTTATCTGTATGTAAAGCCACTTTTTTATGCGAATTTCCAAGTGAAAATTGTTAAGTGTTGTAGACTGAGCAAACCCCTATCAGTTTGTGGGACGCCTTCCCTTACATTTCTGTATAACGCTCATAAAAACAATGCGTCGCGTCGCTACGTTTCCCGGTATGAACTAACCCTTAGCCGAATGCTTGAAGTTAGCACACATTGGGTACTGTGCGGAGTTTACACTGTTTTATTAAAGAGCACTGGAGTTTGAGGGCAAGAGGTGAGGAATAGTGCTGGCACCTTTTCGTGACAGCTTTTTAATAAAATGGGAATAAAATATCATTCTTCTTGCGTCTCATTCAACTGGCGCTGCAGTTTTAGCCATTTTTGAAGACAGATTTCATAAAGTTAGTCTAACAAAGGCTAGTATTATATATAATAAGTTCTTTCGTTTGCTCCTTACCTAAATATAAATAAATATTTTATTTATTTAATAATCTGGCATTAAAATATTTTTATTATTTTATTGTATTAAACTGACATTTATTATTATATATTTCTTAACATTTCATTAGTAATTCTAATATTTATATTATATATGACTTACCTATTCGAGGTACAAAACTTTATTAAAACTCCCCACTTAGGGGTAATTTCCCCACGGTATGCATCCCGAAATTTTATGTTTTCCTACCGTCACAATAATATTGACTATAACTAACATATCAATTGTTGCACTTCGTTCGCTTAATATGAACGGTTTATTTAAAATGTTTTATGTGTTGTGTATGATATGTATAAAATCCCTGATGATGCTATAAGTTAGCGAAACCGGTAGGATTAAATTATATTAAGTGAAACAAGTACAAGTGTTTTTAACATTTAACAACATAATAAATATGGAGTTTTACCAAGTGCCGACAATCGCAAGTATAAATTGTATTGAAGTAAGTATAAAGAGTAAAGGTTAGATGGTACTAGGACGTAGCTGCAGCGGCGCAGCACGGCGCGTCACTGCGCTACAAGTGATTCTTTGTACGAAAATGTATGAGATGTACCGCACTGAAGCGGCACTGAAACTGCAGCGGAGCGGCGCGGCAATGTCACTTCATACGTTTTGACAGATTTCGTCGCGCAATTTCTCGCCGCTGCAGCCGCGCGACGCCGCTCTGCTACAGCTACGTCATAGTGCTAACTATAATTTATACCTAAGCCTGCAAAATAAAGAACTAGTAATCTGCACTATTCCCAACTCTACTAGCACGTATAAGGAAGTGTCGAGGGTCATTCATCACGTGCCGAGAGGCGGCTGATTACCGAGAAAACTTCTAGTTATTGTGTTTATTTATTTATTTAACAGTTTATTGTACACATAATCATACTTGTTTTTTTAGTCATTAGCAGTTTACTAATATTTCCGTGTGTTGTGCCAGCCTAATCAAAAAGTTGAAGGCCATTACTGAAAAAGCACCTACTAACAATTTCAATGAATAGGCAAGGATTTTTTAGCGTATTTTCCAATATTATTATTCCGTTCTTTCAATGTTGGACTGGGAGCGAGAGAAAAACATAGAATGTGCCAGCTGAATTTCCTCCCGAGCATGCTGTAAAAACCAGCTAAGGGATCTGAGGGTTCCAGTATATTGTAATTTAGGCGATGGGCTCACAACCTGTCACTACAGCAATATTCGTACAAATCTATCTTAAATAACACTCAAAACGGTTCGTTTTCGCTCTGTCTACCCCATCAGGGATATAGGTGTGATCATAAATATGTATGCATGTATTATTATTCTGATGTGTTCGTACTTCCTTGAGCGTGTTCAAATTTGGCAAGGGTCGTTCATCATTTGCCAATAGACCCGCTAATTACTTGTATAACAACGTCATATCTTCTTAAATTGGGAGGTTAGCCAGAACTTTAACTATTCTTATTCTTTATTACTTGACTTCTAATTATAACAACGTGTAATAGAAAGGGTATATGAATCGAGAAAGTTGTGAATCTACACATGGAACTGAACAACTTTCCTTTAAGAACATAGGTCGAAAAATTAAAAAAAAAACCTTCCATACAAAATGCATCAGCTGATTGCGTATTCAGTATGAGAAGTTTCAGTTTCATGGGTATAAATATATATATACAACGTGTAACATAAAGGGTATCATCATCATCATCACTGGTCTCATACATCTTTGACACACGATTTACTCAGGGTATATGCATCGTGAAATTTGTGAATCCACCATAATATATATTATATCTTAAAAAACCGTCAAAAGTTTGTCGATCGTGGCGGAACGATTTTATTTAGGTCGTTTACGCTTTACCTATCCCATTAGGGATAAAGATGTGATTATATGTATTTATATGTTTATGGTATATATATCTATGGTACTTGATGATGTATTATGATTTCAAAAGAACCGTCCATTAGAGAAATTAAATGTTCGATATGGTGCGTACCGTACCCCTGTCAATATTAACTGGCACACAAATATTTTTATCCCCGCGCGTGACCGTGCGGCGGACGCGCGTTAATTCCCCCGCAGCGCCTTATTGCGGAGCCTCACTCGCGGGACCACATTATATGTATTGTTTTTATATTCGACAGACAGCGCAAGCGACAAGCTACAGCGAGAAAATGATAATATAGGTTTTTTTATACCTAAATGTAAGCGAAACTTTAACGTACTACTAAGCTAAGTAACTGCTAAGCCGAACAAAATTGCTACAACTTCACAACATAACTCTCCTATTTTTTTAGTGTAAGTTTTAAGGTCAAAAAGCACAATTCTAACACTAATATTTGACAGATTGTAGTGATGGTGACACAGTTTTAAAACAAGCATATGGGCGTCTAATAACAGTGATCTGCGTTGCTGGAAATTTTTAATAAGGAAAATGCTCTCCTAAGCTCGAAATCATATACAAACACAGCCACAGACCGCAACCTCAAAGTCAAACCTGCACAAATTCTTCCTTGAAGCCGTGGAGCGGAAACAGTTTTAACTAATTACGATATTTTATCACTAAAAGATGAACAATTGTTATTCATATTTATAAAATATTCGGCAACTCACTCGTAGGTTTGATAGTCGATATCAATATGAAGATGTAATGAACTACACTTAAAATATATTTATGATGAAACTTCTTGTAACTTGTCCCACGCCGCCATCGTGCGCACCGGCCGGCTGAAGTGGGTCCCAAATTGACGTCCATCTCTCTATTAAACGTGACGTTTTGCTTTTAATGCGCGCTCCGAGTCAGCCATCCCGTCGCGTTACCGATGTTTGCTTTATCGCTCTTATACCGCCGCTATACAGCTACTATACTGCTTATAGCGCTATAAGCCGCCCGGACCTGCCTCGCGCGCTCTTTTGTTGCCAATAAGCGATTCGCTATTCATTGGGGAAATAGTCCATATAAAGTTATTTGGCAGCGCTTTTCTTTGATTGAGGTGATTTCATGTGATAGAGTGGATTTTCCTGCTTTGTTAGGTATTGATTGATATTATTTTTACTTCCTGTTACAATTTTAAATGTAAATAAATTCTGGCAATGAAACGTTACAAATTAAATTTACCAGTTCAATTCACTGTTAACATTCTGTCATAAAAACAATCCGAAAGCAAACCCAAACATGTTTACAATTCATTCACCAAAATCACGGTGTTTTCAATGATCAAACCCCAAACCTGACCATCCGCAAAACTGCCATTGATATGCTAACAAACCGATGTGGCCGCCGGAAATGCTAGAATTTGCATAAATACAGCGCGTCAAGGCTTTAAATGAACGTGGCGAACAAAGGAACAGAGGCTGCCAATATGGCCGCCAACGACACTTTTAACTGCCTCCGTGGTCCAGTGGCTAGTATCATGGAGTCCTGATCCGGAGGTCCTGGGTTCGATTCCCAGGGGGGAAACACAAAGTTGATATTTGAGAATTTATCACTTTGTGATTTTTTTTTGACACCAGGGTTCATCTGGTCTATAGACTCGATACCCACTCGACAGAAGAAGAACGACACTTTTGACAGATCTCATTGTAAGCAACATATTTTCTGCTTTAGTGGGCATGATAAGATATCGGTCCCGGTCGCTGTTTTCGATAGTGGAAGTCACACAACCATGTTAGAGTGCTATTAAACAGCGGTTCAAAAAGTCTGACACCATGATTCAACGGGTCGTTCGTCTACTTAAAAACTCACTCGATAAGGAGAATTGTTTGCAGCTCCCCCACGTTCATTGAAACCCTTGATTAGAAGGGTTGAGATCTGCGGGGTGCGAGGTAAAAAGAGAGAGGGGAGGGGGAACATTGAGACGGACAAACGTTTGCTGTGGGATTATTTCCCGATTGGTTCGTGATCGCGGGCGGCGGCGGACAAATTAAGGACAAATAGAACAAGGCAAATTCTGAAATTGCAAAGATCACTACCTACAGCGAGAAGGGGTCCAGTTACTAGTGCTAGAGATTGGAGATTAATTAGCTAGAGACCTTCTAGATCGGATTGTTCAGTTTCAAATGTCATAGCAATTATTTACTTAGTTCGACCCGAGAAGCCCACACGACAGAAATAGGAATCATATCGTGTACAGTAGAACCTAAATGTAATTGTGTATTGTTAAACTGCTCTTTGGGCTCGATTCAAGATAACACCGGCTAAACCTAACATTAGAATCTACCTGTCACTTTCGAATTAAAAACTTTAGAAATGGACATGGGATCTATTCTCTCCAGTTTTTGATTTATAGTCGGTGGTTTTATGTGTTATCTGTCATTTTAATCCGCCGTCATATGATATGGTGGATAAAATTAACGGAAGTACTGGGGAAACGTGCAAATGCGCATCAAAATCCAGCGAACAAAGTGTTAAACCATAGAGTATAAATCCCACGTCCTTTTTCAATTTTATTGATTAATACTGTTAACTTTAATGTTAGTTTAGCCGGCAAATCTAGAATAGAGCCCATTGTCTAGTATTCAACCTAACGTAGGTGGATTTATAGAATTAATTGATTTCTAGGAATCCAGCCCTATAACATATCTTGTTAGCGTAATCAGACGCATAACTAATGTGATTCGTCAGATTAACACTATAATACCAAGCTTGGGATGGGTATATTGTTGAGTCTTGTCTAAGGCCCGTATTTATAATCAGCACTTGAAACTGACAGCGAGTTTGAGTTCGTAACAGAAATGTCATTTCAGTACATTATACCTGTCAAATCCATACTTAATACTGCTCTCAATCTTAAGATCGTGTTATAAGGCGGCGTGTTATATGTCACAAGGCGGCGTTCTTTCTCCTCTTCTATTCTCTATTTTTATTAATAACATTTCAAAAGTCATTTCTTCTCCCTACCATCTGTATGCAGATGATTTACAAATTTACAGACATTTCTCCTTACCTGACGTCACTGAGGCAGTTGCTGCTGTCAATATTGATCTTGCTGCTGTGCAGGAATGGGCTAGGAGTTTTGGTCTGCTTGTGAATCCTACTAAGTCACAGGCTATGATTGTTGGTAGCAGCAGGCTCAGAAGTGGGATTAATGATGCTGATATACCTAATATTTTTTATAATAGTGTATGCATTCCGTATACTAACAAAGCCAAAAATCTAGGGTTGATTTTAGACTGTGACTTGTCATGGTCGGCACAGGTAAATGAGGTTAGCAAGCGTATGCACTATTCAATCCACTCTCTCAAACGACTCCAGATTTTTTTTCCTTTTAACACTAAAATCATGCTTGCACAAGCACTTCTCCTCCCCATTCTCGATTATGCCGATGTATGTTATCTAGATGCCACTGAGGAGCTTCTTAATAAACTTGAGCGCTTACAAAACCTTGCTATTCGATTCATTTTTGGCCTTCGCAAATTCGACCACATCTCCGAGTTTCGCGCTCAACTAAAATGGCTCCCTATCCGACTTCGCCGCGATGTGCACATCCTCACCGTCCTTTACAAGATCCTTAATGACCCTACTTCTCCGTTCCCGATTCCGTTTCTTACCTCCTGATTCCCGGTCCAGGCGCGCTTGTATCACAAAGGTGCTTGAGTGTCCTGGTTCAAACACAAAGTTTTTCTTCCATTCTTTTACTGTCCGGGCTATCCAACTATGGAATAAACTTCCTAAATCACTTCAAGACAGTCCTTCAGTTTTCACTTTTAAAAAGAGACTCAAAGAGCATTTTATGACCTCTCTCTGATGTTAATAATATGTATTATATTCATATATATATATATATATATATATTTTATCTATCATGATATACGTATATATCTTATATATTATTTTTTTAAGGGAGTCGGTGTTTTCCTTTCGGCGCGAATGGCTGAATGTGTGACTGAGTTTGAGTGTGTAAGCCCACGACTTCTTTGGATTAGGCTGAAGGTCGGAATTACTCGAATCTTTGTCCTAGGTGTCTACGCACCGACAGATGGAGGTTCGGGTGGTTCCACAAAAGCTAAAAGGGAAAATGAGGAGTTCTGGGATAGTATGAGAGATGTACTGAAAATCTGCAAGGTGAATGAAAAGATTATCATGCTTGGAGATTTTAATGGATGGGTTGGGGTGAAGCGAGATGGGTATGATAAGGTTTTAGGTGCATTTGGTGATGAAAGAATAAATGAGAATGGAAAGAGTCTGTTAGAGATTTGTTCGGAGTGGGGTCTTTTTGTGTCGAATACAATGTTTCGACATAAAAAGATTCACACATATACAAGAGAAGAAGGTTCTAGTAGAACTATGATAGATTTTGTGATTGTGGATGGAAGATTGAAGACAAAAGTCATGGACACTCGCGCTTATCGTGGTGCCGGAATCCACTCAGACCACTTCCTGGTGATGTCCCGAATAAGTGGTCTGTTCAGTCGGTGGCGCCATAGGAAAACCGAGCCTACCAGTGTCATGGAAAGAGTGAATGTAGAAAATTTGCAAGACCAGGATGTAAGAAAAGAATATGTTAAAAGACTGAAGGATGATTTTTGTGGCTTAGATGAGATGGCTGATATTGAAGAAGGTTGGAAGGGATTTAAGGAAGGAATTTTGAAAGTTGCTACAGAAGTATGTGGAATTTCTAGACGCACGAAAGGGAATAAACAAAAGAGTGTATGGATGAGTAAAGATGTACAAGAAGTTGTTGAGAAAAAGAAGAAAGCATGGTTGGATTGGTTGGCTACTAAAGCTAACCAAAGAAATCAAAAAGCGACAGATGAGGATGTAGAGAGAGCACGAAAGGAGTATAAAAGTTTGAAGGATGAAGTGAAGAAAACTGTGTCTCGAAAGAAAGATGAAAATAAGGATGAGTTTGACAAGAGGCTAACAGAGAACTTTCGTTCGAACTTGAAAGTTTTCTGGAAATCCATAAGGACAGCTCGAGGTAAAACCGCATCATCCGAGTTGATTAGGATTCAAAGCCAGGATGGTAGTATCGTAAAAGGTGAGGAATGCGTGTTGAAAAGATGGAAGGAATATTTTGAAAGTTTGTTTGAAAAAGAAGAATCAGCGCAAGAGGTTAATATTCCAGAAGTGGATGTAAGTGTGATAGACAGTGAGATTGAAATGGATGAGATTTTGAAAGCGTTGAATAGTATGAAGTCGGGTAAGGCTGCAGGGTATGATAGGGTATCAGTCGAGATGCTGAAGGCTGGCGAAGGCGTAGTGGCTAGTCAGCTGTACTGCCTTTTCAACTTGTGTTGGAGAAGCGGCCGAGTACCAAGTGATTGGTGCAAGGCTGTTATAGTTCCGCTGTATAAGGGAAAAGGGTCACAGCTAGACTGCAAAAAATACCGCGGTATAAGCCTACTCAGCGTTGTCGGCAAACTGTATGCAAAGATATTGATTGAAAGAGTGACGAAAGAAACTGATGAGAAGGTATGGGATGCTCAGGCAGGATTTCGAAAGGGAATGGGATGTACGGATCAGGTATTTTCCTTGCGGTGCATAGCTGAAAAATCTTTGGCTAAAAACCAAAAAGTCTATTGCGCATTCGTGGATTTGGAGAAGGCCTATGATAGAGTGGTGAGGAATGAATTGTGGTCAGCACTATCCATGCATGGGGTAAGCAGTATTTTGATACAAGCACTAAAATCCTTATACAGGGATTCTAGTGCTTGTGTCAGGATCAACGGGGCGTATACTGAATTGTTTAGCATCGAAAAAGGTGTTAGACAGGGATGTGTAGCGTCGCCATGGCTTTTTAACCTATTCATGGATAGTTGCTTGGAAGATTTAAAAGAAAGTGAACGGGGATTACGAATGAATGATTTACTCGTCAAATGTCTGCTCTATGCTGACGATCAAGTCTTACTTGCATCGTCGGCAGAAGAGTTGCAGGAGATGGTAAATATTATGAATGAAGCTTTGAACAAGAAAGGAATGAAAGTAAATGTTAGTAAGACGAAAGCAATGGTTTTTGAAAAGGAGAATATGACAGAGTGTAATATTTTGATAGGGAATGAAAAAGTGGAGCAAGTGAAAGAGTTTGTGTATTTAGGATCAATGTTTACAGCAGATGGAAAGAATGATAGTGATATTGAAAGAAGAGTGAATGCCGGTAACATGGTGAATGGAGCGTTGCACGCCTTTATGAGCAGTCAGAAGGTGTCCGATAAGGCCCGTCTGGCTGTGCATAGAGGGGTGTTGGTTCCAACACTGATGTATGGGAGTGAAAGTTGGGTATGGCAGAAGAAGCATGAAAGCAGAATAAATGCAGTAGAAATGAGAGCGTTAAGAAGTATGATTGGAGTCAAACTGAGTGACAGGATACGAAATAGTGTGATTAGGGAACGTTGTGGTGTGAAAGAAGATATAGTGACAGGTATTGACAAGGGAATGCTTAAATGGTTTGGACATGTTGAGAGAATGAGTGAAAGCAGGTTGACCGAACAGATATATATGGCGAGTGTGGATGGAAATGTTGGGAGGGGAAGGCCTCGACGCACGTACTTGGATCAAATCGGGGACGTCCTAAAGAAAGGTCAGGTCAAGAGTACCCTAAACCGACGAGCATGTATGAAAAGATTAATGAATGTGGATGAAGCGAAAGAAGTATGTAAGGATCGTAGCAAGTGGAAAGATGTGGTCTCTGCCTACCCCTCCGGGAAAGAGGCGTGATTATATGTATGTATGTATGTATTATTTTGTTATGTATTAGTTTTTTCTATTATTGTTATATATGTATTAGTATTACTATAATTTATCAGATTTTATAATTTTAGTTATTGTATCTGTTCCCGTGTTTTTCCCTTCTTTCATCCCGACTAGGTTGGCTGGAAGAGATCTCTTATAGAGATAAGCTCGCCTGTTGTGTCCTAGTTTTAAGTTCAACTGTATGTGTAAATTTTTAATACAATAAAGAATATATATATAAATACGAGCCTAAATCATTGATGGTATTATCAGAGTTGACCATAGAGCAATCTTATTTAGAATTTGGATGGGTTTCCTGTTGAATCTAGTCTAAGTCCGAGATGACAGAGACAGAGTTGACCATAGATCGATGTCATTAAGAAAATGCCCGTTCGTTCACTCTTTATAATCAGTACATCTCCACCAAACGGCACGAACCTACCCTGAATTAGGAAGATCGGACATTTGTCGTTTACTCTTGCTTTTGGAAAGGAAATTGCACTAATAAATAAACTTCCTCTTTAAATTCAAAGATGTTCTAAATCCCTCAACAGCAACTTGTCCTCTCGTTCGCTGGGACAAGTTTCGAGTGCTCTCCTGTGACTGTGACTGACTATTTCCTAGCGCGCGCTAAAAGCTAACGACGCGAACTACGAGCCCACTTTTTAAAAACCTACCTGTTCTCTTTTCAAACGTAATCGAAGAAAAATTACATCAATGATGGTGGAACTGTTTAAATCCAAATATCTTCTAAATCCCTCAACAACAATTTGTACTCCCGTTCGCTGGGACAAGTTTCGAGTGCTCTCCTGTGACTGTGACTGACTATTTCCGAGCGCGTGCTAAAAGCCATCGACGCGAAATAGTTACAAGCCCGCCTTTTTTTAAAATCTATCTGTTCTCTTTTTAACTGTAATCGAAGCAAATTTACATCAATAAAGGCAAAAACTGTTTGAATTCAAATATCTTCTAAATCCCTCAACAGCAACTTGTCCTCTCGTTCGCTGGGACAAGTTTCGAGTGCTCTCCTGTGACTGTGACTGACTATTTCCTAGCGCGCGCTAAAAGCTAACGACGCGAACTACGAGCCCGCTTTTTTTAAAACCTGTCTGTTCTCTTTTTAACTGTAATCGAAGCAAATTTACATCAATAAAGGCAAAAACTGATTGAATTCAAAGATCTTCTAAATTCTTTAACAGCAACTTGTACTCGAGTGCTCTCCTGTGACTGTGACTGACTATTTCCGAGCGCGCGCTAAAAGCTATCGACGCAAAAAAGTTACAAGCTAGCCTTTTTTAAAAAAACTGTCTCTTCTCTTCTTAAAAAGTTACGAAGTTTGAATTTAAAGATCTTCTAAATTCCTCAACAGCTCCTTGTACTCGAGTGCTCTCCTGTGCCTGTGACTGACTACTTCCGAGCGCGCGCTAAAAGCCGGCGCCGACTGCCGCCGGTGCCGGACGCGAACACCAACAACAACTACAAGTCCGCTATTTTTAACCATAATCAGAGCTTACACTGGTATAATTGTGGGGCTATTGCAATAGATATAAGTTTATTGTATACTAGCGACCCGCTCCGGCTTCGCACGGAAATCATCAGTGTTTCTCTACTATATTATGCATGTATTATACATATAAACCTTCCACTTAAATTATTCTATCCGTTAAAAGAAACCGCATCAAAATCAGTTGCGTAGTTTTAAAGATCTAAGCATACATAGGGATATAGGGACAGAAGAAGCGACTTTGTTTTATACTATGTAGTGATGATATACATACATATAATCACGCCTTCTTCTCTAACGGAGTAGGCAGAGCGTAAACGACCGAAACAAAGGTCGTTGCGCCACTTCTGACCAAGTTTTGACGGTTATTTAAGATAGATTTGTAAATATATTGCTGTAGTGACAGGTTGTCAGCCTATCGCCTAAATTGCAATTTACAGAAACCCTCACATCCCTTAGCTAGTTTTTACAGCAAGCCCGGGAAGAAATGCAGCTGGCGCATTCTGTTTTTAGTCCAGATAATACAAAATTGTTTTATACAAATACAAAATTGTTTATTATCTTAGTCCACTATACAAAAACAGATTTCAACCAAGAAAACCACACTAGGCCAAGCCTATGTCGTGGTCTCTTTACAAATTAGAATTGACAGAAATAGGACGTATCTATTACATATTCAATACTTCTAATTACTTCCATCTATAGATGTAGTAGTTTTGTATATGGTTATAAATAAATAAACACACAAATCGGGAGTGAAGCCACTGGTGAGCACTATGGTATAGTCGCCTTCTACTTATTCTCGAGTCGACGAACCCTGATATTTGAGTTTTTAAGAAGTCTATTAGTAAAAGCTAATGGGCCTTCGACCGAGACTGACGGTGTCATGCGAGCCTCGGAATTTTTATTACAGACAATTGGAAGATTCAGCCTGCATTGTCCTAACAGTATTTTTTTCTAACAGACAATCAGGTAATTTGGCCTGTATTACATACATACATATAGTCATCCCTAATGGGGTAGGCAGAGAGTAAACGACCTAAACAAAGGTCGTTCCGCCACGTCTGACAAAGTTTTGAGGGTTATTTATGATAGATTTGTAGCCCTGCATTGCCCTTACCAAACTAAAGCACATAAAATGATAAATGGACAGATATCAACTTTAAGTTTCCTCCGAAGGAATCGAACCCACTAGCTCCAGATCCGACGCCCATTTCTCAGACCTTTCTACCACGGGGGCTGTGGAGCTGTAAAAATGTGAGTCACGACGCGGCGCGGTCATAAATAGCGTAAATATTTTATAGCGCGCCGAAGCAGGCGCCGGGAACCGCGCGTGCAACTCGGATGCTGGAAACTTAGCTGCAAGGAGACTTTTGTTTGGAACGAGCGGAAATTGTGCTTAGATTTTTTTCAATGTTTATGATACAAAAGAAGCAGCTTTAATTTATTTTTCTTTTCATAGGTTATTGAGGAGACGAATGAGCCCACGGAGCCTGGTGTCAGAATTATAAAATGTATTTCTATAAGTTCTTTTGCTAATACAACAAAGAAACAGGTTGGTAAGTCATGACAATTAATGTATACGATGTCTCATTTGAATAGTTTATAGCCTTGGATATTATGAGTTAAAGTTGAAGCTAATGTAACAAACAAGGGTCCCTGCTCTGAGGCTTCACCGCTTCACTCAGACGATGAACATGCTCCAGGTAAACCTCCTTTAGCTCTCCGACGACTTCCTAATTTGCAAACCGACGAACTCAAAACGTAGAAGGAATTTTAAGTAATTTCCAGAAATAGCTCCAACAACGTTCTCTAACTTGCAACAGAAATTTCAAAGTGGTCTACATGTTGTTTTAAAGTATGAGTTTGAAGGCAAAAAGTTTTACTTTTATACCTGGTGTAAGTGTAATCAGCGTCGCGCACGCTGATAGGGGTTCCTCAGTCAACGACACTTAACAGCTTCTGGAATAGAAAAAGAAAGTTGGCTTTTCTGTATAAATTGTCTGATCGAGGAGGACATTCAGGATCAGATTCACTACCAACAATCATTATAATTTTTTGGAGTAGTCAAGTTTTATAGAAGTTTTTGCCTCATCTCATATATATTTTGTCCTGTTTATAGTTCATCCTACGTTTAATTTATCTCTGGTAATATCAGTAATTCTGATCTATCAGAATAAGAGATTCTAGCCGAATGGGTGAATAAGTGTGTTGAGCAAACTCTAACGGCCGTATTGATACAGCACTCAAGACTGACGGCTAGTTTGAGTTCGTTTCAGAAATGATATTACAGTTAATTGTGGCCTGTCAAATCCATACTTGCTCTCAATCTTGATATCGCTTTATTAATACGAGCATAAATCATAAAAAGCTAGTCCCACACAGAACCTAAATAATCTCATCGAGATTGGTCGAAATCACCGAAAACCAATTTGACAGCAGTCAAAAAATTTTAATCAAAAAATATTACGTAGGAAGGTAGTTTGATGGTCGCCGGTCACTACTCTTTATGAGAACCTAGCTTTCTCGAAACTTTATAAGTAACTAGCTTTCCGCCCGCGGTTTCTCCCGCATTAAATGAGTTTTCCAGGGGAATAAAGTGTTTTCCCGTGTAAATTGTCTTAAATCCAGGATTTAACCTTGGTACAATTGTTATAGCTAAGCTACCAATATATGATGCTCATAAAAATGCTTATGCGCATTCAAAAATCTACAGTATATTTTTCTTATGTTTAGTATTATTGTAATATTTACAAGTTGCTATTTTTGAACTCGGGATTTAGTCCTCTTTCATACGGTATCCTAGAGGATGCAGAAGTAAAAATATTTATTTTAGCACTATCACATTTTTTTTATATCTCGACTTCCAGATGGAATTTCGAAAAAACGATACATTAATATCTAAGTTATACCTTCAGCAATACAACAAAAAAACGCATTCGATTTGGTGCATTTGTTTTTACGTGGCACGCATACAAACATACAGACAGACAGACAAAAAATTATAAATCGTATTTGGCTTCTATAACACTTAGGGCTGTATTTAGAAACAGCGCTTTGAGTTGGTATCAGAAATGTCATTTCAGTACAAACTGGCCTGTCAAATCCATACTTAATATTGCTCTCAAGTTTGAGATTTGCATATAGAGACCCCTAAATATTTTTTTTCTTATTTGTCTCCCATGTACAGACATCGACCTGTTACAATTTTATTATATGTATAGACAGGTTTCACCGCCTGTACTTGGTAGCGGTAATGAAGTGCGTAGAGTTGGGCAGGAGTTGCGTGAGGTCGTTGGAAACTCTGTTGTCCTGGTAATTATTCATGAGGAGCTGTAGGGTCGAACCTGAATTATACATGCAAGGTGGTGCCGCCGGGTCGATCAGAGGACTTTAAGGTCACTAGAATATTTAATTGTTGTAAAGGGAGTGTGTAAATGTAATTAAATTGGACTGCTTCTTTATCGAAGTGTTTTATTATGACTAGCTATACCTATTGAAACTGTATTTTCAGAAAGTGTCGTCAAATCAATCGTAAGTTTGCGCATGATCAATCAGTGACTTACCTGTTAGAATTATCAATGAAAGGGACGTTTGACTCAGTATATATTTATGAACCACTTAAGAAACACATAACAAACTCTGGGTATATAGCATGGTATCTAGGTTTTATATTTTTATAGTTGAATGTGAATGGCAGCAGGTTGTGCCTTGATAACAGTTATAGTTTTTTTGTTATGCCTAACTTTAAGGGGATAAAACAACTCATCCCAAATATGATTTGCCAAATTTGGAAATTGATCTTTACTAGGTATACAAGATTGTGCATCATCATCTCCCTAGCCTTATCCCCTATCTTACGGGGACGGCTACCTAATCTAGGTGATTGAACGAGGGTACTGGTTTTTACACAGAGCGACTGCCATCTGACCTCCGCAACCCAGAAGGAAAACCAGACCCAATCCTAGATTAGGCCAGAGTTTTCAAGCCGCCAATGCTTAGCACTGGCCTCTGATATGGCTTAACGACTAATATCTACGGTATTAAACAATATTAACCGGGACCAACGGCTTAACGTGCCTTCCGAAGCACGGAAAAAGCGCCGAATAAACGTACATATGAAATTCGAAAACCGAAAAATACATTGGTACGTGGTGGGATTCGAACCACGACCTCCCGCTCAGGAGGCAGCGGCCCTATCCACTACACCATCGGGCTCTCTGTATACAAGATTGTGCATAATAAGTTAATCGATTTACTTTGGGGAGTCACTTCAAAAAAATATGTTTCTTGGGAAAAGTCGGTTTTGATCGCAAGCACGTAAGTACTTACTTCCATAGCTTACAATATTAGTCAAATAATTTATATTAAAACACAATACGTAAGTACATAGTGCAACTTTCATCCCATACAAATATAATAACTTACAAATACCAATAGTCTAAGCCGCCAACTCTCGCATTAGTTAGTATTAGCAGTCCGTTGGTATTAGCCGAGTATCTTTAGTCTATGTTTATCCGTCGTCTCAACGTGGTGTCGGAGTGCGGTTAGCGGGGGGGTGAAGGGGGTGTTGCTCTTGGGGGGAGGGGGGGAGACAGTGCAATTAGTTCTGTTCTGTCCATCGGCTGACTACTGCTGACTCCTGAACTATCGACACCGCGAGAGATATTTAAAGGCGCTTGTATAAACATTTGTTGTTAGAACTGCTATATACCAGGCCACTCAGAAAGTATTGCGATAAATAGTTTTTATATATGGCAGACTGGCCGGTTAGAATCTTTTTTGAAAATATGATTACTTGTAAGTAAAAATATGTGTGTTCCATTTTCAAAATTTCCCTCCACATTTTTTGCGAGCCAATTCAAAGTATCGTGTCTTACTGAGAAATGGATCTGCGCCGGGAACATTTTAGAGCTATGATTTTTTACTATTTCAAGTGTCGCCTGAAACCGGATGAATCGTTCGATAGACTTCAAATGGCATTTATGGATGAAAGCCCCTCCAAGGCAACCGTGTATCGTTGATATAACGAATTTAGGCGCGGTCGACCAACCTTGGGGGATGAAGAAAGAAGCGGTCGCCCTTTGACGGCTATTACGGAAGAAAACGTGCTAGCAGTGAAAAATTTAATCCAAGATAATAGGCGAATTACATATCAGGAGATTCAGCACATATTAAAGATTGGATCGGGAAGCGTTCACGACATTCTACACGGACATCTTCGCGTGAGGAGGATAGTATCGCGCTGGGTGCCGCACTACCTCACCGACGCTCAGAAGCAGGCCCGGGTGGAATGGTGCCGTGATATGCTGATCAAATTTGAAGCAGGCTCGTCTCGGCGTCTTTACGACATCGTAACAGGTGATGAGTCCTGGATTTATCAATACGATCCAGAAACCAAGCGCCAGTCGACAGTTTGGGTGTTTCAAAATGAACCAACGCCTACCAAAGTGAAGCGATCTCGAAGCGGGGGGAAGATTTTGATCGCCAGCTTTTTTAATTTGACTGGCCACTTGGCCTCAATTCCCTTACGAGATCAAAGAAGCATTAACGCCGAATGGTATACTACCAAATGTTCACCAGAAGTTTTTTCTGTTGTGAGCAACAAGCGACCAAACACAGGGCTCCGCGGACTACTGCTCCACCACGACAATGCGCCTGCACACACCGCGCTCAAAACGAGGGACTTCCTGGACAGCACACCAGTCAAACTCCTGGGTCACCCTCCTTACAGCCCTGATCTAGCACCGTGTGACTTCTTTTTATTTCCAAAAATAAAAAATCAGCTCAAGGGGATACAATTTTCGTCGCCGGAAGATGCGCTGGCTGCGTTCGAGCAGGCTGTAAACGAGGTGTCTACGGCGGACTGGAAAAAGTGTTTTGAAAACTGGTTCAGACGCATGAATCTTTGTATAGAGGCTGGTGGAGAGTACTTTGAAAAGATTTAATAAAAATATATGTACCTGTAGAACAATTTTTTTTAGTGTCGCAAAACTTTCTGAGTGTCCCACGTATTTCAGAACATTGCTAGGCACTGAATAGTTTTGTAAACAACCTTCAGAAACTATTTCATGCAATTTAAAAATATGAAATGATTCCTTTTTCATACAAATTGTCTGATCAAGAAAGTCAGATTGTAGGGAAAGTTGTTGCTTTAGCAATAAGGCCGCCTATATTATACTGTTTTGTTCCTTACTTTTCTGTTGTATGTATTTGTGTTTCTTAGTGCAATAAAATATCTTGTATTGTATGGAAAAGTATTATTTTATTTAGAGGAAGAATTTTTTTGCGGAATTTGATCAATTTCATTGACTGAGCAACCCCTGTCAGTTGTGGAAAGCTGTCTCACACCCTTTAAAGGTTGCCTAAACTATGACGGTACACTATTCTCGTTACCGTGTACACAGCCAATAGTGCGACAAATCCGCGCATGTTTGTTTGTTTGGTATCGTGGTGGTGTTGTGACAGGCCCGCCGCTGCCTACGCTGGGAACAAAGTCTGTTTTTGCTTTGTATTTATTTGTAGGTATTTATTTTATTCGTTTTTGTTTGTGGACGATATCAGTTCATAACATGAACGATAGTTTCCGGTTTAGGTACGTTTATAAGTATAAAGAAAACATAAAGATAATCCGCAAAGAATAGAAGAATTACCTAGAATGTAATAACATCACGTTGTCACTCTAGTAAAATAACAAATTGTCCTTAGCACAATAATAGAGGGTTCTCTCGCTAAGAGCTTCAAATTAGCTGTAAATAAATATTAGCTCGTTTTTCCTCAACTCGGGCGACTGCCCGCTGGGAATTCTGGTTAATAGCTGTTACTTCTCTGTAGGGTGACTTTTTGCCAGTAAGCGGTATTAAGTGGGGATATTGTACGTTTTATTTGATAGACGATCAGATGGGTCAGCTGATAGTAAATGATCCGTTGACAATAGATGCTTGGTACATGCTTAGGGCTACAAAGTTTTACCTACCAGGAAATATTTCTGTATAGGTTGTCAGCGCAGTCCTAATTAAATTGAAGGTGAGTAATTTTTTTAAATACGGTAGCCAAGGGGCACAAGTACAATGCGTGCGGACCGCAACATCACTTCAATCTCACTCGTGACAGGATTACTGCGTATCCGTTGTGATACCAGCGCGACGCTACTCCCACGTGAAAACTGCTGTTGACTCTTCAAACGCATAACCATGCATTATATACAGATCTTATAATTGTAGAAACTATAACTGCCTCCGTGGTCTAGTGGCTAGTGCCATGGACTCCTGATCCGGAAGTCATGGGTTCGATTCCCAGGGGAGAAACACAAAGTCGATATTTGAGAATTTATCACATTGTGATTTTTTCCCCAGTTTGGTTAGGGCATTGCAGGCCGAATCACCTGATTTTCCGAAAAGAAAAAGATTTCGTGCTTCGGAGGGCACGTTAAGCCGTCGGTCCCGGTCGCTGTCTTTGATAGTGGTCGTTACTCAAACCATGTCAGAGGACTGATAGTTGTGCTACTAGGCGGCTTAAAAACTCTGACACCAGGGTTCATCGGGTCGACAGACTCGATACCCACTCGGCAGAAGAAGAAGAAACAAAAAATATCTTTGTTTCATCCTAGTGCCTGCATTAGTTTCTGTCGCGTATAACGTGCGGACCGCAGCTTCACTCCGCCCGTGACGGGATGACTGCGTATCCGCTGCGATGCTAGCGTCACGTTAAGCCTACGTGGAATTTATTACCAGCTACCTACCTACATCAATACCGATATTTCAAATAATCAGAAAAGCAATGCATAGCAAGCATGCGTAATTACCAGTGACTTATTATAACTATGTTTATGCAGATCAATATTTATTTTATTTAACAATTTATTGCACACATAAACATACGTGGGACACTCAGAAAGTTTTGCGACACTAAAAAAAATTGTTCTACAGGTACATATATTTTTATTAAATCTTTTCAAAGTACCAGCCTCTATACAAAGATTCATGCGTCTGAACCAGTTTTCAAAACACTTTTTCCAGTCCGCCGTAGACACCTCGTTTACAGCCTGCTCGAACGCAGCCAGCGCATCTTCCGGCGACGAAAATTGTATCCCCTTGAGCTGATTTTTTATTTTTGGAAATAAAAAGAAGTCACACGGTGCTAGATCAGGGCTGTAAGGAGGGTGACCCAGGAATTTGACTGGTGTGCTGTCCAGGAAGTCCCTCGTTTTGAGCGCGGTGTGTGCAGGCGCATTGTCGTGGTGGAGCAGTAGTCCGCGGAGCCCTGTGTTTGGTCGCTTGTTGCTCACAACAGAAAAAACTTCTGGTAAACATTTGGTAGTATACCATTCGGCGTTAATGCTTCTTTGATCTCGTAAGGGAATGGACGCCAAGTGGCCAGTCAAATTAAAAAAGCTGGCGATCAAAATCTTCCCCCCGCTTCGAGATCGCTTCACTTTGGTAGGCGTTGGTTCATTTTGAAACACCCAAACTGTCGACTGGCGCTTGGTTTCTGGATCGTATTGATAAATCCAGGACTCATCACCTGTAACGATGTCGTAAATACGCCGAGACGAGCCTGCTTCAAATTTATTCAGCATATCACGGCACCATTCCACCCGGGCCTGCTTCTGAGCGTCGGTGAGGTAGTGCGGCACCCAGCGCGATACTATCCTCCTCACGCGAAGATGCCCTTGTAGAATCTCGTGAACGCTTCCCGATCCAATCTTTAGTATGTGCTGAATCTCCTGATATGTAATTCGCCTATTATCTTTGATTAAATTTTTCACTGCTAGCATGTTTTCTTCCGTAATAGCCGTCAAAGGGCGACCGCTTCTTTCTTCATCCCCCAAGGTTGGTCGACCGCGCCTAAATTCGTTATACCAACGATACACGGTTGCCTTGGAGGGGCTTTCATCCATAAATGCCATTTGAAGTCTATCGAACGATTCATCCGGTTTCAGGCGACACTTGAAATCGTAAAAAATCATAGCTCTAAAATGTTCCCGGCGCAGATCCATTTTTCAGTAAGACACGATACTTTGAATTGGCTCGCAAAAAATGTGGAGGGAAATTTTGAAAATGGAACACACATATTTTTACTTACAAGTAATCATATTTTCAAAAAAGATTCTAACCGGCCAGTCTGCCATATATAAAAACTATTTATCGCAATACTTTCTGTGTGGCCTGGTACATAGGACATAAATATTAAAAAAAACAATAGCACAACAGGCACAGCTTATCTCTAAAAAGAAATCTCTTCCAGCTGACCTACGGTAGTGAGAGTGCATATGTGAGGCAGATAAGGCGTGTACAATTATAATATAGGTAAAATTACATTATTGCAGAACTAAATCAATGATTCATTTTTACCGGTGTTTTTAGTAGTTACGGTCGTATAATACGTACAAACCGCGTGGCGGGATTACTATGCTATGTTATGCTACTATACGTACGCAGACTCACGCATTTCATAATATTAGAAGAGAAAGAATTTAGCAGTACATACATACATACATAAATCACGCCTTTATCCCTTACGGGGTAGGCAGAGCGTTTAACGTCTCGTAAAAGGCGCTTTCGCCACGTCTGACAAAAATTGAGGGCAATTTTAGATTGTAATATGTACTGCTATAGTGACAGGTTGTCAGCCCATCGTCTAAATTACAATACACTGTAACCCTCGAGTCCCTTTTGCTGCCTTCAAGAGCATGCCCGGGAGGAAGGGCAGCTGGAACATTCTATGTTTTTCTATCTCTCCCAGTCCAGCATAGAAGTAAATAATAAATAGTAATTTAGCAGTAATATACCAATGTTCTTTATACTGGTGTTCTGTGTAGTGTACGGTCGTATAATGCGTAGTTGCGTTCACCGTACACCACAGCGCCACTCCGCTCGTGACGGGATTACTGCGTATCCGCTGCGATACTAAGCCAACGTGGAATTTACGGCCGTTGACTGCACACGTACCTAACTACCTACTACCTACCTGCGCAGCTATTTTGCAGAGCATGTATTTGTAAACGTAAAATTTATTTATTCACCCACGCTGGACTGGGAGTGAGAGAAAAACATAGAATGTGCCAGCTGCATATGCTCCCGAGCAAGCTGTAAGAACCAGCTAAGGGATTTGAAGGTTTCAGTATACTGTAATTTAGGCGATGGGCTGAGTCACCCTGAAGTAATATACGTACAAATCTATCTTAAATAACCCTCAAAACTTTGTCAGACGTCGCGAAACGACCTTTGTTTAGGTCGTTTACACTCTGCCCACCTCAATAGAGATACTATCGTTGCAATATTTATTGTGAAAACTGCGCTGACTAGTCACTTGTCATGATTAAAATTTATTTAATAAAATACTGTGTTTCATGCATTTCTAACGCCATGCGCCAACCTGATTAAATTTCAAATGGCATCCTTGTAAAAACACGTCACACCTTTCATACTTTTATGAAAGTCGCGGTTCCCCACATTCATAATAAATACATCATACATCTCCCTAGCCTAATCCCGTATCTCACGGGGTCGGCTTCCTAATCTAGGGGATTGAACGAGGGTACTGGTTTTTACACAGAGCGACTGCCATCTGACCTCCGCAACCCAGAAGGGAAACCAGACCCAATCCTAGATTAGGTCAGAGTTTTCAAGCCGCCAATGCTTAGCACTGGCCTCTGATATGGCTTAACGACTAATATCTACGGTATTAAACGATATTAACCGGGGCCAACGGCTTAACGTGCCTTCCGAAGCACGGAAAAAGCACCGAATAAACGTACATATGAAATTCGAAAACCGAAAAACACATTGGTACGTGGTGACTGGTGGGGTTCGAACCACGACCTCCCGCTCAGGAGGCAGCGGCCCTATCCACTACACCATCGGGCTCTCCAACATTCATAATAAATAACACGGTTTAATTAAGAGCAGTGGTGTTTGAAAGACTCGCGCGCGGATGAGGCGTCCTCAAAAAATATTATCATCGCGCCTCATTAAAACACAAAACCCGAATATCCCCCTCCCATCTACACTCGCCCTCCCTCACCCCCGCCCTCGCCCGCGCCGAGTGAGGAGCGACCATGTTTTATGCATCAGCCACACTCAGGTGTCTAAATTAAATTTGGGCATGCAAATGTCAGTCAAAAGTGGCAAGTGGAAATTACGGCACTTTCTCAAACATGGAGCCGTCTTCATATCACCGCTGGAGCCACTTCGCCGCCCTTTTGAATTTTTATAAACGTCGCTGAATTAATGTTCGGTCGTTTATTTGCATATAAAACTTGAATTTGTCGTTATTACTTTTGAATTTTGTTATTATTTTGAATATTTGGTTTCAGTATATTGTAATTTAGGCTGTTTATTTAACCATCTGGTCTGACAATCTGTCACTACATCAATATACTCACAAATCCATCTTAAATATCCCTCAAGACTTTGTCAGTCGTGGCGAAACCCCCATTAAGGATAAAGGCGTGATTGTATGTATGTATGTATGTATTTGGAATATTAACATACTTTGGTTGACTATCGCTGCAATATTTCTTGTGGAAACTCCGCTGACTAGTCACTTGTCCTGTTCCTATCCTGTGCCTGTAGCGCATTTGGTCAAAAAGCACCTGATATTGCCATTCCTCACAACCGTGATAAACCTGTGCCGTACATCACACCGGTCCTAGTGCTCGCTTGCAGATATCTCAGTTTCCACAAATACATACGTCCATAATATAATCACGCCTTTATCCCTTATGGGGTAAGCAGAGCTTTAACGACCTGGTCGTTCCGTCACGTCTCTGGTTATTACAGCATGTCCAGGAGGGCACATTCTATGTTTTTCTCTTGCTCCCAGTCCAGCATGAAAAAAGTCCACAAATACATACAGGATTATTTATGGTATCGACTAGTAGAGTTGATTACATTTGAATCTGCTTCTGATCTATTTAAACGGAAAAACAACACATACATACATATAATCACGCCTTTATCCCTAATGGGGTGGGTATAGAGTGAATGACTTAAACAAAGGTCATTCCACCACGCCTGGCAAGGTTTTGTGGGTTATTTAAGATAGATTTGTAAGTATATTGCTGTAGTGACAGGTTGTCCGCCCATCGCCTAAATTGCAATATACAGAAACCCTCGGATCACTTAGCTAGTTTTTACAGCACGCAAGGGAGGAAATGCAGCTGGCACATTCTATGTTTTTCTCTCGCTCGCAGTCCAGCATGGAAGGATATAAGTCAAACTTCATCAGGGAATTTATTTTAATAAGTTAGTAGCAATTTTTACTAGGTTTCTTCCTTTGCAGCACAAAAAATGTGGACACTTTTATTCAAGGAATGGGAACTCGATATTTTTATTAGTTACGTCGCTTCTGCGTGCAACCATCATCAACAACTTTGAAAGTCAAAACTTTATCTTATACCTTTTCATAGAATGTTGTATTAATCTAAAATACATTTCCATTCAACAAAATACGAGTATAAGATAAATAAACGAAAAAAAGCGAGACTTGAATTGACCCCAGAATTTGTCCCTAGCTCTATCAAAGCAAAACGATTTTTATATCGAAAAAATATGAAAGTAGCCTTGTGAAGAGGAAGGCAAAATATCTGGTATAAAAGTATCCGATGATTAAATTGATAACTCAGCTTTTTTTGTGCAAAAGATTGGCCCAAACAAGTCTTATCTGACAAAGCCCTTTCGGTCCTACTGAGGGCTTAGAAGTGAACCCTTTCAGACGGAGATCAATGTAGGGAAGGGCAAGTTACAGGCGGAAGCGGGACTATGTCAAAGAAAGAAGAGATAGCGATACAAAGAAAATATTTTAGGCCAAACGTTGATTTTATAGTTTATTAGAGGTCGTATAAAACCGATAGTTGCTTTAAATTATATGAATATGATAATATAAAAGGAGTGCTGAAATTCTCTTTGACACAGTCATTTAAAAAAAAATGTGTTTCCTATACTAATCCTACTAAAATTATAAACGTATGCGAAAGTTTGGATGTTTAGATATTTGTTACTAAATCACGCTTCAACCGCTGGACTGATCGGGACGAAACTTGGCCCACTTTTGGGTTAGGTTGTGAAATAGGATATAGACTTTTCACAGGGAAAACTCAATAACGCAGGTGGGAAAGGTAGTTCATCATAAATTATAGATCGTATGTTTGTAGGTACCCTATCGTCCACTACTTATTTCGTCAATCTTATGACTTGAGTATCATGAAACACAACCGTGTGCTATCCGTTTTGTGCCAAAGATCATGTTGCTATTCAATTGAAAGTGGGTATGTCGTAGGGTCTGTCAGTTTCTTCAGCCCGTCCCTTAACCCTCAGACGGTGGCGACATCCATCAGATACGGTAGTGAAGTGAAACCCGACTCTATAAAAAGCTGGTGTAAGTTTTTGTATAAAAGTATTGGGCCTATAGGTAATTGCAAACGAAAGAAGTGCAGATTGATAGATCTATTATAATTTTCAGAAAGTGTGCGATGGTCGGTCGTCAAATAAAGGTGCAGTTTAAATATCTATAACTCCCGCTATATAGAGGGTGTCAAAGTTTGAGTGCGTCGTAAAGCCGATTTATCGGCGATCAACGCGGGAATATTTTAGGAGTAGGACACTGCACCGGACGCCTGGACTCCTGGATCAAACAGGTGCTTATAGGTAAGACCGCACTATGACGTAGAAAAAAAAAAACAAAATGTATGAACTGACACTCACTCGATTCTAGATTCCAAACAAAAAAATTGAAAAAGGACAGGCGGTTTATACTCTATGGTTTTAAACTTTGTCCGCTAGATTTTGACCTCCTTTTGTAGTGTTTTAATCTGAAAGTGACAAATAGATTCCAATTATAGTTTTAGTTGTCAAATCTTGAATCGAGCCAATTGCCGAGCCGTGAAGCGCCGTGAAGCGTCGCGCAGCTCCGCTGCAGCTCCGTCCCAGCTCCGTCCCAGTGCAGTCTAACCTTTACAATAATAATTCACGATATTATTAAGCCAATATCAAATCATGTGATCGCAATATTCATGCAACAAAGGTTCCAATGTGCTGCTTAGCGACGGGCTTATTACGATTACCTATCATATTTAACAGAAATAACACAAAACAGTTTTTTCTAAAAAAAATACCTGAATAGTCATACTTACCGAAAATAGCTATATTTACTATGCTAGACTGTTTACTCTTCTCTTCTCTAAAGGAATGACAAGGTTACTGCGTGTAGTTAATAATCACTGTCCTTTAAATTATAAAAATAAATCAGAAACAAAGATTTTATTTGAGGTATTCGTATTTATATTTTAATCAATTTCAATATATTAAGATTTTTTTTTTCTTTTTTCTATGCTGGCCTGGGAGCGAGAGAAAAACAAAGAATGCCAGACGTGGCGGAACGACCTTTGTTTAGGTCGTATACGCTCTGCCTATCCCATTAGGGATAGAGGCGTGATTATATGTAGGTATGTTTATTTAAATTTTGAGTGAAATTCATCATTAATATTTTATCCGCTGATGAATCCCAGGGTGTGTACACAGCGGCGGTAATATCGTCAGTCTCGGTCGGGTCTGTTTGTGCTCCGTGCTCATTGAATATTGAGTTTGTAATTGGAAATTGATTGCGATATGATTACGGCTCGTGCTGTGCTGCAAACGACGGAGGGATGGCAGACTGACAGGACGTATGACGGATATCATTGGAGAGTCTTGCTAGTCAATTGTATCCTATGATTAACCCACCAACATCCCATGATCCTACCCGCCTTGCGGCATAATAGACCGAAACACGAGAGACGTGCAAAGGCGCGACGCGCATGTATATATACAAATATATACATGCTCTGTCTACAATTTTTTAATACCCTAATAGGCATTAGGGTAATAGTGAGGCCACTACTGTCCAGCAATGCGTCACTACCCATCCTATTTAATATTCCTATCTCTTCTTCTTAGCGAGTGGATTCTAGAGTCAAACGACCCGATGAAACCTGGTGTCAGAGTTTTCAAACCGCCTAGTAGCACAGCTATTAGGTCTCTGCCGTGGCTTGAGTATCGACCGCAATCAACGAAAGAGACCGGGACCGACGGCTTAACGTGCCCTCCGAAGCACGGAATCCTTTTTCTTTTCAGACAATCAGGTGATTCATTCTGCAATGTTTTAACCAAACTGGGTAAAACCTCACGAAGTGATAAATTGACAAATATAAACTTTTGTGTTCCCCCCCTGGGAATCGAACACCGGACCTCCGGATCGTAAGTCCATTGCAGGCTGAATCACCTGATTGTCCGAAAAGAAAAAGATTTCGTGCTTCGGAGGGCACGTTAAGCCGTCGGTCCCGGTCGCTGTCTTTGTAGGTCGCTGTCGTTACTCAAACCACGTCAGAGACCTAATAGCTATGCTACTAGGCGGTTTGAAAACTCTGACACCAGGGTTCATCGATTCGTTTGACTCGAGAATCCACTCGCTAAGAAGAAGAGATAGGACTAAAAAACACCCCGATCAATTTAAGACCAGAAAAAATATGAATTGTTTTAGTAAGCGATACGAACACTTATTATATATGCCAAGAACTAACTTAGATCTGCGTAAGAGAAATGTATTTTGTATGTGTATTCAAAGTTTTAATGAATTGCCCCCGGAAATTAAAGAACTTCCACTGACTACTTTTAAAAGACAATTGACTAAATATTTAATTGATAAATGTTTTTATACAATAGACGAATATTTAAAATGACATTTACAAACTTAAATTTATGACTCATAATAGATTGTAATTGATAGTTTGATTTAATTTATATATTTTTTGGCCCTAAACAAGTATATTGACTTTATTTAATTCTAATGGGTTATAGCTTTTTTTTTGTTTCTATAGAGTTTGATTATTGTATGTAGTTATAAATTTTAACAAAATATTTATACACCTAACGGTTGAGTGAAAGGACGCCATTTTATCTGTAACACCAATATGTACTACTCTAGAACGAATAAAGAGATTTCATTTATAATCATAGGATGGGTAGTGACGCATTGCTGGACAATAGTGGCCTCACTATTACCCTAATGCCTATTAGGGTTTTGAAAAAAATATAGAGAGAGCATGTATATATTTGTATATACATGAGTCGTGCCTTTGCGCGCCTTTGCGCGTCTCTCGTGTTTCGGTCATGTCAGAGGCCTGATAGTTGTGCTACTAGGCGGTTTAAAAACTCTGACACCAGGGTTCGACAATAGAAGGAGAAGCGAACCCGTTTATAAAAAAAAATGACATTGTAGGTGCAAGTAAGAGCGCAGAACAAAACCGAAAATGCCGGGGTATTTTATTCAAATTTTAACCGTAATTAGTTTATTGCATCTTTCTAAAGTTCAACATTAGAAATTCACAGTTACTAAATAGATAGTATAATGCAGAAAGACACACAATGTATAGCATGTCTACATTGAGTACCTACACACCAGATTTGATTCTTAATTAAAAACAGAATAATAAGTCTATCAAATCCGAATGTAAACAGAACTGTGGAACGTTATTAAAACAATTTCTACTGAAAATAGGCCAAAATTTCATCTTTCTCGAAATAATCGGTCATAAAAAGTGAAATGATTGCCATCGACGTATCGGCAGACGTTCCAATTAGCTATCAAAATTTTACGTAATCAATTTAAGATCGCTTCTTTCGATAATGAAATGAGAAGAGGAGAAAATGGAGCTCCATTTCAAATCACACATTTCTCGGGCTATACCTATTGCCTTAATTTTCTTCAATTAATAAGTTCCTATGAATAATAATAAAAAAAATATCAATGCCCTGATTCTGCTATTTCAAATAGGTCAAAATACCATTTCGATGTCGTGTCATACATACATACATACATATAATCACGCCTTTATCCCTAATGGGGTAGGCAGAGCGTAAACGACCTAAACAAAGATCGTTCCGCCACGTCTGACAAAGTTTTGAGGGTTATTCAAGATGGTTTTGTACGTATATTGCTGTAGTGACAGGTTGTCAGCCCATCGCCAAAATTGCAATATACTGAAACCCTCAGATCCCTTAGCTGGTTTTTACAGCATGCCCGGGAGGAAATGCAGCTGGCACATTCTATGTTTTTCTCTCGCTCCCAGTCCAGCGTGGAAGAAATGTCGTGTCAGTAGTACAATTTTGACTGTTTCGTATTCTGTATTTTTTTAGATCAATGCCTTTTCAATTGCAAGCTACAGAATACCTTTGACACTACATTGACATGTCATATCTAAAATTTGTCATTTATGGACGACCACACTTGAAATGAAGGTGACGAAAATAAGAAACTATAACCATCTTGAGATTTGTCATTTCTCCTTATACTACTGCGCCCCCGATCACATTATTTGAGAACCACGTCGTACTGAGCTATCGAGCAGCCACTGTAGGTTTTGGTTTTCTGCTCTTTAGTGGCGATTCAGTGGCATTTATTTCGTAGTCTACTAATATTTGACGTTTAACTTTATTGACATTTTGAGCCACCATTGATGACAACAATAGATATTCTCGTAGGTAGCAGTCTGGAAGCGTTTGACTAGATGATGTTGTGAAAGCGGGCATGGAAAGAAAACGTTCTTACACCAGCCGATTACAAATATCAGACAAAGTGAAGTGGTAAACAAAGCCAGAAAGCGGGCTCCAGCTTTAGGGGAAAACTTCGAATTGTCTAGACCTATAGCGTAGTTTTGTTACCCCTGAAAACTTTGTAACCCGAACATTTAAACGAATTTCATAAAAACAACTATAAAGTTACTTCTATATCTCAGTAACTTTCCAGGTTACGAGTACATTTAAAAGAAAATCTCATTTATGTTGTCTGGTTGTTTCGCCCATTTGCGCTCTAAGCCGGCAGAATGAAGCTAGTTTAATTTTTCTTGCTCGTCCTTTAAATAATGTCACGGGGACGTTTTCCATCTGTATGCAAATGCTGGCTCCGGGCCGAGGGGGGAGAGGAACGGGGGTGAAGGGAGGGGTATCCATGCACTGCTTATTTATTAAGATGTCATCAGTAATTAAGTTAGAGCGCTGCTTTCGTACACATTGTCTTGGAGGTAAAAAGTGGTGAAAGTGCAGAACTAATGCACTTGATATATTAAGGCAAATTTAAGGCTTAATATTAGACGTTGTTTACCAGAGAGGACTTGAGTCGCTATCTAAGATTTTAAATTCTGAATGACCATAATAAGTAGATCATTTTGATAACACTCACAATATTTTTTCGCTAAAAGTTTGTCCAATTGCAACTATCTATTATTTTAGATGATAGTGCTTCATGTCTCGTAGGTTTAGATAGGCGTCGGAGGGGGGGATGGTGGATGTGGAGGCGAGGGGGGAGTAAACAAGAATTGATCGCATCATTTATAACGCGCGATCAGGATCGCCGAGACGCTCTCCATTACTCAAGGATAGTGCTGCTACTGTCACAGGAAAATAAAATAAAAAGAAGTTTTTTTAATTAGCTTTAATCATAAACATTGTTTTTTTATAGATCTACTCTGCTATGCTGTGGATCTTAACCGTTAAAATCTGCCCAAGTGGGCACCAACACACAGGCGTCACTTTCTGCGCGCAAGGTTGTGTTCAACACGCTGTCAATGCTTTTTATTTGCCTACAACACACATGCGTCACCTTACCCGATACGCGCGCGTTCTGGCAGAGTGATGCGTTGACGTAGGGTTCCTTGCCTTCAATGTAAAAAGCATTGACAGCGTGTTGAACGCAACCTTGCGCGCAGTAAGTCACGCCTGTGTGTTGCTGCCCTAAAGATGTATCTCGTTGGACCACGAAGTGACTGTCTACAACGCATGGCGCAAAGAGATGCTTCTACAATGAGATCTTCAAGCAACTTTGCGTCGCGTCCCGGTGATCAAAGCTTGTTGTGTGAATTATTTCGTGTATCTATTAAGCTGTGTGTAGTCCCAGCTCTACACCGTCCCGCGGCACCTCGATGGCGCGGGCACCCGTCAAACATCTTCCCTTTATTGTTTTTTTATGTCTTGGAGTTATTCTCCCCGTACGTTATGTGCGTATTAAAAGAGCGCGCAGATTTTGTCTAGTAAGTAAAATATTTTACAGCAGATGAAAATACAAAAAAAAATACTCAAAACGAAAAACATTTTAGAACTAATTTGCACAAAAACTAGTTACTGGTAGTTGGTAGAGGCAGAATCGATGATAGAGCAAGCTGATGAAAATTCCTTATACTTCCTGGCAACTGCAAGCAAGCTTTTACATGGATGATCTTCTCAGTGCTGTCGAGCTGCCCTGGGGCGTGAACCTTGCGCTTTAAACCTGGAATATCGGGGGATTTGTCACTCGCTTAATGGGTGATATGAGAGTGTTATGGAATATCATGAACGCAATAAAGATTGTGAGCATAACGGGGTAAATGAGAAGCAACAGGTTGAGGAAAATTGTGTTGTTTAAGAATGGTAGGTAAACAGGCTCTTTAAACCTAAATTACAAAACCTAGAGTCAGTAACATTTTTTCTTGGTTACAAAAATTGTAATGTGTATACCTGACTTTACTTCTTTTTGGGTTACAGCTTTTTACCAACCTGTTCCACATCAGTTCGCACAGCAGGATCAGCACGGCGAGGCAGTAAGTCTCCATCATTAGTGCAATCGCTGGAGCGGCCTGTCCCAGCGCCAGCGCACGTGGAGTCTGTCCAGAGCAAGATGGAACCGTGCCGTCTACACGACGACGAGATGCTTGAGTTAAGCCTCGTTCCAGAAGTCGCATCAGGCTAGAAACAAGAGTAAAGGCAGTAAGTTTTAAGCCGGAGCCACCTGCCCCCAAGGTCGAAGCCCGTGCAGCCGAAGCAAGAAGGTTTGTGTTATGTGCGGAAGTTATGTGCGGTGTATATAAGCGCGAGACGTTTGAGGCGCTAGTTTCTTGGTTAGGCGTGAAAATTGTCGGTCCAACGTCAGACTTTCCTATGGTTGTCTCTCCTAAGTTAGTTCCAGATCCATACAGACGTCATTCATACCTCCAACTGAAGAACTCTTTGTAAGGACTCCTTTTCTGTCCCATGATGTAGACGTGTGCGGGTTGCATGATTTGCAGAGCACCCAGCTCGCAAAGTTCGCGCTCCGAAAACTTCCGTCCGATGGCCTGGCTTGCAGTGTAGGGCTCCGAATGGTATGCATAGGCTAAATATAATAAATAGGATGAAACTTTTCGAAAGTATTTCGTATTTTTAGCATGTTTTTTTATATTATTAGGATTCCCTCATGACCATTATCATTAGCAGCCGTGAGATTTCCACTGCTGGTGTTAAGTCTCCGTCTAGTAGTAGCAAGTCCCACACTACCATTGCACATTCCGATATGTGGACGACATTCCTGAACCATCCAAACCATTGATCATTGGTTTTACGATCTATGACCACATCTACTGCCACTCAGCTGAACCTGTCAAAATGTACTTTATTTTGAACATAGCACTTACTCCCTGTTCTTATAAGCTCGGTTCCATCTTCGACCGACTGCAATAGACCAACCGTTCGTTTTGCTTTCGTCACTTTGGTTTCTCTAAGTTCGTCCTCTTTTGGATTTACAAAGCCGCTGTAGTAGTAAAACTTGGGGCTCTGTCAATGAAAACAATCTGTGTTTAATTTTAAAGGGAGGGTCGTAGTTTTTGAATTTATCATTTTAAGCTAAGCTACATCTAGGCTCGTAATGACAAACAGCACAGACTAACAGCAAGTTAAAGTTCGTATCTAAAATGAATAATGCTCTCAACCGTGAGATAGCTTCATAAATACGAGCCATAGAGAGGCTCTACGCTGAGCCACCCACATCTTCTCTTTATTTTACCAGAGCTTATCACTGTTATTACGTTATTTCTTGTTATTACGTTATCGTACTCACATCAAGCCACTGTCTAGTGTAGCCAATATCCTCAAAGATGAGCTCCAGGTCTGATCTGATGAGGCCGTCAATGTTAGCAATGGTGGGGGGAGGGGCGCTGAGCAGCCAGGACACCACACTGCTTGTATAGTAGTTGTATAAGAGCATACTGGTCATGCCAATCACTAAAAGAGTGAGGCGTTTACCTGGGGTATATGGAAAGATTTGAGAGTTTAAAAAAATGCGATAAAGTGGAAAAATAAATATCTTGGTACAAAAAAAGACTTAAACACGTGATGTTTTGTCGGAAAAGCTACTAACTGAACATGCATTTGATATCAGCATGGTGGTGGTATCTAAAGCGTTTCAATGTTGGGATCATTCGCTTGCCCTTATCCTACTTATTTGGACTTATATTTTAGGAACTTAAAAACCTTTAAATATTTTACTCAAATATAAAAGATCAAAGTTATACATCAAATCTGTATTGCATCGAATCTACACTTACTCTGACTAGAAAATGCTTCACCCAAAAGTATGATTCCGTCTTCGTATGCTGGAAAAAATATATTTTGTTAAACAAATTAACCTGAAACAAATTGAAATTGTTTGCTTCTACATCTACATGTTTATCAATACTATGTTTAACTTCACCTTGCTGGCAGATAGCAGCAAACACGCTTCCGACAGCGTACATCGCTGGCTGCGGATGCCGTTCTGCAGCAGCCGAGCAGAAAAGCACCAATGCACAGAGCATTGCCGCTAGACACGCGCACAACCAAACCCCGACAGACAGTGGAGTTAGAAACCGGTTCTCGTATTCTCCTACTCCTTTTTCGGGGATTAAGTAGTAAACTTTGGTCCTGAAAGAATCCAACCAACACAAGAGCCAATATGAGTGTTGCCAGCTGCGCCATTTTGGCCGCGAAACACGGTAGGAAGTCTAAATACTTTGGGTGGTGGATAACCTTCGTTTATCTGAATAAAATTATCTAAATGAGTTTAATTTTAGATGTCTACAATCTTCGTAAATAAAACAAATAGTACCACTTTTATTTACAAATATTCAGCAAAATAACTTGTTTGCAATTGAATTACTAGTGTCGTGTAGAAGATAAGATAAACAATTACGAGAGTAAATTGAATAAAACAATTGTTTTCTCTGTACTTACTGCAGCTGTGTGGCTGGTGGGAGGAAGGGATCAACCCACTCCAACCACTTCGGGTAAATTCGCAAACACGTCACTGAAATATCCTGCTGTTTCCAGTAGAGGGAATTAGTAACGGCCTGTAAAATTAAATTAATTTAAAATTTGAAAATAGTCAAAGATATTGCGATGCAATAAAAAATTATAGGCACTTACCAAAGTGGTATTTTTCTGAGGGGCTCCAACCCAACGACCCACAATCGTATAATTAAATCTAAAAGGCAACATATTTTAAAAAAGAGCAGCAACAGCCTACCTTAGTATTCACAAAACTATTTCTAAGAAATCAAACTTAATACACTTTTAATATTTCTTTATTTTTACACAAAAATCAATTGTGGTGAGATCAACTCAATACAACAAGATAATTTCAATAAATTGATTTCTTTTTACCTAAAGTTATGCTGTTCTTTCAAGACATTAAGCAGCTGAGCCACAATCTTGGTCATCGCAGAAACTCCAGGTGTATATCGGATGTCTTCCAGTATCGAAGGAACGAATACTTTCGGCCGGTCCAATATCTGAATAAATAAAGCAATGCATAGGATACACATTCTGTGGAACTAAATGTATTTTCAAATTGTATTTCCATTGTGAACAAACACGAATGAGGTCGTCTGCTGAATACCATTCCGCTCGACAGAAGTATTTGCATGTTTAGAAGTATCGATACCCCCCCCCCCCCCCCACTCACCACGGAGACGGCTCGCAGCGTCAAATTATGAAAATCCCACCGATTGTAATACTTGAAGCCAACCAGCGAGACGTTCAGACCTGGAATTGCAAAACAAAATCATGACACCGCATAGAATAGCTTCAGTTTATTTTATTGTAGAGAATATTCACCGCTGTCGCTTCGCCACGCTCCTAGCTCAGTTTTCTCTAAAGAATTTTCTTGTATTCTCCCGAAGTTGAAAACATCCATAAGCTCGTAATGGGCTCCTGTGGAATAACGTAAGAAATATGACATGAAAGTGAAACTATTTACTGAGATGTGTAACAACTTATTTTTCTTAGAAAACAAGTTTTCCCAAATACTGAAAGTAATCTGTTCTGATGAGTAACATCTTCTGAAGACTAGTAAAGGTGGAGTCTAAATTCTTAATAACAGACAGACTAACAGTAGAGAAATATACACTATTACCATTTGGGAAAGCCACAGCAATATCGGCGTCCACACTCAAATTCAGATTACCAAAAGTTTTGTCCACATAAGTCATCATATTTGTGACGTTATTTTGAAGGTCATCTGGAGTTATCACCAGCCACGCGTGCACAAAATCAAAGAACTGCAATTTTGAACTCTGAAAAGTACATAACTACATAATAAAATACCTAAATGTGTTACTCGCATGCTGGACTAGGAGCGAGAGAAAAACATAGAATGAGCCAGTTGCATTTCCTCCTGGGCATGCTGTAAAAACCAGCACAAGAGATTCGAGGGTTTCAGTTTATTGTAATTAAGGCGATGGGCTGACAACCTGTCACTACATCAATACACCTACAAATCTTTCAAAACTTTGTCAGGCGTAGCGAAACGACCTATGTTTAGGTTGTTTATGCTCTGCCTACCCCATTAGGGATAAATGCGTGATTATATGTATGTATGTTTTAATTACTTTCGTCAAACTTAAAAGTCATTGAAAAAAATTACCAACCTTTTTCAAGATGTCTGCCGTGTTACCGCAGCTTGCATCCAGCATCACTCCGATGGCGATGTTCCATTGTTTCAGCATCACATCCAGACCCTCGGCGTCCCCCCCGCACCTCACCGCCGCCCTCACTCCCCGCACCATCAGACTCTTCACTAATCTCATATTATCTAAAATAGTTTCATCACCTTGAATACAAAAAGTTATTTTCTCGAAGAAAGCAAAAGCGATATTACATTAGCATCTTTGTTGTTGAGAAAATTGCTTTTTTATTTATTTCGCACTGAGAATTCGCATTTATATGTTTTTGTATTTTTAAAATAGCAATTTACATTCAGCCTAAGAAGTTAGCTGAAACATTTTTTGGAAAACATAATTTTAAAAACGTATCTGGATTATTTAGGCTGAACATGTTTTACTCACTTGTCGGGCTATCACATGCAAAAATAGCAGCGTGTTTAATATTTTTGTACAAAAAATAATCTTCCAACAATTTATTTGCTTTTATATTTAAACTAAAAACGCCACCAGCAGCTATAATAATCAAAATTTTCAAAAATAGCCGCATGATTGGAAAATTTTCTTCAATATGACTGTATGTAGCACTTTCCAAAATGACAATGAAGAATTTTATGGAAACCTTCTTAATATGAAACAGTTTTAGTAGTTATAAAAATTGCAGGCACATTTTGCAGGTGATTGGCAAATAAGCAAATGATTCGTAATCATTATTGTGCAGGGTGAAATGATCGCAGCGCGGTTACTGTCAATCACATTAAGTAATGGGCAAATAAGAGTGCTAGTTCAAGGGCTTGAAATTGATCTTATTAGGTATATTTATGGAATATGGTATAGAAGCTTGAAAACTCTGATCTTATCTAGGATTGAGTCTGGTTTCCCGTTTATCAGAGTTTTCAAGCCGCCAATGTTTAGCACTGGACTGCTTAACGACTAATATCTACGGTATTAAACGATATTAACGGGGGTCAATGGCTTAACGTGCTTTCCAAAGCACGATTCCCTTCTGGATTGCGGAGGTCAGATGGCAGATGCTCTGTGTAAAAACCAGTACCCTCGTTCAATCACTTAGATTAGATAGCCAACCTTAAAGATACGGGATAAGGCTAGGGAGATGATGATGTTATAGTAGTATAATTGCATGTCAAACTTTAGAGTCATCGTTTTGAGGGTCTAGTAATCAAATCAGACATCATTATATTCTTTTTCTGGAGTTGTTTACGAAAAACTTAAAAGTAGCGAGAAGTGTCGACGGAGCAGTCGTGTGGAAGGAACGCGGGACAAGCCTCTTATGTACGCTCGGATACTCACCTTTACATGTAGTATTACAATCGTAAACACATTTAGAGACATATGGGCCTAGCTACTTTCCGAAGAGAACCTGCGCTGTTAGTCATAAACTCATAATAATATAAGGTCAAAACAGTAAAAATATTTTAAGCTCGTTTATACACCTAAAGAGATAATTTATGATGACTTCAAGTGCAATAAACCGCCATTTTAATTCCGTGACGTCACTACTCTATAACCATCTGCAGCGTGACGCAAATTGCCCATACATATTTACACAGCGCCCTAAAAGCTGAATACATGCAAAACGGCGGGCTGCTACGAGATAGCTACGCCGTAGCACCACTGCTACGCTCCGTAGCACCGCTACGGCTACTTAGTTATTCCACGAAGCGACGGACGGAAACATTGCTGTTTTCATAAGCAAGCAGCCTTCAATACAATTCTGGAATAGATCGCTTTTCACTCGTCTGTTTTAACTCTATATCTACGTGAGAAGAGGGCCAAGTAAAGGGCTTTTCATTTAACGTAATTTCCTTTAATTGAAAACATATTCTTACATCTGATCACAAATAGTTTTTTTTATTGCATATTTTTTATACAAAATTCAAAATGTTTTAAACGCCAAAACATTAAACAAGTAAAAGGATCCCGGTTATACGCTCGGATCCTTTACAAGCCTGACTAACGGGCGCGAAATTTGTATAAATTATACAAACTATCACCCCTTTGGGGGCCCAGAGGGGCGCCAAGGGCAGGGCGGTAACCAGGGGGCGGTAAATCAGGCCGCGGCGACGGGGCGGCTTAAGAATCTAGTTTAATGATGCCCTCGGCTGTTTATGCGCCCTAATGTGTGGACAGTTTCACGACGACAATTTAACCCTCGGGATGAGGCACTTAATGAAAATGCCGGCGGTTACGGACACCTTCATGCCTCAAGCCGGGAATTGCTCGGAGATCTGTTGCCACTATTCAAATATATTTTGTTTAACAAGGCAGGTCTGACGTGGGCTTTATTTTTATGGAATATGACACGTGGTTTTGTGATATTTACTGTCTCTTTTGTATTTGTAATTTTATTTAATGAGTACCCTATATATCTGTCTCTTTAGAATAATGGAGAGTGCACCTGTGTGCAGCGCAAACACTTAGGCACTAAAAACTAGTCCTGCGCAGTTTTATCTATACCCCCACATAAAACTGATTTCTACTCGTACTCCTTCACAGTCCATGCAGCTAGGTTGTGGAATGCTCTCCCGCACACTATTCGCGACAGCCCATCAATCGCTGTTTTCAAAAAGAGAATCAAAGAACATTATCTTTCTCTGCGTAATCCGTAGTATGTATTTATATATTGTATATATATGTATCTATGGTATGTATATATTTATTTATTTCAGTTATATTTATATAGAGTATTTAATATATTTATAGGTATTATAATTTATTTACTTATTGTATGATCGTAGTATAGTATAATTAAGTAGGTATATCCTTATTTACTGTTCATGTACCTAATTTGTATTCATATTGTGCACGTCTTATCCGCTTTACGTTTTATGCTATCTCACTTCTTAGGTCTGCTGTAAGACATTTCATTTTAGAAATAAGCAGTACCTGTTGTGTCTTGATTCCTATGTAATTGTTCTGTGTATGTTTCTGTGTACAATAAACTGTTAAATTAAATTAAATTGGTTGATCTCTGGGAAATTGGCTAACATCAACAAAACCGGAGGAAAAACTAATTTTTAAAATATTTCAGCTATCGTTTTATTGTATTACTTTATTGATTGAAATAAAAAAAGTACTCAAATTAATGTTGGGTCAAATAAATATGACGTTGACTTATCCTTCTTTTTTTTTACTTTAAACAAAATAATATTATTTACCTTAGATATTTATTGACGTGTGACTAAAATAAATACTAGATCACTATAATACGGAGTAGCGAAGGAAACCTCGCGAGAGCAGTTTCTTTTAATTATCGCCGCCAATGAATAGCTGCACCGAATTATTCCCAAATTGCAACTGAATCTCACTAAGTAGGGAATAATAATATAATTTCGTTTTCAGTAAGGCTATATATTTTATTAGACGTTAATAAAACATGCTGGATTGGGAGCGAGAGAAAAATGTAGAATGTTCCAGCTGCATTTCCTCCGGGGCATGCTGTAAAAACCAGCTAAGGGATCCGGGGGTTTCAGTATATAGACATTTAGGTGATGGGCTGACAACCTGTGCCTACAGCAATATACGTGTATATTTTTCTTTGGCTCCCAGTCCAGCATTTCAAGATTTCAAGATCTCAAGATTGAGAGTAATATTAAGCATGGATTTGACAGGTCCTTTTGTACTGAAATGACATTCCTGATACGGACTGAAATTCGTTGTCTCTCTTGAGAGCTGATTATAATTACGGTCATATGAAATCTGGTTTAACTTCCACAGTGAGTGCTTCTAGGCAAGTTCTGGGAAGTTGACAGAGTGGCTTCGGATCGTTTTCACGGTAAACTCGCCTCTCTTACTTAAGCTCACCATAGTCACCATACAAAGTGTCGGAAGAGGAGCTTAAAAAGCTTACATTCAGTCAGAGTTTTAAAATCGCCTATTAGTAAGAGCTAATAGACCTATGACATGGTATGTGTTACGGGCACTGTCAAAGATAGCAACCGAAACCGGGAGCTTAACGTGCCCTCCAAAGCGCGTAGTCTTCCAGTCAATCAGGTGATTCAGGCTGCATTGTCCTAACCAAAGCGAGGAAAATGTGGTGAATTTAAATTTTGTGTTCTCCCCGTGGGAATCGAACCCACGACCGGTCGGGAGCTCATGGCTCAGACGATTTGACCTCGGAGGCAGTTATACCTATTGTTTATAGGTACGTGTTACTTTTACTACCGAATAAAAAAAGCACATAAAACTCTTGTTAATGACACTTAAACTGAAGCCGTGTAGAATCATAATGAATATTGCATAATTTAATCATGTAACACATAAAATGCAAAATAACATTCTAAATGGTGTAAAATTGTCGTTAAAATTAACAACTTTTTTTACAACTTCATGAAAATTCTAATGAAAAATCATGTCTGTTGTTTCAGGGTGTCATTCAAAATTTACTGTAGATTGCACTTATTTTTTATGAGGCTCTCTCAATTTTCACTTTGTGTGGAAATTAATTACTATGAAAGCTCAAATTAATTACATTATGCTTAAAATTCATCACTGAACACATAACTATATGCCAATCTTTTACCAAAGGGAGGGAAACGTTAGCCTACCAAATTAAATTAAAGTTTTTCAATCATCAATTCATAATTATTCAGATAAAGTAGAGATGAGCTAATTTAAGTGATTGCGTTGATTCTTTTTATTAACATATTGTTTTTAAGATAGCGGCCGTAATCATCGGTTTAACGTGCCTTCCAAAGCACGTTTTTTTAACATATTATCCATTTCATATACTTATATGCTGGACTGGGAGCGAGAGAAAAACATAGAATGTGCCAGCTGCATTTCTACCCGGGCATGCTGTAAAAACCAGCTATGGGATCCAAGGGCAGTATATTGCAATTAAGCGGATAGGCTGACAACCTGTCACTATAGCAATATACCTATGTATCAAATAACCCTCTAAACTTTGTCAGACGTGGCCAAATGACCTTTATTAACGTCGTTTAAGCTCTGCCTACCCCATTAGGGATGAAGGCGTGATAATATGTATGTATTATTAAATTACAGGAAAATCAGCCTGCATTGTTCTAACTAAACTGAGTGGACTCTAACAAAGTGATAAATTAATCAATCTTAGATATCGAACTCAAAACCTCCAAATACAAAACCCAAAGCTTACACCACTAGACCGCAGAGGCAGTTACCGATACTTCTAAACATGCAAATACTTGTGTCGAGCGAAATGAAATGATATTCAGCAGACGACCCCAATCGTGTTTCATCTGTTGGCAATGTTGCGAATAAACACAGCTATCCAGCTTAATAATGTTTCACTATCGTTTCTTTAAGCTTATTTTATTCAATGCAAATTGCAATATGATATTTTATACTGTGTTTCTGTTACTGCGGTTGACTCAGATTTGCTATATTCGCATCGCAGGGAACGCTATCCATTGCATGCATCTTTCTTACAGTCAAATTTTACTATACTCTCTGGGGAAGAAATGGGATGGAGCTATGCTATTTTGACATAGCACTACATTAACCACCATCACGTTTCCGTGGCAGCTGGCACATTCTATGTCTTTCTCTCGCTCCCAGTCCAGCATTTAAGAAACAGTAAATAAAAAAATATGTTAAATTTGATTACATTATGTAATAAATATTCTTTCCCTAAATAATTTCTTCACACCGATTACTTATTTTCTTGAGCATCAATTTGAGATTGAAACCTGTTGCTTCATACTTTATATCGTCACATTTTGCACTCAATGCGCTCAGTAATGTCTGTGTAACGCGCTCCGATCGCCCATTAAACGGGAGACAAATTCTACGGTGTTTCAGGCTTGAAGAAATAAGTCAGAGAATTAAGATACTTTTTATCGTGAGACCAACAAAGCCTTACCACTGGCATGGCATGAAATATGTAGAATGTGCCAGCTGCATTTTCTCCTGGGCATGCTGTAGAAACCAACTTTACGTTTCGAGGGTTTCAGTACCTACATCGTATTTTAGGCTAAGGGCTAACAACCTGTCACCACAACAATATATCTACATATCCATCTTAAATAACTATCATAACTTTGTCAGAAATGGCGGGACGACCATTGTGTAGGTCGGTTACGCTCTGCCTACCCCATTAGGGATAAAGCGGTTTCATATGTATGAATGTAGGTATGGGAGAAAAAAAATGATTTAATGACTTATTTTAAGTTTTAAAGCTGTGTTGCTAACTTTCTTATTTGCAAATGACTAATTTCCGTCACGTTTTGCTTTTTACTGTATAGTAAAGTATCTAATTGCTACAATAGCAATAAGGCCGCCTATATTGAACTTGTCTTTTGTAGTGATCTGTTGTGTTATATGATTTGTTTTCTTATGTGCAATAAAGTATTTTTACCTTCTCTTGTCTTATCTATGTACTTATATTCTTATTTTATAATGAGTACACCCTTTCCTGACGCACATCTCGTCGTGACGTCACTCCTGCATTTGCATATACATAGAAAACTTAGTTGCCACATTATAACATCAAAATAAGAAAGGAAAAAACTCCATTATTCCGAGAGCCCGATGGTGTAGTGGATAGGGCCGCTGCCACTTGAGCGGGATGTCGTGGTTCGAATCCCACAACGTATTAACGTGTTTTAAAGTTTTCGAATTTCATAAATTATGTACGTTTATTTAGCGCTTTTTCCGTGCTTCGAAAAGTACTTTCAGCCGTTGTTCCCGCTAAATATCATTAAATGCCGTAGATATTAGTATTTAAGCCATGTCAGAGGCTTGAAAGCTCTGACAGATGGGTTAGTCTCTAACCTCGCAAAAAACCTAATCTAGGTTTGGATCTGGTTTCCCTTCTGGGTTGTGGAGAACAAATGGCAGTGGCTCTGTGTAAAAACCAGTACCCCCGTTGTATCACTTAGATTAGGTAGCCGACCCCGAGAAATACAGGTTAAGGCTAGGGAGATGATGAGATAAGTTTGTTACCACATTATAACATCAAAATGAGGAAAAAACTACCTCAATGCCATAGAATTATTATTTTATTTTATTGTCACGAAGATTTCAGTTTAGTTGTCTGCTATTTGAAGTATTTTGTACTTTCCTTATAAGAGAAAGTTTTTTGTATCGCCTAATAATTATTATTGTAAAATTTCTTAGTACTAACACAAACCTATAAAATACCCAAGTATCAAAATTGGATAAACGGACATCAATTGTCGTCACCTAAATCTGGGTCAGCCCTTCAAAGGGTATCTCATATGAGCACTAAATGGAGTAGACCTAATCGTCTAAGACATGGTCCACATTATATAGTATTCGTTTTGAACAAGATAGGCTTTATAAAGACAACTCAGATCAAATCAACTAACTCTAATACTACATGCATACATATAGTCACACCTTTATCTCTAATGAGGTAGGCAGAGCGTAAATGACCTAAACAAATTCCGCCACGTATGAAAAAGTTTTGAGGGTTATTTAAGATAAATTTGTAGGTATATTGCTGTAGTGACAGGTCGTCAGCCCATCGCCTAAAATGCAATATACTGAAACCTTCGGATCCTTTAGCTGTTTTTATAGCATGCCCGGGAGGAAATGCAGCTGGCACTTTCTTTGTTTTTCTCTCACTCCCAGTCCAGCATGGAATAACTCTAATATTCTTCAAAACAATTATGATATTACGAATGAAAAACATAGAATGTGCCAACTACATCTCCTCCCAGGCATGCTGTAAAAAACTGCTAAAGGATACGAGGACATCAGTAAATTGTAAGTTAGGCGATGGGTTGACAACCTGTCACTATAGCAATTTACAGATCTATCATAAACAACCCTCAATATTTGTCATACGTGGCGGAACGACTTTTGTTCGGCTCGTTGACGCTCTCCCTTTTTTTATTTAGAGATACACATGTATATGTATGTATTACGAATAAACTATTTCATAAAAGCTTTTAAAACGTAACAAAGTATTTATAAACTTGCGACAGAAGCCGCAGGAAAATTCTAATACGCTATAAATGTAGTCAGCTCTAAAGCACTCTATTCTAAAGATCTTTTTAAAATTTAAAGCTAATATTGGTTCAATTCGTTCGTTATTTAAGAGAAACGTGTGTTTAAGTGAAAGAAAACATAAGGCGGGAAGAACTCCCAGTGAACATTTTACGATTTGAAAATAGAATCCCCCCCCCCCCCCTTCCCCCCAATCCTCTCAACCTCCTTTTAATTACCGAAAGAAACGATCTTAACATTATGTTAAGTTTTGATAGCTGATTGGGGCCATCGATTAAGTATATTGTTTAGTTTTCCAGTCGTGCATTCCTGAAATTTGACGTTGAATAAAACATATTTAATACATACACACATATTTATAATCACGCCTTTATCCTTAATGGGGTAGGCAGAGAGTAAACGATCTTAACAAAGGTTGGTCCGCCACGTCTGACAAAGTTTTGAGGGTTATTTAAGGTAGGATTTGTTGTTGCTGTAGTCACCGGTTGTCAGCCCATCACCTAAATTGCAATACTGAAACCCTCGGATCCCTTAGCTGGTTTTTACACCATGCCCGGGAGGAAATTCAGCTGGCACATTCTATGTTTTTCTTTCGCTCCCAGGCCAGCATTGATACAAATTTACATACATACATATAATCACGCCTTTATCCCTAATGGGGTAGGCAGAGCGTAAACAACCGAAACAAAGGTCGTTTCGCCACGTCTCACAATGTTTGGAGGATTATTTACGATAAATTTGTAGGTATATTGCTGTAGTGACAGGTTATCAGCCGATCGCCTAAATTACAATATACTGAAACCATCGGATCCCTTAGCTGGTTTTTACAGCATGCTCGGGAGGATATGCAGCCGGCACATTCTATGTTTTTCTCTCGCTCCCAGGCCAGCATGGAAGAAATTTATAATATCAAAATAATATGACATACATTTTATCTCATTATCAAATCGGATTATATCCACAGGGTAGTTGCTATTATTACACCTCACACCAAATTATCATCCGGGTCGCTCCCTCGCGCTCCGTCTCTGTTTGTGCTCCGTGCTCGTTGAATATTGAGTTTGTGATTGGAAATTGATTGCGATATAATTACTTGCTCACGCTTCACGCGGCGAGCTCATTGCCACTTCATTATGACAGATTTACGGAATTACGGCGAACCAATCAACGTAAAACGGAACATGTAACGTGAAGGCTGTTTACCTTCTATGTTCAATGTGTAATTATAGAAATATTATTTTAGATTAATTATTGAAAGAAGAAGGCGATAGAAAATATGGATTTCAGTAGCTGTTTTACAAGGTTGCTTTAATCACCAGCATTGGGACTCAAACATACACACACATCATAAGATTAATATGCGTTAATATAATATCATCATACTTATTTATTTTTAAAATTTTAATTAGTAGATAATTAACTCACTTAAACACTTATAATAGATTCATATAAGGTACTGTATGTTTAATTTCCAAATAAGGAATCACGAAGCGCAACTACTCTGAGGTCCGAGGGGTGGGAGCCTGATGACCTGTACTGCAGGTCTTTGGACTTATGTCAGGCATCAGTCTCCCATAACTCAAGTTTTAAGGATAAATTACTTTTAAGATGTTCCTACTTTACAGTATGTAAAAATTCTGATGTGGAGAAAAATAAATGATTTTATTATTTTTTATTATTATTATAATACAACACCTCTATGAAAAATTCCCCTCATTTGGGAGATTCGTCCGTACTGGACTGGGAGCAAGAGCAAAACATAGAATGTGCCAACTGAATTTTCTCCCGGGCATGCTGTAAAAACCAGCTAAGGTTTCTGTTTATTGCAATTCAGGCGACAACCTGTCACTACAGCAATATACCTAAAAATCTATCTTTAATAACCCTCAAAAGTTTGTCAGTCTTGGTCCTTGGTTTAGGTCGTTTATGTTCTGCCTACCCCATTTGGTATGAAAGCGTGATTATATGTATGTATGTTGAGGGACTTTGTCCTTTAATGGACCATTGATAGCTGTTGTGATACGTACAAGAAATCATATATCTGATATCATGTAAACAAATGGCATCGCACACTATATCTGACTTATATAAAATTCGCGAAAAATAATACCAGTATTAACCTATACATACATGAATCATGCCTTTATCCCATACGGGGCAGAGCGTTTAACGCCTCGTAAAAGGCGCTTTCGCCACGTCTGACAAAAATTAAGGGCAATTTTAGATTGTAATATGTATTGCTATACTGACAGGTTGTCACCCCATCGCCTAAATTACAATACACTGTAACCCTCGAGTCGCTTTTGCTGACTTCAACAGCATGCCCGGGAGGAAGGGCAGCTTGAACATTCTATGTTTTTTTATCTCTCCCAGTCCAGCATGGAAGAAATAATAACCTATGAAAGAGATAATAATCTTTAATTGGTATGAACACATACATACGTATAATCACGCCTTTATCTCGAATGGTATACAATACGGTATTTACAATAACTTATTTGTATAAAAGTAATTAAGACTAATGGTATAGGTCACTCAAATACTCAATGAATTTCCTACGTTGAAAATGCTTGAAACCGCCTGTCTGAAGGGTATTGATGTTATTAAATTGCAATGTCATAATCATAAACCTCGTCAATATAATAAATCCGTCACTTCCAGTCACCGCCGGCCGCTCCGTCGGCGTTACGACGCACTCAAATTTTTATACCCCGCGTACATCGGAAATTATGGATATTTAAACTGCACCTTTAGAACAACCTTTAGTACAACTATCACCAGTTTGAATGCAGTTAAGGTTTTAGATAGGCTTACTTCTTCTTCATCTTAGCGAGTGGATTCTCGTGCCCTCCAAAGCACGGAATCCTCTTTCTTTTCGAACAATCAGGTGATTTGGCCTGCAATGTCCTAGCTAAACTGGGGAAAATCTCACAAAATGATGAATTGACAAATAGCAAATTTGTGTCCCCGCCCCGTGTCCCCGATCCGAGGGTTTCAGTATATTGCACTTTAGACGATGTGCTGATAACCTGTCACTACAGTAATATACGGACACCTTCATGCCTCAAGCCGGGAATTGCTCTGAGATCTGTTGCCACTATTCAAATCTATTTTGTTTAACAAGGCAGGTCTGACGTGGGCTTTATTTTTATAGAATACGACATGTGGTTTTGTGAAATTTTCTGTCTCTTTTGTATGTGTAATTTCATTTAATAAGTACTCTGTATATCTGTCTCATCAGAATAATGGAGAGTGCACCTGTTTGCAGCGCAAACACTTGGGCACTAAAAACTAGTCCTGCGCAGTTGGCTGATCTCTGGGAGATTGGCCACCATCAAGAAAACCGGAAGAAGGAGTAACTTTTAAAATATTTCATTTATCGCATTATTTTATTACTTTATTGATTGAAATAAAAAAAGGACTCAAATTTATGTTGGGTCAAATAAATATGACGTTGAATTATCCTTCTTTTTATTATATTAAACAAAATAATGTTATTTACCTTAGATATTCTTTGACGTGTATTTAAAATAAAAACTAGATATCTACTTTAATTTGGAATAGCGAAGGAAACCTCGCGAGAGCAGTTTCTTTCAATTATCGCCGCCAATGAATAGCTGCACCGAATTATTTCCAAATTGCAACTGAATCTCACTAACTAGGGCATAATAATATAGTTTTGTTTTACAGTAAGGCTAAATATTTTATTAGATGTTAATATTACATGCTGGCTTGGGAGCGAGAGAAAAACGTAGAATGTGCCAGCTGCATTTTCTCCCAGGCATGCTGTAAAAATCAGCTAAGGGATCCGGGAGTTTCAGTATATTGACATTTAGGTGATGGGCTGACAATCTGTCACTAGAGCAATATACGTGTATGTTTTTCTTTGGCTCCCAGTCCAGCATTGTTGATTATTACGACTCAAGATTGAGAGTGATATTAAGCATGGATTTGACAGGTCCTTTTGTACTGAAATGACATTCCTGATATGGACTCAAACTCGCTGCCACTCTTGAGAGCTGATTATAATTACGGTCATATGAAATCTGGTTTCACTTCCCCGGTGAGTGCTTCTAGGCAAGTTCTGGGAAGTTGACAGAGTGGCTTCAGATCGTTTTCACGGAAAACTCGCCTCTCTTACTTAAGCTCACCATAGTCACCATACAAAGTGTCGGAAGAGGAGCTTAAAAAGCATACATTCAGTCAGAGTTTTAAAATCGCCTATTAGTAAGAGCTAATAGACCTATGACATGGTATGTGTTACGGGCACTGTCAAAGATAGCAACCGAAACCGGGAGCTTAACGTGCCCTCCAAAGCGCGTAGTCTTCCAGACAATCAGGTGATTCAGGCTGCATTGTCCTAACCAAAGCGAGGAAAATCTCACTCAGTGGTGAATTTAAATTTTGTGTTCTTCCCGTGGGAATCGAACCCACGACCGGTCGGGAGCTCATGGTTCAGACGATTTGACCTCGGAGGCAGTTATACCTATTGTTTATAGGTACGTGTTACTTTTACTACCAAATAAAAAAAGCACATAAAACTCTTGTTAATGACACTTAAACTGAAGCTGTGTAGAATCATAATGAATATTGCATAATTTAATCATGTAACACATAAAATGCAAAATAACATTCTCAATGGTGTAAAATTCTCGTTAAAATTAACAACTTTTTTTACAACTTCATGAAAATTCTAATGAAAAATCATGTCTGTTGTTTCAGGGTGTCATTCAAAATTTACTGTAGATTGTACTTATTTTTTATGAGGCTCTCTCGATTTTCACTTTGTGTGGAAATTAATTACTATGAAAGCTCAAATTAATTACATTATGCTTAAAATTCATCACTGAACACATAACTATATGCCAAATCTTTTACCAAAGTGAGGGAAACGTTAGCCTACCAAATTAAATTACAGTTTTTCAATCATCAATTCCTAATTATTCAGATAAAGTAGAGATGAGCTAATTTAAGTGATTGCGTTGATTCTTTTTATTAATATATTGTTTTTAAGATAGCGGCCGTAATCATCGGTTTAACGTGCCTTCCAAAGCACTTTTTTTTTAACATATGATCCATTTTATATACTTATATGCTGGACTGGGAGCGAGAGAAAAACATAGAATGTGCCAGCTGCATTTCTACCCGGGCATGTTGTAAAAACCAGCTATGGGATCCAAGGGCAGTATATTGCAATTAAGCGGATAGGCTGACAACCTGTCACTATAGCAATATACCTATATATCAAATAACCCTCTAAACTTTGTCAGACGTGGCCAAATGACCTTTATTAACGTCGTTTAAGCTCTGCCTACCCCATTAGGGATGAAGGCGTGATAATATGCATGTATTATTAAATTACAGGAAAATCAGCCTGCATTGCTCTAACTAAACTGAGTGGACTCTAACAAAGTGATAAATTAATCAATCTTAGATATCGAACTCAAAACCTCCAAATACAAAACCCAAAGCTTACACCACTAGACCGCAGAGGCAGTTACCGATACTTCTAAACATGCAAATACTTGTGTCGAGCGAAATGAAATGATATTCAGCAGACGACCCCAATCGTGTTTCATCTGTTGGCAATGTTGCGAATAAATACAGCTATCCTGTTTAATAATGTTTCACTATCGTTTCTTTCAGCTTATTTTATTCAATGCAAATTGCAATATGATATTTTATACTGTGTGTCTATTACTGCGGTTGACTCAGATTAGCTATATTCGCATCGCAGGGAACGCTATCCATTGCATGCATGTTTCTTACAGTCAAATTTTACTATACTCTCTGGGGAAGAAATGGGATGGAGCTATGCTATTTTGACATAGCACTACATTAACCACCATCACGTTTCCGTGGCAGCTGGCACATTCTATGTTTTTCTCTCGCTCCCAGTCCAGCATGGAAGAAACAGTAAATAAAAAAATATGTGAAATTTGATTACATTATGTAATAAATATTCTTTCCCTAAATAATTTCTTCACACCGATTACTTATTTTCTTGAGCATCAATTTGAGATTGAAACCTGTTGCTTCATACTTTATATCGTCACATTTTGCACTCAATGAGCTCAGTAATGTCTGTGTATTAAACGGGAGACAAATTCTACGGTGTTTCAGGCTTGAAGAAATAAGTCAGAGAATAAAGATACTTTTGATCGTGAGACCAACAAAGCCTTACCACTGGCATGGCATGAAATTTGTAGAATGTGCCAGCTGCATTTCCTCCTGGGCATGCTGTAGAAACCAACTTTACGTTTCGAGGGTTACAGTACCTACATCGTATTTTAGGCTAAGGGCTAACAACCTGTCACCACAACAATATCCATCTTAAATAACTATCATAACTTTGTCAGAAATGGCGGGACGACCATTGTGTAGGTCGGTTACGCTCTGCCTACCCCATTAGGGATAAAGGCGTGATTATATGTATGTATGTATGTAAATTTGTATCAATGCTGGCCTGGGAGCGAAAGAAAAACATAGAATGTGCCAGCTGAATTTCCTCCCGGGCATGGTGTAAAAACAAGCTAAGGGATCCGATTGTTTCAGTATTGCAATTTAGGTGATGGGCTGACAACCAGTCACTACAGCAACAACAAATCCTACCTTAAATAACCCTCAAAATTTTGTCAGACGTGGCGGACCAACCTTTGTTAAGATCGTTTACTCTCTGCCTAACCCATTAAGGATAAAGGCGTGTTTATAAATATGTGTGTATGTATTAAACATGTTTTATTTAACGTCAAATTTCAGGAATGCACGACGGGAAAAATAAACAATATACTTAATCGATGGCCCAATCCGCTATCAAAACTTAACATAATGTTAAGATCGTTTCTTTCGGTAATTAAAAGGAGGTTGAGAGGATTGGGGGGAAGTATGGGGGGGGGGGATTCTATTTTCAAATCGTAAAATGTTCACTGGGAGTTCTTCCCGCCTTATGTTTTCTTTCACTTAAGCACACGTTTCTCTTAAATAACGAACGAATTGAACCAATATTAGCTTTAAATTTTAAAAAGATCTTTAGAATAGAGTGCTTTAGATCTGACTACATTTATAGCGTATTAGAATTTTCCTGCGGCTTCTGTCGCAAGTTTATAAATACAAACTTAGATAAAACCTTTGATGAAATAGTTTATTCGTAATACATACATATACATGTGTGTATCTCTAAATAAAAAAAGAGCGTCAACGAGCCGAACAAAAGTCGTTCCGCCACGTACTCGTATGACAAATATTGAGGGTTGTTTATGATAGATCTGTAAATTGCTATAGTGACAGGTTGTCAACCCATCGCCTAAATTACAATTTACTGATGTCCTCGTATCCCTTAGCAGTTTTTTACAGCATGCCCGGGAGGAGATGTAGTTGGCACATTCTATGTTTTTCATTCGTAATAACATAATTATTTTGAAGAGTATTAGAGTTATTCCATGCTGGACTGGGAGTGAGAGAAAAACAAAGAAAGTGCCAGCTGCATTTCCTCCCGGGCATGCTATAAAAAACAGCTAAAGGATCCGAAGGTTTCAGTATATTGCATTTTAAGCGATGGGCTGACGACCTGTCACTACAGCAATATACCTACGAATTTATCTTAAATAACCCTCAAAACTTTTTCATACGTGGCGGAATGACCATTGTTTAGGTCATTCACGCTCTGCCTACCTCATTAGAGATAAAGGCGTGACTATATGTATGCATGTAGTATTAGAGTTAGTTGATTTGATCTGAGTTGTCTTTATAAAGCCTATCTTATTCAAAACGAATACTATATAATGTTGACCCTGTCTTAGACGATTAGGTCTACTCCATTTAGTGCTCATATGAGATACCCTTTCAAGGGCTGACCCAGATTTAGGTGACGACAATTGATGTCCGTTTATCCAATTTTGATACTTGGGTATTTTAGGTTAGTGTTAGTACTTAGAAATTTTGTGTTTATCTTAAACTTTACCTGATAATATTTTATAATACCTACTCATCGAAGTTATTAAAACATCAGGGATAGTGGTCTACAATAATAATTATTAGGCGATACAAAAAACTTTCTCTTATAAGGAATACTTCAAAACAGCAGACAACTAAACTGAAATCTTCGTGACAATAAAATAAAATAATAATTCTAAAGCATAGAGGTAGTTTTTTCCTCATTTTGATGTTATAATGTGGTAACAAACTTTTCTCATCATCTCCCTAGCCTTAACCTGTATTTCTCGGGGTCGGCTACCTAATCTAAGTGATACAACGGGGGTACTGGTTATTATACAGAGCCACTGTCATTTGTTCTCCACAACCCAGAAGGGAAACCAGATCCAAACCTAGATTAGGTTTTTTGCGAGGTTAGTGACTAACCCATCTGTCAGAGCTTTCAAGCCTCTGACATGGCTTAACTACTAATATCTACGGCATTTAATGATATTTAGCGGGACCAACGGCTGAAAGTACTTTTCGAAGCACGGAAAAAGCGCTAAATAAACGTACATAATTTATGAAATTCGAAAACTTTAAAACACGTTGATACGTTGTGGGATTCGAACCACGACATCCCGCTCAGGTGGCAGCGGCCCTATCCACTACACCATCGGGCTCTCGGAATAATGGAGCTTGTTCCTTGCCAGCATGGAAGAAATTTATAATATCAAAATAATATGACATACATTTTATCTCATTATCAAATCGGATTACATCCATAGGGTAGTTGCTATTATTACACCTCACACCAAATTATCATCCGGGTCGCTCCCTCGCGCTCCGTCTCTGTTTGTGCTCCGTGCTCGTTGAATATTGAGTTTGTGATTGGAAATTGATTGCGATATAATTACTTGCTCACGCTTCACGCGGCGAGCTCATTGCCACTTCATTATGACAGATTTACGGAATTACGGCGAACCAATCAACGTAAAACGGAACATGTAACGTGAAGGCTGTTTACGTTCTATGTTCAATGTGTAATTATAGAAATATTATTTTAGATTACATTTTGGAAAAAGGAGACGATAGAATATATGGATTGCACCAGCTGCTTTAACAAGGTTGCTGTAATCTCCAGCATTGGGACCCAAAACAACACCTATATGGAAAATAACCCTCAAATTCTTCCATGCTGGACTGGGAGCAATTAAAAAACATAGAATGTGCCTGCTGCATTTCCTCCCGGGCATGCTGAAAAAACCAGCTAAGGGATCTGACGGTTTTTGTTTATTGCAATTTAGGCGACAACCTGTCACTACAGCAATAAACCTAAAATTCTATCTTTAATAACACTCAAAATTTTGTCGGACTTGGTCCTTGGTTTAGGTCGTTTACGTTCTGCCTACCCCATTTGGAATGAAAGCGTGATTATATGTATGTATGTTGAGGGACTTTGTCCTTTAATGGACCATTGATACCTGTTGTGATACGTACAAGAAATCATATATCTGATATCATGTAAACAAATGGCATCGCACACTATATCTGACTTATAATAAACTTCTCGACAAATATTACCAGTATTAACCTATGAAAGAGATAATAATCTTTTATTGGTATGAATACATACATTCGTATAATCACGCCTTTATCCCGAATGTTATACAATACGGTATTTACAATAACTTATTTGAATAAAAGTAATTAAGACTAAAGGGATAGATCACTCAAGTATTCAATGAATTTCTGAAAATGCTTGAAACCGCCTGTCTGAAGGGTATTGATGTTATTAAATTGCAATGTCATAATCATAAACCTCGTCAATATAATAAATCCGTCACTTCCAGTCACCGCCGGCCGCTCCGTGGACGTTACGACGCACTCAAATTTTTATACCCCGCGTACATCGGAAGTTATGGATATTTAAACTGCACCTTTAGAACAGCCTTTAGTACAACTATCGCCATTTTGAATGCAGTTAAGGTTTTAGATAGGCTTACTTCTTCTTCTTCTTAGCGAGTGGATTCTCGTGCCCTCCAAAGCACGGAATCCTCTTTCTTTTCGAACAATCAGGTGATTTGGCCTGCAATGTCCTAGCCAAACTGGGGAAAATCTCACAAAGTGATGAATTGACAAATAGCAAATTTGTGTCCCCGCCCCGTGTCCCCGATCCGAGGGTTTCAGTATATTGCACTTTAGACGATGTGCTGATAACCTGTCACTACAGTAATATACGGACACCTTCATGCCTCAAGCCGGGAATTGCTCTGAGATCTGTTGCCACTATTCAAATCTATTTTGTTTAACAAGGCAGGTCTGACGTGGGCTTTATTTTTATGGAATATGACATGTGGTTTTGTGAAATTTTCTGTCTCTTTTGTATGTGTAATTTCATTTAATAAGTACTCTGTATATCTGTCTCATCAGAATAATGGAGAGTGCACCTGTTTGCAGCGCAAACACTTGGGCACTAAAAACTAGTCCTGCGCAGTTGGCTTATCTCTGGGTGATTGGCCACCATCAATAAAACCGGAAGAAGGAGTAACTTTTAAAATATTTCATTTATCGCATTATTATATTACTTCATTGATTGAAATAAAAAAAGGACTCAAATTAATGTTGGGTCAAATAAATATGACGTCGAATTATCTCCTTCTTTTTATTATTTTAAACAAAATAATGTTATTTACCTTAGATATTCTTTGATGTGTATTTAAAATAAATACTAGATATCTACTATAATTTGGAGTAGCGAAGGAAACCTCGCGAGAGCAGTTTCTTTCAATTATCGCCGCCAATGAATAGCTGCACCGAATTTTTTCCAAATTGCAACTGAATCTCACTAACTAGGGCATAATAATATAGTTTTGTTTTACAGTAAGGCTAAATATTTTATTAGATGTTAATATTACATGCTGGCTTGGGAGCGAGAGAAAAACGTAGAATGTGCCAGCTGCATTTTCACCCAGGGATGCTGTAAAAATCAGCTAAGGGATCCGGGAGTTTCAGTATATTGACATTTAGGTGATGGGCTGACAATCTGTCACTAGAGCAATATACGTGTATGTTTTTCTTTGGCTCCCAGTCCAGCATTGTTGATTATTACGACTCAAGATTGAGAGTGATATTAAGCATGGATTTGACAGGTCCTTTTGTACTGAAATGACATTCCTGATATGGACTCAAACTCGCTGCCACTCTTGAGAGCTGATTATAATTACGGTCATATGAAATCTGGTTTCACTTCCCCGGTGAGTGCTTCTAGGCAAGTTCTGGGAAGTTGACAGAGTGGCTTCAGATCGTTTTCACGGAAAACTCGCCTCTCTTACTTAAGCTCACCATAGTCACCATACAAAGTGTCGGAAGAGGAGCTTAAAAAGCATACATTCAGTCAGAGTTTTTAAATCGCCTATTAGTAAGAGCTAATAGACCTATGACATGGTATGTGTTACGGGCACTGTCAAAGATAGCAACCGAAACCGAGAGCTTAACGTGCACTCCAAAGCGCGTAGTCTTCCAGTCAATCAGGTGATTCAGGCTGCATTGTCCTAACCAAAGCGAGGAAAATCTCACTCAGTGGTGAATTTTAATTTTGTGTTCTCCCCGTGGGAATCGAACCCACGACCGGTCGGGAGCTCATGGCTCAGACGATTTGACCACGGAGGCAGTTATACCTATTGTTTATAGGTACGTGTTACTTTTACTACCGAATAAAAAAAGCACATAAAACTCTTGTTAATGACACTTAAACTGAAGCCGTGTAGAATCATAATGAATATTGCATAATTTAATCATGTAACACATAAAATGCAAAATAACATTCTCTATGGTGTAAAATTCTCGTTAAAATTAACAACTTTTTTTACAACTTCATGAAAATTCTAATGAAAAATCATGTCTGTTGTTTCAGGGTGTCATTCAAAATTTACTGTAGATTGCACTTATTTTTTATGAGGCTCTCTCAATTTTCACTTTGTGTGGAAATTAATTACTATGAAAGCTCAAATTAATTACATTATGCTTAAAATTCATCACTGAACACATAACTATATGCCAATCTTTTACCAAAGGGAGGGAAACGTTAGCCTACCAAATTAAATTAAAGTTTTTCAATCATCAATTCATAATTATTCAGATAAAGTAGAGATGAGCTAATTTAAGTGATTGCGTTGATTCTTTTTATTAACATATTGTTTTTAAGATAGCGGCCTTAATCATCGGTTTAACGTGCCTTCCAAAGCACGTTTTTTTAACATATTATACATTTCATATACTTATATGCTGGACTGGGAGCGAGAGAAAAACATAGAATGTGCCAGCTGCATTTCTACCCGGGCATGCTGTAAAAACCAGCTATGGGATCCAAGGGCAGTATATTGCAATTAAGCGGATAGGCTGACAACCTGTCACTATAGCAATATACCTATGTATCAAATAACCCTCTAAACTTTGTCAGACGTGGCCAAATGACCTTTATTAACGTCGTTTAAGCTCTGCCTACCCCGTTAGGGATGAAGGCGTGATAATATGTATGTATTATTAAATTACAGGTAAATCAGCCTGCATTGTTCTAACTAAACTGAGTGGACTCTAACAAAGTGATAAATTAATCAATCTTAGATATCGAACTCAAAACCTTTAAATACAAAACCCAAAGCTTACACCACTAGACCGCAGAGGCAGTTACCGATACTTCTAAACATGCAAATACTTGTGTCGAGCGAAATGAAATGATATTCAGCAGACGACCCCAATCGTGTTTCATCTGTTGGCAATGTTGCGAATAAACACAGCTATCCAGCTTAATAATGTTTCACTATCGTTTCTTTAAGCTTATTTTATTCAATGCAAATTGCAATATGATATTTTATACTGTGTTTCTATTACTGCGATTGACTCATATGAGCTATATTCGCATCGCAGGGAACGCTATCCATTGCATGCATCTTTCTTACAGTCAAATTTTATTATACTCATACATACATACATACATAAATCACGCATTTATCCTTTACTTGGTAGGCAGAGCGTTTAACGCCTCGTAAAAGGCGCTTTCGCCACGTCTGACAAAAATAGAGGGCAATTTTAGATTGTAATATGTATTGCTATAGTGACAGGTTGTCAGCCCATCGCCTAAATTACAATACACTGTAACCCTCGAGTCCCTTTTGCTGACTTCAACAGCATGCCCGGGAGGAAGGGCAGCTAGCACATTCTATATTTTTCTCTCGCTCCAAGTCCAGCATGGAAGAAACAGTAAATAAATGAATATGTGAAATTTGATTATGTTATGTAATAAATATTCTTACATACATACATATAATCTCTAATGGGGTAGGCAGAGCGTAAAGGACCTAAACAAAGCTCGTTCCGCCACGCCTGACAAAGTTTTGAGGGTTATTTAAGATAGATTTGTAAGTATATTACTGTAGTGACAGGTTGTCAGCCAATCGCCTAAATTGCAATATACTGAAACCCTCGGATCCCTTAGCTGAGTTTTACAGCATGCCTGGAAGGAAATGCAGCTGGCACATTCTATGTTTTTCTCTCGCTCCCAGTCCAGCATGGAAAAAACTGTGTAAAGTGTCACAGTAAATAAATAAATATGTGAAATTTGATTACGTTGTGTAATAAATATTCTTTCCGTAAATAATTTCTTCACACCGACTACATATTTTCTTGAGCATCAATATGAGATTGAAACCTGTTGCTTCATACTTTATATCGTCACATTTTGCACTCAATGAGCTCAGTAATGTCTGTGTAACGCGCTCCGATCGCCCATTAAACGGGAGACAAATTCTACCGTGTAGATACTTTTTATCGTGAGACCAACAAAGCCGGAAGACTTTGACTTAAGTATTATTCGTTTTGTATCTAATATTATATTTGTAAATTACAGGAAATACGTAGAATGTGCCAGCTGCATTTCCTTCTGGACATGCTGTAAAAACCAACTATGGGTTACGAGGGTTTCACTACCTACATTGCATTTTAGACGATGGGCTAACAACCTGTCACCACAACAATATATCTACATATCTATCTTAAATAACTATCATAACTTTGTCAGAAATGGCGGGACGACTATTGTGTAGGTCGGTTACGCTCTGCCTATCCCATTAGGGATAAAGCGGTTTCATATGTATGAATGTAGGTATGGGAGAAAATAAATTATTTAATGACTTATTTAAAGTTTTGAAGCTGTGTTGCTAACTTTCTTATTTGCAAATGACTAATTTCCGTCACGTTTTGCTTTTTACTGTATAGTAAAGTATCTAATTGCTACAATAGCAATAAGGCAGCCTATATTGAACTTGTCTTTTGTAGTGATCTGTTGTGTTATATGATTTGTTTTAATACGTGCAATAAAGTATTTTTACCTTCTCTTGTCTTATCTATGTACCTATACTCTTATCGTATAATGAGTACACCCTTTCCTGACGCACATCTCGTCGTGACGTCACACCTGCATTTGCATATAGACAGAAAACTTAGTTGCCACATTACAACATCAAAATAAGAAAGAAACAAACTCCATTATTCCGAGAGCCCGATGGTGTAGTGGATAGGGCCGCTACTTCCTGAGTGGTAGGTTGTGGTTCGATCCCGCGACGTACCAATGTGTTTTTCAGTTTTCGAATCGAACTGCCTCCGTGGTCTAGTGGCTAGTGCCTTGGACTCCTGATCCGGAGGTCCTGGGTTCAATTCCCAGGGGAGAAACACAAACTCGATATTTGAGAATTTATCACTTTGTGAATTTTTCCCCAGTTTGGTTACGGCATTGCAGGCTGAATCACCTGATTGTCCGAAAAGAAAAAGATTTCGTGCTTCGGAGGGCACGTTAAGCCGTCGGTCCCGGTCGCTGTCTTTGATAGTGATTGTTACTCAAACCATGTCAGAGGCCTGATAGTTGTGCTACTAGGCGGTTTAAAAACTCTGACACCAGGGTTCTTCGGGTCGATAGACTCGATACCCACTCGACAGAAGAAGAAGAAGTTTTCGAATTTCATAAATTATGTAGGTCAGCGCTTTTTCCATGCTTCGGAAGGCACTTTAAGCCGTTGGTCCCACTAAATATAATTTAATACCGTAGATATTAGTAGTTAAGCCATGTCAGAGGCTAGTAGTTTAGCGACTTGAAAACTCTGACAGCTAGGTTAGTCACCAACCTCACAAAAATCCTAATCTAGGTTTGAATCTGGTTTCCCCTCTGGGTTGCGGAGAACAGAGGGCAGTCGCTCTGTGTAACAACCAGTACCCCCGTTGTATCACCTAGATTATGTAGACGCCCGAGAAATACGGGATAAGGCTAGGGAGATGATGAGAAAAGTTTGTTACCACATTATAACATCAAAATGTGGAAAGAACTACCTCTATGCTATAGAATTTGTATTTTATTTTATTGTCATGAAAATTTCAGTTTAGTTGTCTGCTGTTTTAAAGTATTTTGCACATTCCTTATAAGAAAAAGTTTTTTGTATCGCCTAATAATTATTATTGTAGACCACTTTCCCTGATGTTTTAATAACTTCGATGAGTAGGTATTATAAAATATTATCAGGTAAAGTTTAAGATAAACACAAAATTTCTACATACTAACACAAACCTATAAAATACCCAAGTATCAAAATTGGATAAACGGACATCAATTGTAGTCACCTAAACATGGGTCAGCCCTTGAAAGGGTATCTCATATGAGCACTAAATGGAGTAGACCTAATCGTCTAAGACAGGGTCAACATTATATAGTATTCGTTTTGAATAAGATAGGCTTTATAAAGACAACTCAGATCAAATCAACTAACTCTAATACTACATGCATACATATAGTCACGCCTTTATCTCTAATGAGGTAGGCAGAGCGTGAATGACCTAAACAATGGTCATTCCGCCACGTATGAAAAAGTTTTGAGGGTTATTTAAGATAAATTCGTAGGTATATTGCTGTAGTGACAGGTCGTCAGCCCATCGCTTAAAATGCAATATACTGAAACCTTCGGATCCTTTAGCTGTTTTTTATAGCATGCCCGGGAGGAAATGCAGCTGGCACTTTCTTTGTTTTTCTCTCACTCCCAGTCCAGCATGGAATAACTCTAATACTCTTCAAAATAATTATGTTATTACGAATGAAAAACATAGAATGTGCCAACTACATCTCCTCCCGGGCATGCTGTAAAAAACTGCTAAGGGATACGAGGACATCAGTAAATTGTAATTTAGGCGATGGGTTGACAACCTGTCACTATAGCAATTTACAGATCTATCATAAACAACCCTCAATATTTGTCATACGAGTACGTGGCGGAACGACTTTTGTTCGGCTCGTTGACGCTCTTTTTTTATTTAGAGATACACACATGTATATGTATGTATTACGAATAAACTATTTCATCAAAGGTTTTATCTAAGTTTGTATTTATAAACTTGCGACAGAAGCCGCAGGAAAATTCTAATACGCTATAAATGTAGTTAGCTCTAAAGCACTCTATTCTAAAGACCTTTTTAAAATTTAAAGCTAATATTGGTTCAATTCGTTCGTTATTTAAGAGAAACGTGTGCTTAAGTGAAAGAAAACATAAGGCGGGAAGAACTCCCAGTGAATATTTTACGATATGAAAAAAGAAACCCCTTTATCCTTAATAGGGTAGGCAGAGAGTAAACGATCTTAACAAAGGTTGGTCCGCCACGTCTGACAAAGTTTTGAGGGTTATTTAAGGTAGGATTTGTTGTTGCTGTAGTGACCGGTTGTCAGCCCATCACCTAAATTGCAATACTGAAACCCTCGGATCCCTTAGCTGGTTTTTACACCATGCCCGGGAGGAAATTCAGCTGGCACATTCTATGTTTTTCTTTCGCTCCCAGGCCAGCATTGATACAAATTTACATACATACATACATATAATCACGCCTTTATCCCTAATGGGGTAGGCAGAGCGTAAACAACCGAAACAAAGGTCGTTTCGCCACGTCTCACAATGTTTGGAGGATTATTTACGATAAATTTGTAGGTATATTGCTGTAGTGACAGGTTATCAGCCCATCGCCTAAATTACAATATACTGAAACCCTCGGATCCCTTAGCTGGTTTTTACAGCATGCTCGGGAGGATATGCAGCCGGCACATTCTATGTTTTTTCTCGCTCCCAGGCCAGCATGGAAGAAATTTATAATATCAAAATAATATGACATACATTTTATCTCATTATCAAATCGGATTATATCCACAGGGTAGTTGCTATTATCACACCTCACACCAAATTATCATCCGGGTCGCTCCCTCGCGCTCCGTCTCTGTTTGTGCTCCGTGCTCGTTGAATATTGAGTTTGTGATTGGAAATTGATTGCGATATAATTACTTGCTCACGCTTCACGCTGTGAGCTCATTGCCACTTCATTATGACAGATTTACGGAATTACGGCGAACCAATCAACGTAAAACGGAACATGTAACGTGAAGGCTGTTTACCTTCTATGTTCAATGTGTAATTATAGAAATATTATTTTAGATTAATTATTGAAAGAAGGAGGCGATAGAAAATATGGATTTCAGTAGCTGTTTTACAAGGTTGCTTTAATCACCAGCATTAGGACTCAAACATACACACACATCATAAGATTAATATGCGTTAATATAATATCATCATATTTATTTATTTTTAAAATTTTAATTAGTAGATAATTAACTCACTTAAACACTTATAATAGATTCATATTAGGTACTGTATGTTTAATTTCCAAATAAGGAATCACGAAGCGCAACTACTCTGAGGTCCGAGGGGTGGGAACCTGATGACCTGTACTGCAGGTCTTTGGACTTATTTCAGGCATCAGTCTCCCATAACTCAAGTTTTAAGGATAAATTACTTTTAAGATGTTCCTACTTTACAGTATGTAAAACTTCTGTTGTGGAGAAAAATAAATGATTTTATTATTTTTTATTATTATTATAATACAACACCTCTATGAAAATTTCCCCTCATTTGGGAGATTCGTCCATACTGGACTGGGAGCAAGAGAAAAACATAGAATGTGCCAGCTGAATTTTCTCCCGGGCATGCTGTAAAAACCAGCTAAGGGATGCGAGGGTTTCTTTTTATTGCAATTCAGGCGACAACCTGTCACTACAGCAATATACCTAAAAATCTATCTTTAATAACCCTCAAAAGTTTGTCAGTCTTGGTCCTTGGGTTAGGTCGTTTACGTTCTTCCTACCCCATTTGGGATAAATGCGTGATTATATGTATGTATGTTGTGGGACTTTGTCCTTTAATGGACCATTGATAGCTGTTGTGATACGTACAAGAAATCATATATCTGGTATCATGGAAAACAAATGGCATCGCACACTATATCTGACTTATATTAAACTTCTCGACAAATATTACCAGTATTAACCTATGAAAGAGATAATAATCTTTTATTGGTATGAGTACACATACATACGTATAATCACGCCTTTATCCCGAATGGTATACAATACGGTATTTACAATAACTTATTTGAATAAAAGTAATTAAAACTAAAGGGATAGGTCACTCAAATATTCAATGAATTTCCTACGTTGAAAATGCTTGAAACCGCCTGTCTGAAGGGTATTGATACTATTGATGTTATTAAATTGTAATGTCATAATCATAAACCTCGTCAATATAATAAATCCGTCACTTCCAGTCACCGCCGGCCGCTCCGTGGACGTTACGACGCACTCAATTTTTTATACCCCGCGTACATCGGAAGTTATGGATATTTAAACTGCACCTTTAGAACAGCCTTTAGTACAACTATCGCCATTTTGATTGCAGTTAAGGTTTTAGATAGGCTTACTTCTTCTTCTTCTTAGCGAGTGGATTCTCGTGCCCTCCAAAGCACGGAATCCTCTTTCTTTTCGAACAATCAGGTGATTTGGCCTGCAATGTCCTAGCCAAACTGGGGAAAATCTCACAAAATGATGAATTGACAAATAGCAAATTTGTGTCCCCGCCCTGTGTCCCCGATCCGAGGGTTTCAGTATATTGCAATTTAGACGATGTGCTGATAACCTGTCACTACAGTAATATACGGACACCTTCATGCCTCAAGCCGGGAATTGCTCTGAGATCTGTTGCCACTCAAATCTATTTTGTTAACAAGGCAGGTCTGACGTGGGCTTTATTTTTATGGAATATGACATGTGGTTTTGTGAAATTTTCTGTCTCTTTTGTATGTGTAATTTAATTTAATAAGTACTCTGTATATCTGTCTCATCAGAATAATGGAGAGTGCACCTGTTTGCAGCGCAAACACTTGGGCACTAAAAACTAGTCCTGCGCAGTTGGCTGATCTCTGGGAGATTGGCCACCATCAAGAAAACCGGAAGAAGGAGTAACTTTTAAAATATTTCATTTATCGCATTATTATATTACTTTATTGATTGAAATAAAAAAAGGACTCAAATTAATGTTGGGTCAAATAAATATGACGTTGAATTATCCTTCTTTTTATTATTTTAAACAAAATAATGTTATATACCTTAGATATTTTTTGACGTGTATTTAAAATTAATACTAGATATCTACTATAATTTGGAGTAGCGAAGGAAACCTCGCGAGAGCAGTTTCTTTCAATTATCGCCGCCAATAAATAGCTGCACCGAATTATTTCCAAATTGCAACTGAATCTCACTAACTAGGGCATAATAATATAGTTTTGTTTTACAGTAAGGCTAAATATTTTATTAGATGTTAATATTACATGTTGTCTTGGGAGCGAGAGAAAAACGTAGAATGTGCCAGCTGCATTTTCTCCCAGGCATGCTGTAAAAATCAGCTAAGGGATCCGGGAGTTTCAGTATATTGACATTTAGATGATGGGCTGACAACCTGTCACTAGAGCAATATACGTGTATGTTTTTCTTTGGCTCCCAGTCCAGCATTATTGATTATTACGACTCAAGATTGAGAGTAATATTAAGCATGGATTTGACTGGTCCTTTTGTACTGATATGACATTCCTGATATGGACTCAATCTCGCTGCCACTCTTGAGAGCTGATTATAATTACGGTCATATGAAATCTGGTTTAACTTCCACAGTGAGTGCTTCTAGGCAAGTTCTGGGAAGTTGACAGAGTGGTTTCAGATCGTTTTCACGGTAAACTCGCCTCTCTTACTTAAGCTCACCATAGTCACCATACAAAGTGTCGGAAGAGGAGCTTAAAAAGCTTACATTCAGTCAGAGTTTTAAAATCGCCTATTAGTAAGAGCTAATAGACCTATGACATGGTATGTGTTACGGGCACTGTCAAAGAAAGCAACCGAAACCGAGAGCTTAACGTGCCCTCTAAAGCGCGTAGTATTCCAGTCAATCAGGTGATTCAGGCTGCATTGTCCTAACCAAAGCGAGGAAAATCTCACACAGTGGTGAATTTAAATTTTGTGTTCTCCCCGTGGGAATCGAACCCACGACCGGTCGGGAGCTCATGGCTCAGACGATTTGACCTCGGAGGCAGTTATACCTATTGTTTATAGGTACGTGTTACTTTTACTACCGAATAAATAAGCACATAAAACTCTTGTTAATGACACTTAAACTGAAGCCGTGTAGAATCATAATGAATATTGCATAATTTAATCATGTAACACATAAAATGCAAAATAACATTCTCAATGGTGTAAAATTGTCGTTAAAATTAACAACTTTTTTTACAACTTCATGAAAATTCTAATAAAAAATCATGTCTGTTTTTTCAGGGTGACATTTAAAATTTACTGTAGATTGTAGTTATTTTTTATGAGGCTCTCTCGATTTTCACTTTGTGTGGAAATTAATTACTATGAAAGCTCAAATTAATTACATTATGCTTAAAATTCATCACTGAACACATAACTATATGCCAATCTTTTACCAAAGGGAGGGAAACGTTAGCCTACCAAATTAAATTAAAGTTTTTCAATCATCAATTCATAATTATTCAGATAAAGTAGAGATGAGCTAATTTAAGTGATTGCGTTGATTCTTTTTATTAACATATTGTTTTTAAGATAGCGGCCGTAATCATCGGTTTAACGTGCCTTCCAAAGCACGTTTTTTTAACATGTTATCCATTTCATATACTTATATGCTGGACTGGGAGCGAGAGAAAAACATAGAATGTGCCAGCTGCATTTCTACCCGGGCATGCTGTAAAAACCAGCTATAGGATCCAAGGGCAGTATATTGCATTTAAGCGGATAGGCTGACAACCTGTCACTATAGCAATATACCTATATATCAAATAACCCTCTAAACTTTGTCAGACGTGGCCAAATGACCTTTATTAACGTCGTTTAAGCTCTGCCTACCCCATTAGGGATGAAGGCGTGATAATATGTATGTATGTATGTAAATTTGTATCAATGCTGAGCGAAAGAAAAACATAGAATGTGCCAGCTGAATTTCCTCCCACGCATGGTGTAAAAACCAGCTAAGGGATCCGAGGGTTTCAGTATTGCAATTTAGGTGATGGGCTGACAACCGGTCACTACAGCAACAACAAATCCTACCTTAAATAACCCTCAAAACTTTGTCAGACGAGGAATGCACGACGGGAAAAATAAACAATATACTTAATCGATGGCTGAATTACAGTAAAATCAGCCTGCATTGTTCTAACTAAACGGAGTGGACTCTAACAAAGTGATAAATTAATCAATCTTAGATATCGAACTCAAAACCTCCAAATACATAACCCAAAGCTTACACCTACTTCTAAACATGCAAATACTTGTGTCGAGCGAAATGAAATGATATTCAGCAGACGACCCCAATCGTGTTGCATTTGTTGGCAATGTTGCGAATAAACACAGCTATCCAGTTTAATAATGTTTCACTATCGTTTCTTTAAGCTTATTTTATTCAATCCAAATTGCAATATGATATTTTATACTGTGTTTCTATTACTGCGGTTGACTCAGATTAGCTATATTCGCATCGCAGGGAACGCTATCCGTTGCGTGCATGTTTCTTACAGTCAAATTTTACTATACTCTCTGGGGAAGAAATGGGATGGAGCTATGCTATTTTGACATAGCACTACATTAACCACCATCACGTTTCCGTGGCAGCTGGCACATTCTATGTTTTTCTCTCGCTCCCAGTCCAGCATGGAAGAAACACACATTATGTAATAAATATTCTTTCCCTAAATAATTTCGTCACACCGATTACTTATTTTCTTGAGCATCAATTTCAGATTGAAACCTGTTGCTTCATACTTTATATCGTCACATTTTGCACTCAACGAGCTCAGTAATGTCTGTGTAACGCGCTCCGATCGCCCATTAAACGGGAGACAAATTCTACTGTGTTTCAGGCTTGAAGAAATAAGTCAGAGAATAAAGATACTTTTTATCGTGAGACCAACAAAGCCTTACCACTGGCATGGCATGAAATATGTAGAATGTGCCAGCTGCATTTCCTCCTGGGCATGCTGTAGAAACCAACTTTAAGTTTCGAGGGTTTCAGTACCTACATCGTATTTTAGGCTTAGGGCTAACAACCTGTCACCACAACAATATATCTACATATCCATCTTAAATAACTATCATAACTTTGTCAGAAATGGCGGGACGACCATTGTGTAGGTCGGTTACGCTCTGCCTACCCCATTAAGGATAAAGCGGTTTCATATGTATGTATGCAGGTATGGGAGAAAATAAATTATTCAATGACTTATTTAAAGTTTTGAAGCTGTGTTGCTAACTTTCTTATTTGCAAATGACTAATTTCCGTCACGTTTTGCTTTTTACTGTATAGTAAAGTATCTAATTGCTACAATAGCAATAAGACCGCCTATATTGAACTTGTCTTTTGTAGTGATCTGTTGTGTTATATGATTTGTTTTAATACGTGCAATAAAGTATTTTTACCTTCTCTTGTCTTATCTATGTACTTATATTCTTATTTTATAATGAGTACACCCTTTCCTAACGCACATCTCGTCGTGACGTCACTCCTGCATTTGCATATAGATATAAAACTTAGTTGCCACATTATACCATCAAAATAAGAAAAGAACAAACTCCATTATTCCGAGAGCCCGATGGTGTAGTGGATAGGGCCGCTGCCTCCTGAGCGGGAGGTTGTGGTTCGATCCCGCGACGTACCAATGTGTTTTTCAGTTGTCGAATTTCATAAATTATGTAGGTTTATTCAGCGTTTATTCCGTGCTTTGGAAGGCACTTTAAACCGTTGGTCCCGCTCATTCATTGTTTCATTCTACGGTATTAAAATCATTTAATACCGTAGATATTAGTATTAAAGCCATATCAGAGACTAGTAGTTTCGCGGCTTGAAAACTCGGACAGCTGGGTTGGTAACCTAGGTTGGTGACACTAACCTCGCAAAAAACCTTATCTAGGTTCGGATCTGGTTTCCCTTCTGGGTTGCGGAGAACAGATGGCAGTCGCTCTGTGTAACAACCAGTACCCCCGTTGTATCACCTAGATAAGGTAGCCGACCCCGAGAAATACGGGATAAGGCTAGGTAGATAATCAGAAAATTTTGTTACCACATTATAACATCAAATTGAGGAAAGAACTACCTCTATGCTATAGAATTATTATTTGATTTTATTGTCACGAAGTTTTCTGTTTAGTTGTCTGCTATTTTGAAGTATTTTGCACTTTCCTTATAAGATAAAGTTTTTTGTATCGCCTAATAATTATTATTGTAGACCACTATCCTTGCTGTTTTAATAATTTCGAAAAATAGGTATTATAAAATTTTACCAGGTAAAGTTTAAGATAAATACAAAATTTCTAAGTACTAACACAAACCTATAAAATACCCTAGTATCAAAATTGGATAAACGGACATCAATTGTCGTCACCTAAATCTGGGTCAGCCCTTGAAAGGGTATCTCATATGAGCACTAAATGGAGTAGACCTAATCGTCTAAGACAGGGTCCACATTATATAGTATTCGTTTTGAATAAGATAGGCTTTATAACGACAACTCAGATCAAATCAACTAACTCTACTACTCTTCAAAATAATTATGTTATTACGAATGAAAAACATAGAATGTGCCAACTAAATCTCCTCCCAGGCATGCTGTAAAAAAAATACAAAAGATACAAGGACATCAGTAAATTGTAATTTAGGCAACGGGTTGACAACCTGTCACTATAGCAATTTACAGATCTATCATAAACAACCCTCAATATTTGTCATACGTGGCGGAACGACTTTTGTTCGGCTCGTTGACGCTCTTTTTTTATTTAGAGATACAGGCGTGATAGAATGTATGTATTTATTCTAAATAAACTATTCCATCAAAGGTTTTATCTAAGCATGTATTTATAAACTTGCGACTGAAGCCGCAGGAAAAATCTTATCCGCTATAAATGTAGTCAGCTCTAAAGCACTCTATTCTAAAGATCTTTTTAAAATTTAAAGCTAACATTGGTTCAATTCGTTCGTTATTTAAGAGAAACGTGTGCTTAAGTGAAAGAAAACATAAGGCGGGAAGAACTCCCAGTGAATATTTTACGATTTAAAAATAGAATACCCCCCCCCCATCCTTCCCCCCAATCCTCTCAACCTCCTTTTAATTACCGATAGAAACGATCTTAACATTATGTTAAGTTTTGATGGCTGATTGGGCCATCGATTAAGTATATTGTTTATTTTTCCCGTCGTGCATTCCTCGTCTGACAAAGTTTTGAGGGTTATTTAAGGTAGGATTTGTTGTTGCTGTAGTGACCGGTTGTCAGCCCATCACCTAAATTGCAATACTGAAACCCTCGGATCCCTTAGCTGGTTTTTACACCATGCGTGGGAGGAAATTCAGCTGGCACATTCTATGTTTTTCTTTCGCTCAGCATTGATACAAATTTACATACATACATACATATAATCACACATTTATCCCTAATGGGGTAGGCAGAGCGTAAACAACCGAAACAAAGGTCGTTTCGCCACGGCTCACAATGTTTGGAGGATTATTTACGATAAATTTGTAGGTATATTGCTGTAGTGACAGGTTATCAGCCCATCGCCTAAATTACAATATACTGAAACCCTCGGATCCCTTAGCTGGTTTTTACAGCATGCTCGGGAGGATATGCAGCCGGCACATTCTATGTTTTTCTCTCGCTCCCAGGCCAGCATGGAAGAAATTTATAATATCAAAATAATATGACATATATTTTATCTCATTATCAAATCGGATTATATCCACAGGGTAGTTGCTATTATTACACCTCACACCAAATTATCATCCGGGTCGCTCCCTCGCGCTCCGTCTCTGTTTGTGCTCCGTGCTCGTTGAATATTGAGTTTGTGATTGGAAATTGATTGCGATATAATTACTTGCTCACGCTTCACGCGGCGAGCTCATTGCCACTTCATTATGACAGATTTACGGAATTACGGCGAACCAATCAACGTGAAACAGAACATGTAACGTGAAGGCTGTTTATCTTCTATGTTCAATGTGTAATTATAGAAATATTATTTTAGATTAATTATTGAAAGAAGGAGGCGATAGAAAATATGGATTTCAGTAGCTGTTTTACAAGGTTGCTTTAATCACCAGCATTGGGACTCAAACATACACACACATCATAAGATTAATATGCGTTAATATAATATCATCATATTTATTTATTTTTAAAATTTTAATTAGTAGATAATTAACTCACTTAAACACTTATAATAGATTCATATTAGGTACTGTATGTTTAATTTCCAAATAAGGAATCACGAAGCGCAACTACTCTGAGGTCCGAGGGGTGGGAACCTGATGACCTGTACTGCAGGTCTTTGGACTTATTTCAGGCATCAGTCTCCCATAACTCAAGTTTTAAGGATAAATTACTTTTAAGATGTTCCTACTTTACAGTATGTAAAACTTCTGTTGTGGAGAAAAATAAATGATTTTATTATTTTTTATTATAATACAACACCTCTATGAAAAATTCCCCTCATTTTGGGAGATTCGTCCATACTGGACTGGGAGCAAGAGAAAAATATAGAATGTGCCAGCTGAATTTTCTCCCGGGCATGCTGTAAAAACCAGCTAAGGGATGCGAGGGTTTCTGTTTATTGCAATTCAGGCGACAACCTGTCACTACAGCAATATACCTAAAAATCTATCTTTAATAACCCTCAAAAGTTTGTCCGTCTTGGTCCTTGGTTTAGGTCGTTTACGTTCTGCTTACCCCATTTGGGATGAAAGCATGATTATATGTATGTATGTTGTGGGACTTTGTCCTTTAATGGACCATTGATACCTGTTGTGATAGGTACAAGAAATCATATATCTGATATCATGTAATCAAATGGCATCGCACACTATATCTGACTTATATTAAACTTCTCGACAAATATTACCAGTATTAACCTATGAAAGAGATAATAATATTTTATTGGTATGAATACATACATACGTATAATCACGCCTTTATCCCGAATGTTATACAATACGGTATTTACAATAACTTATTTGAATAAAAGTAATTAAGACTAAAGGGATAGGTCACTCAAATACTCAATGAATTTCCTACGTTGAAAATGCTTGAAACCGCCTGTCTGAAGGGTATTGATGTTATTGAATTGCAATGTCATAATCATAAACCTCGTCAATATAATAAATCCGTCACTTCCAGTCACCGCCGGCCGCTCCGTCGGCGTTACGACGCACTCAAATTTTTATACCCCGCGTACATCGGAAGTTATGGATATTTAAACTGCACCTTTAGAACAGCCTTTAGTAAAGCTATCGCCATTTTGAATGCAAGTAAGTTTTTGGATAGGCTTACTTCTTCTTGTTAGCGAGTGGATTCTTGTGCCCTCCGAAGCACGGAATCCTCTTTTTTTTCGGACAATCAGCGAATTTGGCCGGCAATGTCCTAGCCAAACTGGGGAAAACCTCACAAAGTGATGAATTGACAAATAGCAACTTTGTGTCCCCGCCCCGTGTCCCCGATCCGAGGGTAATAAATAATAATAATAATAATAATAAATTTATTTCATAAAATTTGTTTACAGTTATTGCTTACGGACTAATATAAACTACGAAATAACTTATTTCATTATATTGCAATTAGAGCGATGAGCTGATAACCTGTCACTACAGAAATATACAAATTTATATTAAACTAGTGACACGCCCCGGCTTCGCACGGAAATTATCAGTGTTTCTCTACATGTATTATACATATAAACCTTCCTCTTGAATCACTCTATCCATTAAAAGAAACCGCATCAAAATTGTAGTTTTAAAGAATTATGCATACGTAGGGATATAGGGACAGAGAAAGCGACTTTGTTTAAACTATGTAGTGATAACCTTCAAAACTTTATCAGACGTTGCAGAACAATCTTTGTGTAGGTTGTTTACGCTCTTCCTACCCCATTAGAGATAAAGGCGTAATATTATGTGTGTATTTATTTTCATCTCGATTATTTGTTAAAAGTATAGGTTATGAGTGGTTTGTCTTGAAATTATTCAACTGATTTTACAATACAAATTCAATTTGATTAAAGCGGCCATTTAAGCTCTTTATCTTTTAAAATTTGATGTTTAATATGTATTGGTCTGCCATTGTAAAATTAATCTGTATTAAATGATGCGGTTGGATTCAGGGAATTTTGTTGAATGAGACGCCCGCTCTGTGGCAAAGGCCTAAACTTTACAGCAAATGTTAAGAGTTCGTTTGTTAACAATTATTGGAGATTTAAAACCACGATGTTTTAATTGGGTGTTTGATTGAAATTATTAAATATTGATATTACAATTTTGCAGGAGGTACAAAAATTAATTTAAAATTAAATTAAAACTGTCACTTTCAAAATAATAAAATTTAAAAAGAACAGTCGATTTATACTCTATGGTTTTACACTTTGAACTCTAGATTTTAACGCGCTTATCCTCAGTATTTCAGTCAATTTTATCCGAATATCAAATGACAGCGAATTAAAATGGCAGACAAAACCACCGACAGTAAATCACAAACTGGATAGATCTCCTGTCCTTTTGCATTTTTTTCAGTCTAAAAGTAACAAATAGAATTTAATTTTAGTTTTAGCCGGCAAATCTGGAATCGAGCCCAGTGTCTATTAGTTACTATTACTATCTTCATATTATACATATGGGTCAAGGGTCCCATGTAACAGTAGATTTTCATGCGGTATTTGAACTAGCCATCATTATTATATATATATATATATATATATATATATATACATATATATTATTGCATAAACACAAAAGAAATGTAATTTACAAATATAGAGTGCAAGGGCTAGCTTATCTCTATGAAGAGATCTCTTCCAGCCAACCCAATGGTAGTAAGAGAAAGTGAATAATTTTGAGGGGACAAGAAAATGCAACATTAACAGAGACTAAGAAAAAAAAAATACTTACATACCTATACATAGAATAAATACCTACCGTATATTACTAACTTTATTAAACATACATATATACTAAACAATATATTGATACATACATATACGAATAAACTACATAAATACATACATCAAAATTGTTCAGATAAGAAGTGCTCTTTTAATCTTTTCTTAAAGACATTCACTGAGGGACTATTATATAATTAGATGCATATGATTTTATCACGAAACGATTCATATTTATAAAACATTCGGCAACTCACATGTGGATTTGATAGAGGCATTCACCTCGACATTTCGACCCTATACGAGGATCTTTTTCAGGAGAGAAGAAAGTCACACTCCTCCGCGCACCAAGTGCGTCTTTCGACTGGGTACAGGATCGAAACTGGACTTTAGTATTACATCGAAACGTCGAGGTGAATCCTCTATCAAATCCACAAGTGAGTTGCCGAATATTTTATAAAAGTGCATGATGTATAATATCTTCCATACTGGCCTGGGAGCGAGAGAAGAACATAGAATATGGCAGCTGCATTTCCTCCCGGCATGCTGTAAAAACCAGCTAAGGGATCCGAGGGTTTCATTATATTGTAATTTAAGCGTTGGGCTCACAACCTAAGACAGGTTACAGCAATACACCTACAATTCTATCTTGAGTAACCCTTAAAATATTGTCAGACGTTGCGAAACGACCTTTCTTTAGGTCGTTTACGCTCTGCCTACCCCATTAGGGATAAAGGCTCGATTATATGTATGTATGATGTGTAATAGTTAGTGATAATTTAAGTGTGTCCAGTGACTGTTGTGTCACGTGGCGATGGTTCCCGTGGGAGCAATTCCGCTAACTGCTCTACAGCACAAGCGGCTACCGTGGGGCTCCTCCGTTCCGCTGTCATTGACATATTCATCAACATTCACACTTGGTAACAAGTAGGTCGAGAACGATATCCTATTAAAACAGACTCTTAAGCTCATATTTGAAAAGTTATCTCAAGATTAAAGCTCGTATTTATGATGCAATATCAACCTTGAGGGCAATATTTAGTATGGATTTGACAGTAAAGTTTGTACTGAAATGACATTTCCAAATACGGCCCTAAGAGCAATATTAAGATAGCTTTATAAATACGAACCATAGAAACACTGTGTAAAGCTATCACTAAAATATCAAGATCCAAATGAATTGGTCAAAAAATCCTTGACAGCTATTATATTGAACGCGATTTGATTGGTTAAAACTGGACCTCATGCTCGAGTGACTTGCTCAGTCGTATTTTTGAATCCCTCGAATTCAAATGCGCTTGGATTTTTGGAATATAGCTCATAACAACGAGAAAACCAACAACGAGGGGATTAGTGTAGAGCGTTTGTATGGAAAATGATGCACATAATTATCCTCTCAAACACTTTTCATATGGCTTCACGGCTAAAGTTCAGTATGATAAATTTTATGGGAAAAGCCCTGTGAATATTTTACCTCATAAGGCTAGAATGAGATTGTAAACAAAACGAAATGGATCTAAAATAGTAGATTTATTCTTTAATGTTCAGTTATTTTAATATTGGATGAAAATATTGAATTATCTTTCCAAAGACCAACTTAAACTAAGGAAAGTCTCGCTTAAAATGATAGAAGCGGAAGTTGAATGAAGGGTAATGCTGAAAAAAGTAAAAATACGCGAATAGAGTTTCATTCCGTGCTCAAAGATGTCGGCAAAGGCTGGAGAAAGTAGCGACGTAATAAAAATATCAAGTTTCTTTTTGCGAGCTAAAATGTAGACAGGGTTTTAAAGAGCGGTTCCGGAACGTGTATCTACCCGCTGTTTATATTGCAGGTCTGGAGCAAAAACTGAAGTCAGGTAAGTTAAAGCTAAGTAAGGCTACAACTTGTTCTAGGAATACAAGTCCAATTTAAATGTAAATTCTAAATGCTCGGTAATTTATTTCTTAGTAATATATGGTTTAAGAAACTGACGTAGAGAATAATAAATCCAAAAAAAGGTGGTACTTAAAATTCTCTTTGATGCACGATCAAGATTATTTGACTGTAATTGCGGACAAGGATCGTTTTGTGTCTACGTTTGGGTGGTCTGATTTTGAAAGAGGCATATATCAGATCATGTCTCGAAAAAGCAGGCGCAGCGAATTGCCCAAACGAAGCAGCAAGGTCCGCGGATGAGGTGACGATCAGGTCTAGGAGGGATGGAGGACCATTATGAGGAAAATGAGTGGGGCCCGTCATAGGAAGAATGGTCAGATCCAAGGAGTTGGTGTGAAAGGTCAGTTTATCGGTGCGGTAGTCATTTTTCAACAGACATGTATTGAAGTCACCCATGAGTATGATATGATCATAAAGTGGTCGTAAGTTTGCCAGATTGGATTCCAGTGAGATTATTTATACAGAGCACATTTCTTCATCTTAGCGAGTGGATTCTCGAGTCGAACAAAGACCCGAAGAACCCTGGTGTCAGAGTTTTCAAACCGCTTAGCACAGCTATTAGGCCTCTTCTTCTTCCTCTGACAAGGTTACAGTCATGACTACTATCAAAGACAGGGACCGGGACCGACGGCTTAACGTGCTCTACTAAGCACGGAATCCTTTTTACTTTTCGGACAATCAGGTGAAGTAGCCTGCAATGTCCTAACCAAACTAGGGAAAACGTCACAAAGTATTAAATTGACAAATATCAACTTTGTGTTTTCCTCTTTGTATCCCCTCTGAGAATCAAACCCAAGACCTCCGGATAGTAAGCCCATGGCTCTGACCACTAGACTAAGGAGCAATTGCAGAGCGAACTTAAAGCATGCGATCAAAAAATCAATCATCAAAAATCTGATGGCATGGCATTGAAAGGTCATGGCGCGCCGATTTAATAAGTAGTCTGTGGTCATAGCATCCTTTTCAATTATTAGATCTGTCTAATACCTAATAAATAAGTAACCAGTCGTTCAATGGCGTAAAATTAATGGGTAATCCTTTTTATACTTGTATGCCCGACTTGGAGTGGGAAAAAAACATAGAATGTGCCAGCTGCATTTCCTTCCAAACATGCAGTAAAAACCGGCTAAGGGATCCGAGAGTTGCTTTAGTGACAACCTGTCACTACAGCAATATTCGTACAAACTATCTTAAATAACACTCAAAACTTAGACAGACTTGGCGGAACGACCCTTGTTGAGGTCGTTTACGCTCAGCTTACCCCATTTGGTATACAGGCGTGATTATGTGTATGTATGTATGGTAATCCTTTTGCTGGCACTAGTACCCGTGTGATGTACGACTAGGGTTTATGACGTCGTGACGAACGAGCATGGATGCCGCAACACTGCCCTGTCGGACTGTTTCTTTTCTATAAATAGAGTGTACTCTAGTATTTTTCAGTGTTTCCCTAATGAAAAGCATTATAAATACCCTCCTACATTTCAATTCATATTTATTTCTTCTTGTTGAAAAAAAATACTGATATGAAAGAAAGAAAATAATAAATTAGTTTCTGCCAGCCGCTACCGTTTCTGTAGCTCTGTTGGTAGAGTGATGGGCCGGCATTCCGGAGACACAGGTTTGAGTCCCAGCAGAAACGTATTTATTATTTTCTTTCTTTCATATTTTATGAAATAAAAATAGCATTGTGAGTGCTAAATATCCTAAAAAGATACTGTTCTAAAAGTGGATAAATTGACTTTACACAGTCTGCTTGACTCTTTGTAGTAAAAGAAAATAACAAAAATCTTGATTGCAAAGCAAATAAACGACCAAACCTTAATTCAGCGACGTTTATAAAAATTTAAACGCGCGGCGAAGTGGCTCCAGCGGTGATATGAAGACGGCTCCATGTTTGAGAAAGTGCCGTAATTTCCACTTGCCACTTTTGACTGACATTTGCATGCCCAAATTTAATTTAGACACCTGAGTGTGGCTGATGCATAAAACATGGTCGCTCCTCACTCGGCGCGGGCGCGGGCGGGGGTGAGGGAGGGCGAGTGTAGAGGGGAGGGGGATATTCGGGTTTTGTATTTTAATGAGGCGCGATGATAATATTTTTTGAGGACGCCTCATCCGCGCGCGAGTCTTTCAAACACCACTGCTCTTAATTAAACCGTGTTATTTATTATGAATGCGGGGAACCGCGACTTTCATAAAAGTATGAAAGGTGTGACGTGTTTTACATAGATGCCATTTGAAATTTAATCAACTTGGTGTTTTTAAGCATAAAGTCATCTCATTTCCGTTTTATATTTTTCAGACATAAGGCATTTGCGTATTGTGTATGACAATGACCTATTTATCGAGACTCTTATCTTATCTTATTTAACCGTTAGTGTCCCACTGCTGGGCGAAGGCTGACACTCATGATTATAGAAAGAAAAAATAATGAATACGGTAACCTATCTGTATTGCCCGCGCATTGCCGCTCATGTAGGATTATGCGGGATTCCCCGCACTAATCCCGCGCGGAATTTACCTTCGGGCGTCAACTACGTGTATAAAACACTGGAATGCTATTTTTACTCGTCTGAATAACTGGTATATTATGTAATCTATAAGCTATGTAATCTATTTTAAACTGCTAATAACAATACATTCTTCCATTCTGGCCTGGGAGCGAAAGAAAAACATGGAATGTGCCAGCTGCATTTCCTCCCGGGCATGCTGTAAAAACCAGCTAAGTGATCCGAGAGTTTCAGTATATTGTCATTTAGGCGATGGATTGTTAACCTATCACTACAAAAGTATACCTACAAATCTATCTTTAATACAAAGTTGAAATCACATACGAGTACTTAACAGTTTTCAGTTTTACTAAGCTAAGCCAATGATTTCCTCTCTTGTCATCTTTAGTATCTTTCATACTTTAGCAGCCTTATAGCTATCTTACCTAATATTAAAGTTAGAGGTAGGCAAAACAGAAAAAAAACACTAATGAATAATTCAAAGATACGCGAAGCCTGCAAAATGAAATAACAAAAAAATTAACTATATTTTTACTATCGATGTTTACTTTGAAAACTGAAAGTTTACAATCAAAACAATTCAAACCGAGCCCAATAAATATAAAAATAGATGTATTGTGGGAACTCACGGCCGGCATGACTGTCACAACATCGCGATAACAAACAAACAAACAGACGAGGATTTGTGCACTATTGGTATGGTAAGCATTCAACGTTTAGCGGCGGCATTGTTATAAATTGTTTCATCAATTCATCTTTACAAAGATCTGAAAATAAACTCTATAACTCGATTATTTACACGAAGAGTTCTTCACCCTTGATTTGTCTTAACAGTAACCTGCATGAACTGGACAGGATGAACTAGACTATCAATATAAATATATTATAGTAAAGCATCAGATGCTAAATAAATGAATATTTAATTAAGTGAAAAGGCAAGAAATAATGGAATATTTAATTTAAGGGGATCCCCAGTGCACACAATCGCCCTCAATAGTAAAAAAAATCATTACTCACTGAAAACGCAATTAATCAAAAATCTCGTAGATCAGATTTGTAACACCCTATCCCTATTTAAATAATAATCTGATAAAATGAATATGGCCAAAGATAAATAAATATGTGATCGTCTAAAAACTGATTTTATGTCAAATTAAAAGACCCATACGTTGTGTATTCAAATAGAAAATTGAAATAAATCTAAGTTAAGTTTGAATAGGGTAATCGTAATTGAAATTATGACGTAAGTAAATAAATTATTTGTAAAAAAAGGTTCATAATCAAATTCAGCTGAAAAATAACACAGAATGACAAAAACAAAATATAAATGAGTAATATAAAACATGCGACTCACATAAAATATTTTCAGCTGAAATGCAGGAATCAGGAATCTCCATCTTCTTTCTTCTTGCGCAGAACTAACCCAAATAAAATAAAACCAAACATACTTAATATTAAATCTCCCGGCTAATGTAGCGTGCTGAAAGGTACAAAGACTCAATAACCAGGGAAGGGAATTTGAATAAAGATCTTTAAGATCTTAGAATTAGGATACCTAGGCAAATGAAATGGCCCTCCCTTCCAACCTACAGACCATGCCAACGCGCGAAAACCTTGCACAGACTAACACTAAACCCTAGTCTTATCTAACTTGCAAACCTTCCATCAAACATTCCGATCATCTTAATTCATTCACAAACTTCTTTCATACTACCAATCATTCATCAAAGTCATACAAGTTACCTATTAACTGCAGTTTTGGTCACCTGTGACGGTGTACTAATGTTCAAACCTTTTAATAATCAATTTCTCTGTTCAGTTTGCAATATGGTATAATTTTCAAGGACTGCTGTACCAAAATCACATGATATGCGCTAAGAAGTCAGTTCAAATGATAGAGACTGTGTCAAGAAATTATCACCTTTATAGCTCGCTACGTCAGCTGAGAAATAGACCATTAGAGGTTTGTATGAATACCTATTCGAATGAATTCTCGAGAGGGATTATGGGCCAGCTACTCTCGGAGCCCATAAGCCTTGTCGATGTGTATTTAATGTATGTAAAGTGTTATCCTGAATATAAAAGTAATTAAATATTTCAAAATACAAGTAATTGATTTTAACCACTAATATCTTTAAAACACCGTGTTTTGTTTTAACGTGTAACACTGTATCTTAAAGACATATCAAAATATTCCTATTAGTTTTTATCGCATTTATTCATCCTCACACTCTCGCACACTGATATTTTACACATAACACACACCTACTATTTCCTATTCTAATAACACATTTCCCTACGATTATCATTGAATGATGTTTGAAAACTCGCAACGCTGCAGGTACAGAAAGCTGAAACTATCACTTTATTACGAAATCGTCTATCTGTAAGGTTAAGAAACATTTACAGTTATAATCACAACGATGGACTTCGAATTAAAACACAACGCCGAAAATAAACAACACATGATGCTCGGCATCGCCAATTACCGCGTTCGAACATCGTCCCGGCCCGTCAGCAACTGCCAACCCCCACTGCATGCCCGCTGTTCCTCTGTTTTTTTTTAATCTTCCAAGTTCTATAATATATTAAGACAAAGTAAAATATCTTTTGTAACATTCAAAATTTAACTCTATTTCCAAGAAACAAGTATGGGTCTTTATGCATTTGATACTCTTGTTTAAATGCTGGGTCATGTCAGGTAAAGATGTCTCAATTTTTGAACGAAAAATCTAAATGCTATTTGTTTAAGTGTTGGGTCGATTTTATAAACTAATTATTCTATATGTAATGATAAACGATCGTTACAGACGCCCCTTTGTTTGTGAGCCATTTTAATATTTGTCAAAATAGATAAAATTGCAAATAAACAATCATAGGTCTAAACTGACTTTTTTTTTGTAACTGTACTTAATTTGTCTGTACTATTGAGACAAGCCATTTTTTTTAAATTGTCCAATTTTAATATCTTATCTTATCTTATCTAGCGTTAGTGTCCCACTGCTGGGCAAATTTCTTCCTCCGGCCTCTCTCATATCTAAAAACTAGTCACAAATAAATAACTAAAATCTTAAAAGTATCAACTTCTTTTATTTTCTCATCTGTCTATTATCTCAATTATCATTCTAACTTATTTTAATTTAATTAACACTTTAAGAAGTATTAATTTACGCTCCTCATCTAATAACTATCGGTTTATTAAACTAAACTAACCACTTGCTTATCATTATCACTGCTGAACATACAACCCATTTGTTGATCATGCTATTCTCCTTTATTATAATCTTCCCTTTCTATCAATAGTTATCAGTCAATACTCGCTTCAAACTTAAACCATAACTGATGCTAAAATGCGCCCCTAAAACGTTTAATAATATTATCATCTATTATTATCATTATCATCTAATGTTTCATAATTATCATTATTAACTATTACTTCCATACTGGGCTGGTAGCGAAGAGAAAAACATAGAACGTGCCAGCTGCACATCCTCCCGGGCAACTGTAAAATCCAGCTAAGTAATGCGAGGGTTTATGATTACAATATACTGAAATATTGTAAGTAAGGCGATGGGTAGGCAACCTATGACCTCAGCAATATACCTACAAGTCTATCCCAAACAACCCACAAAACTTTGTCAGACGTAGCGGAACGACCCTTGTCTAGATCGTTCAAACTCTGCCCACCCCATCAGGGATAAAAGCTTTATTATATGTATGTATGTAATTATTTCTACGCCCCTACGTTTTAATCTCTAAAGTTACAATAAAATATCCTTGTTTCAAAATCTATTCAATAGTTTTTGATTTCATCGTACTCTTTATTTACCATAGCACTATGGTAAAGTTACTCATGAATCCATTAAAATCAAATAATGATTTTACATAGCAAAAAGGTTTCAGAGTTTATTTATGTTTCTGACTAACGAAACCACTTACGATTTGAAATGTCATATTTCAATTTAAGTAGTTCTTTCCCAAATCCTTATCTCAACTTAAATGGTTTAAATAACTAAAGTGTCAAAAGTGACTAACTTAATTGGTGTGAGAAACAAAACTTCTCAAAACGAAAACCCATAAACTACGATTATAATGGCTCTTTTTTATCGTTAACGTTTCATAGGAAAACTACTCTTGAGCCAGTCAAAGTTTCAAAATGTATCACCCTTAAACAAAAAACAGGACTCAAATTTCATAGAACCAATATCGTTCTCAGAACTCAAGGCGTACCCACTTGAAGTATCTGTGACCGATATGTACCAAAGCTGTATTCTCAACTTCGTCTATTTTTGCAAGAAATAGTTAACAAAAACTTATCTCTATTCATAAGCGATAAATGAACCACTTTGTCCCAAACACGTGTACAAGCATAATAAAACAAATTCTCTGACTTTTTCTTAGTTTGTAACCTAACTGCATTGTTTTATTATCCTACCTACTTCAAGGGCTGACAATGCATACTTAAGTAAATATTTTGAATCCATCCAATTTGTTTGTAAATAAGACAAACATACATATAAAATCACGCCTGTTTTCCTGTCAGAGTAAACAGGGTATCATGGGTTCATAAAAAAATGCATAATCAACTTTAGCTTTAAAATTTTAACTAATCCTGAAGGATAACTTATAGAAATAATGTATTGTTAAAATTCAATAAAATGTTTGAATCATGTGGATAGTCATGTGGTTTGAAAACTCTAATTAATGTTACAATTTTATAAATAACTAGCGATCCGCCCCTAAAACTCTTAATTAATTATAAGTGTTAACCGTTAAGTGGGAATAAAGTACTTTACTCTTTAAGTAAATAAGTAATATAGACATGCTATTCTAAATCATCCTTAAATTAAAATCCGTTCAGTAGTTTTTACGAAACGTTCATAAATCTATAATTTTCTCGCCCCTACGTTAATAAATCCATCAGTTTTCTTTCTCTCGAAATTTAAACTTTTTGACTGCAATCAACCCTAGTAAAAGTATATTGCACAAATATCTTCGAACGTTAAACCGTATCTTTGACACATTTCTATTCAAGCCCTCTTTTAAAGTAGCGTCGCTATTGTGCAAAGCCGTCCCTTTTTTTTCTGTTTGTTTCAAACTTGCCAAAGCGTTTACTTTGAAATAAAAATTATTTTAAAATATCGCTACAATTAAGATAATGAAATATTAAAAACGAACTATCAGTCTGACTTACTTTGTATTATAAAATACACTACTCACCTATTTAATGAACTAATGTAACCTACAAATAAATAAAGCCCTATCGTAATAATAACAGTAACCCAAATAATTTATACTTCGTGTACGAATGAAAATTATTAAACAATCATTCGTCCTTTAATGACGAAGCATCCAGACGTCACGAGCAGCAATGTAACACCCTATCCCTATTTAAATAATAATCTGATAAAATGAATATGGCCAAAGATAAATAAATATGTGATCGTCTAAAAACTGATTTTATGTCAAATTAAAAGACCCATACGTTGTGTATTCAAATAGAAAATTGAAATAAATCTAAGTTAAGTTTGAATAGGGTAATCGTAATTGAAATTATGACGTAAGTAAATAAATTATTTGTAAAAAAAGGTTCATAATCAAATTCAGCTGAAAAATAACACAGAATGACAAAAACAAAATATAAATGAGTAATATAAAACATGCGACTCACATAAAATATTTTCAGCTGAAATGCAGGAATCAGGAATCTCCATCTTCTTTCTTCTTGCGCAGAACTAACCCAAATAAAATAAAACCAAACATACTTAATATTAAATCTCCCGGCTAATGTAGCGTGCTGAAAGGTACAAAGACTCAATAACCAGGGAAGGGAATTTGAATAAAGATCTTTAAGATCTTAGAATTAGGATACCTAGGCAAATGAAATGGCCCTCCCTTCCAACCTACAGACCATGCCAACGCGCGAAAACCTTGCACAGACTAACACTAAACCCTAGTCTTATCTAACTTGCAAACCTTCCATCAAACATTCCGATCATCTTAATTCATTCACAAACTTCTTTCATACTACCAATCATTCATCAAAGTCATACAAGTTACCTATTAACTGCAGTTTTGGTCACCTGTGACGGTGTACTAATGTTCAAACCTTTTAATAATCAATTTCTCTGTTCAGTTTGCAATATGGTATAATTTTCAAGGACTGCTGTACCAAAATCACATGATATGCGCTAAGAAGTCAGTTCAAATGATAGAGACTGTGTCAAGAAATTATCACCTTTATAGCTCGCTACGTCAGCTGAGAAATAGACCATTAGAGGTTTGTATGAATACCTATTCGAATGAATTCTCGAGAGGGATTATGGGCCAGCTACTCTCGGAGCCCATAAGCCTTGTCGATGTGTATTTAATGTATGTAAAGTGTTATCCTGAATATAAAAGTAATTAAATATTTCAAAATACAAGTAATTGATTTTAACCACTAATATCTTTAAAACACCGTGTTTTGTTTTAACGTGTAACACTGTATCTTAAAGACATATCAAAATATTCCTATTAGTTTTTATCGCATTTATTCATCCTCACACTCTCGCACACTGATATTTTACACATAACACACACCTACTATTTCCTATTCTAATAACACATTTCCCTACGATTATCATTGAATGATGTTTGAAAACTCGCAACGCTGCAGGTACAGAAAGCTGAAACTATCACTTTATTACGAAATCGTCTATCTGTAAGGTTAAGAAACATTTACAGTTATAATCACAACGATGGACTTCGAATTAAAACACAACGCCGAAAATAAACAACACATGATGCGCGGCATCGCCAATTTCCGCGTTCGAACATCGTCCCGGCCCGTCAGCAACTGCCAACCCCCACTGCATGCCCGCTGTTCCTCTGTTTTTTTAATCTTCCAAGTTCTATGATATATTAAGACAAAGTAAAATATCTTTTGTAACATTCAAAATTTAACTCTATTTCCAAGAAACAAGTATGGGTCTTTATGCATTTGATACTCTTGTTTAAATGCTGGGTCATGTCAGGTAAAGATGTCTCAATTTTTGAACGAAAAATCTAAATGCTATTTGTTTAAGTGTTGGGTCGATTTTATAAACTAATTATTCTATATGTAATGATAAACGATCGTTACAGATTGAAGTATAGGTACTGAAGTTTATTATAAATTAATAATTCAGTGTTCACTGCAGTTACAAATAACAAATGTGCTAAAAGTCGCAAATTTTCCATCTGTAATTGCAACGAACTGCAACTATATGAGGTTCTAAATGACCTCCATTGTATTAACCTCAATCTGATTTACCGGATTTTCGATTGATTGTGTTTACCACAGAAGAGTAAAAGCTAGGGAGCGGTAGCGACTTCCCAAATCAGTGGTGTTTACAGCGAATTATGTTTTTTGACTGATGAGGACGCCACTTAGCCCAAGGGAGCCCATTAACAAAAATCATCATGATGCAGCTATACTTCATTTATTTAGCGTTGAGTTATCGATACCAACTTGGTTTGCTGCCCATAAACTGCTTTTTCTTTACAACTTCAAACAGCGTCAAGCGTAAAACACATGTTTGTAACAAGGTTGTTGTCTGCGGTTCCATAAATAAAACTTCTGCTAAGTTGCAATGAAAAATCTTTTAATGGGCCGCAAAGCACGTTGGTTTTGATAACTCAACGCTAAATAAATGAAGTATAGCTGCAACATGATGATTCTTGTTAAGGGGCTTCTTTGGGCTAAGCCTAATCAGTCTTAAAAACATAATTCGCTGGAAACACAATCAATCAAAAATCGGGTAAATCAGATTAAGATTAAAGCAATGGAGGTCATTTAGAACCTCATATAGTTTCAGTTTATAGTTCGTTGTAGTTACAGATAGAAAATTTGCGAATAACGGCCGCTTTTAGCACTTTTTCGTGGTTGGTATTGATAACTCAACATTAATTAAACGAAGTATAGCAACTGTGTTTACTCTCAGCAATTCATTACAGCAATTCTGAGACAGTCCTAAGTGGACTCAAAGCATACAATAGTTAGGTCAATTGGCTGCTACTTTGTTGCTTAAATAGTACAATATTATTAATTTCTCTTCTCTAGAGGTACAGACATTGTTGTAATTAAATTGTCTCTAGTATGCACTTGTTGGTGCTCTAGTTAGTCTTGAGACTATAATATTTACATCACAAAACAACTTATGAAATATTCAAACTTGGTATTTCTAAAACACTAGAAATAAACAAGAATTTTGTCTTAAAAACAAACACAAAATTGGTAAAACATGAGAACTACGTATATTTTGAATGTAAGTTCACAAATACAATTAACAACCTCGACTTTTATAAGGTCACCTGTATTAGCTAGTTAAAACGTCTGATCGAAGATTAAAACCAGGAGAAGATTAAAAGAGGAGATCGCTGTTAGTTTAAATACATTTAATTTTAAATCACTCTCCATACATACATAAAATCACGCCTTTATCCCTTACGGGGTAGGCAGAGCGTAAAACGCCTCCTAAAAGGCGCTTTCGCCACGTCTGACATAAATTGAGGGCAATTTTAGATTGTAATGTGTATTGCTGTAGTGACAGGTTGTCAGCCCATCGCCTAAATTACAATACACTGTAACCCTCGAATCCCTTTTGCTGACTTCTACAGAATGCCCGGGAGGAAGGGCAACTGGAACATTCTATGTTTTTCTTTCTCTCCCAGTCCAGTAAAGAAGTACAGTAAGTAAATCACTCTCCATATTCAAAATGTCTCTAAAACAACATCTTCTTCTTCTCCAAAAAACTATTCCGCAGGCAGCCGTATTGGGCCGTACTAATAGTAACGGTTTTAGTAGTATTTAATTTTAACTCGAGAATGCTCCGATGCGCTTATTAGTGTTACTTCTGTGTTTGTGTACTTACAATGTTTTTATAATTGCATAAGTTATTTTTTTTTTATTATATTTTTTATTGTTTTCATTTTATAGTGATTAAGTGATTATAATATTTCAGTTCATAAGATTTTGATTTATGTCATCATCTCCCTAGCCTTATCCCGTATCTCACGGGGTTGGCTACCTAATCTAGGGGATTGAACGAGGGTACTGGTTTTTACACAGAGCGACTGCCATCTGACCTCCGCAACCCAGAAGGGAAACCAGACCCAATCCTAGATTAGGTCAGAGTTTTTCAAGCCGCCAATGCTTAGCATTGGCCTCTGTCATGGCTTAACGACTAACATCTATGGTATTAAACGATATTAACCGGGACCAACGGCTTAACGTGCCTTCCGAAGCACGGAAAAAGCACCGAATAAACGTACATATGGAATTCGAAAACCGAAAAACACATTGGTACGTGGTGGGATTCGAACCACGACCTCCCGCTCAGGAGGCAGCGGCCCTATCCACTACACCATCGGGCTCCCCTACACCATCGGGCTCCCGAGATTTTGATTTATGTGTAACTTCATTATTTTATGCAGTTCGCTGTATCTACACATACTTGTTTATAATTTTATAACACACATATACTCATGTGTTTATGTTCTGGCTTCAAGCAGTTAACTGTGCTGCTTGTAACATAAGCTGAGTGAAGACCATTTTTAGACATAAGACTTTCTGTACTTTTATTTTTTTGATTAATTTGTTAATTGCGTTGTGTCTAAAATAAACGTATTTCTATTCTATTCTAAACTGAGGATTATTTTAGAATATACTTACAAGAAAAGGCTGAAGATTCAGAATAAATTGATAATTTATCCAATTCATATCCAAGTTAATATTTTACCAAACAAAACGACTTTAGTGCTATGGCTAGGTCATTATTACGAGTATTATCTATTCTGTGGGCATGGAAAGTCCGTTAAGTTTTTACTCGTACAGAAGGTAACCCGCACTAGGTTTCCGGTGCGCGACAAAAACTCTACTTCCGCAAGAGTCATAAATTGTACGTGAAATATGCCCGCACTGCATGCTGACACTTCGGCTTACTTCAAGCCGGAGAATTATTTGGTTAGAATTATAATAAAAGGAGAAACAAGAGGTGTAATACAATATAAAAAAACATACATAGTTATAATCATGCCTTTATCCATAATGGGGTAGGCAGAGCGTAAACGACCTAAACAAAGGTCTTTCCACGTCTGACAAAGTTTTAAAGGTTATTTCAAATATATTTGTATGTATATTGCTGTAGTGACGGGTTGTCAGCCCATCGCCCAAATTACAATATACTTCTTCTGTCGAGTGGGTATCGAGTTTATCGACCCGATGAACCCTTTTATCAGAGTTTTTAAACCGCCTATTAGCACAAATATCAGGCCTCTGACATGGTTTGAGTAACAACCACTATCAAAGACAGTGACCGGGACCGACGGCTTAACGTGCCTCCGAAGCGCGAAAATCTTTTTCTTTTTCGGACAATCAGGTGATTCAGCCTGCAATGTCCTAACCAAACTAGGGAAAAATTCACAAAGTGATAAATTCTCAAATATCAACTTTGTGTTTCCCCCCTGGGAATCGAACCCAGGACCTCCGGATCGGGAGTCCATAGCACTAGCCACTAGACCACGGAGGCAGTTACAATATACTGAAACCCTCGGATACATTAGCTGTTTTTTTTACAGCATACCCGGGAGGAAATGCAGCTGGCACATTCTACGTTTTTCTCTCGCTCCCAGGCCATCATGGAAGGCACTAATAAATCAGCTCCACTTTAGTCACTAAAATTTAAAAGGGATCTTCCTAAGAGTTATTTTTGTCTCCCTATTAAAAAAGTATTGCTAAACTAACCTACACAGTATAGTTTCCTACTAACTACCCTACAACTAACCTACTACATATAAGCTATCCAGGCTAAATGTGGGTGAGTGTTCCCTTCGGCCCTGGTCCGCCAACTTCCAGCTCGCAGACGCACGAGTTATCATTATCTCCTCGTAAACGCTCCGTGAGGACTCAAATAGCGCTGTTGTAGGAATTTACATATCCAGTTTGGAACTAGAAGCATTTATTGGACTTGTGCTGCATTTAGGGAATAATTAGTACAATAAATTAATACCTGAGAATAGCTTATTGTGTATTCTGGTAGCACCTGTAATAATTATATAAAATTTGAGGGATGATAATATTATGTACTTCTATAAATAAGTTTTACAGACTTATCTTATCTAAGTAACATATTAAGAGATATACATACATACATATTGGGGATGAAGTCGTGATTATATGAATCACGACTTCATCCCCAATGGGGTAGGCACGCCACGTCTGCCAAAGTTTTGACGGTTATTAAAAATAAATGTATATTGCTGTAGTATCAGGTTGTCAGCCTATCGCCTAAATAGCAATGTACAGAAACCCTCAGATCGAACGAAATGCTGCTGGCTCAGTCTATGTTTTTCTGTCGCTCCCAGTCCAGCATGGAAGAAAGAGATATAGGATAAGAAAATAAGTATCTTTAATCGCTCCTGAGTTGTTACGTAAGTGTAAACGACCGCTGTGTATCAAAGTCACGGAGTTACACTCCGAGAATAGAGGATGGACTAAACAGAGCAGTTCTCACCGCGAAACAAGGAGCAGAAAATGGGTGGATGAGGTAAATAATTATTTAGAACATACTAAAGCCCTCAGTGGAACTTTTTGCTGATTTATACGTTGTTATAACACTAAAGATAATGGTCAGCGCCTTTAATAAGTATCCGATCCATAATATCCAGGATTTTGCTTACTCACTGGCAAGTTGCACGGTATTTTCAACTATAGATCTAGTCAAAACGTAAAAAAACCTGGAATTGGTTTTTTTACGTTTTGACTTATATGTTAATTTAAAAACTAAAACGAATTACAAGGTAAACTACATCTTATTTAAATATATGTACATTTTCTTATTAATAACACTATAACTATCATGAAATGGATCTAAATCTGATTCTGGTAACTGTATTATACAATTGAGGAGACTTATGACCCTAGCTGTAGGAGCCTGCTCAGCTTGCTGAGTGTGCAACTCCTGCCCCACAGCGAACAGCGGCCGCGGCCGGCGCCCTCTCTGCCCGAGGGCTCCAACGTGCAAGAATCTTAGTGGCACAGCCACAAGGTTGATTCGAGCAAGTTTCCGGGTTATCAATTTTATTATTTAATAATAAATAATAATGAAATACAAGAAGCATTTTGCGACGGATCTCCAAGGAATATATCCAAACCGACCCGAGGACAAATAGTGAGGGGTATAAGTATGGATAATACCCGTATTTCTTTTTGTACAAGTACCTAGCAAACTTAAGCTGCACTCTTTCAATCATTACTACATATTTACTCTCTTTTGGGTCCCAAACAATGGCATTGAACTCGAGTCTACTACGGACGTATGCATTGTACAGCGCCAGGGCAACTCTACCATCATTGAAAGCAGAAGTAACTCTCATTATAAATCCTAACATTTTGGAAGCTTTGGCGCATGTTACTACAATATGTTCTTTAAAATCAAGACTCGAGCTCATCACCAGACCCAGGTCCCTAATATGATCAACACGTTCCAAAAGTGTTTCGGATATAGTGTAATTGGTAATGCTGATCAGATGCTTCAAATGCAGCAGAAAAAGTCTCTGGATTATATCTCGACAAGTTTTTAGTCTGCTGGTCTGGGAGCAAGAGAAAAACATAGAATTTGCCAGCTGCATTTCCTCCCAGGCATGCTGTAAAAACCAGCTAAGGGATCTGAGGGTTTCGGTATATTGTAATTAAGGCGATGAGCTGACAACCTGTCACTGCAGCAATGTACCTACAAATCTATCTTAAATAACCCTCAAAACTTTTGTCAGATGTGGCAAGCGACCTTTGTTTAGGTCGGTTGCGCTCTTCCTACCCCATTAGAGATAAAAGTTTGATTATATGTATGTATTAATGTAACTGTTATGACTTCTCAAAAGATTTCAAGTAATTGCTAGGCTGCTGAAGTTTAGCGTGGTGATAAACATATTGTAATATCTTGATGAGATTTAAAGAACGATTAAATGGTAGGCAGAGATCACATCCTTCCATTTGCTACGATCCTTGCAAACTTCTTTCGCTTCATCAACATTCATCAATCTTTTCATGCACGCTCGTCGGTTTAGGGTACTCCTAACCTGACCTTTCCCTAGAACGTCCCCGGGAAAGAGGCGTGACGTTATGTATGTATGTATGTATTAAATGGTAACGCCACATCCAATAATGCTTCACATTTCCAGTATAATGGTTGTCTATCGCTCAGGACTTAGCAGAGGCGAGTCGGATGGACGGACTGAGAACTAATTGCAGTGTTTCATCCCCCTTCCCCCCTGACCAATCCCCCCGCTGCGCCGATACTGCCTTGAGAAACTAAACATACACTAGGATGCTTAGGATTTATCATGCTTATTGGTCGCTGAATCGTAGCTATCCCGACTCCTAAGTTTTGGGTCATGAACCTTTTAAGCTTATACAAACATATAATCACACCTTTATCCCTAATGGGGTAGGCAGAGCGTAAACGACCTAAACAAAGGTCGTTCCGCCACGTCTGACAAAGTTTTGAGGTTTGTAGGTATATTGCTGTAGTGACAAGTTGTCAGCCCATCGTCTAAATTGTAATATACTGAAATCCTCGGATCTCTTAGCTGGTTTTTACAGCATGCCAAGGAGAAAATGCAGCTGGCATATTCTATCTTTTTCTTTAACTCCCAGTCCAGCATGGAAAAATTTAAACTTATGAGTACCAAAAATAGTTAACTATGAATATATGTGTCTGAGAGTCGAACAATGTTGTGTATAGTTACTTTCACACGCTGTTTTTATTTTATACGTTTCAGATAACTAATACTACATTGTTTATCATAATAAAATAATTGAATAGCTACCTATAGATATATTTTTTCTTTTACAGCCGATGAGAAAATACTCGCTAAAATAAAATAAAACCAATATCTTTACTCAATTAAAATGTTGAAAAACAGTTGACACCCGACTTCATATGCACATCTTTCCCGTAAAGACAAGTTTCCCGGCGGCGAGCTCGTACGCGCGGCTCCGGCGCCTGGTTCGGCGCGCTATAAAATATTTACGCTATTTATGACCGCGCCGCGTCGTGACTCACATTTTTACAGCACTACCTCCGAAGTCTAGTGGTCTGAGCCATGAGGTCCCAATCAATAGGTCGTGAGTTTGATTCTGTAAATATGAATTTGTGAGTTTGACCGCAGTTTAGTGTAATGCAGGCCTCATAATCTGATTGCCTGTATGAAAAAGATTCCATGCTTCGGAAGGCCTGTTAAGATCCGACATCTTCATCCCGGTCGCTGTCTTTGATGGCCGTCATTACACAAACCATTTTCGAGGCCTAATAGCTGTACTATTAGACAGTTTTAAAACTCTGAGACCAGATTTCATCAGGTCATTCGTCGACTCAAAAAATAATTATTCTAAGACCGGCAGAGGACTTGGATTCGAACGGAAGAGGAGGAGAGGCTCCGCTAACTCGCGATTATTCCAGCCAGTGTAACTTTTGATTACAGTTAAAAAGAGAACAGACAGTTTTCAAAAAAGGCGGGCGTCGATGGAGCGTCGGGCAGTCGGCGCCGGCTTTTAGCGCGCGCTCCAAAATAGTCAGTCACAGTCACAGGAGAGCACTCGAAACTTGTCCCACCGAATGGCGGCAACTTGCGTCGAAGGAATTATCAGGAAGTTTGAGTTTTTACATACTGAGAGACTAAGGATAAAGAGATAAGAGACTTTGAATAGTGTAATATTCTTTTTCTTCAGATGTCTGTAGCACATGTCTACGTCGCTACGCTTGCTACGTCGTAGCACTAATCTTTCCTAGTTGTAATATACTTACATTAATTCCAGTATTTGAGGAAAGAGTAGGAATGGCTAATGTAAATTAAATACTCCGGCTGCAAATCCATCGACTAATACTTATATCAGGCACAGACGAAATGAAGAACGGTAAAACATCTTCAACACGCCTAGGAAACTAGACAGTTATTATTTTTGGGTGATATTATTCGCTAATATTTTTGACTTCCATGCTGGACTGGGAGCGAGGGAACAACATAGAGTGTGCCAGCTGCATCTCCCTCGTGCATGCTGTAAAAGGGATCCGAGGGTTTTAGAATATTGAATTTTGGGCGATTGGCTGACAACTCGTCACTATCGCAATATACATAATCATCTGTAATAATCCTCAAAACTTGTCAGACCTAACGGAACGACCTTTGTTTGGGTCGTTTTTTCTCTGCCTACCTCATTTCGGAAAAAGGAGTGATTTTATACATACATACATACATACATACATATAATCACGCCTTTATCCCTAATGGGGTAGGCAGAGCGTAAACAACCTAACTAAAGGTTGTTCCGCCACGTCTGACAAAGTTTTGAGGGTTATTTAAGATAGATTTGTAGGTATATTGCTGTAGTGACAGGTTGTCAGCCCATCGCCTAAATTATAATATACTGAAACCCTTGGATCCCTTAGCTGGTTTTTACAGCATGCCTGGGAGGAAATACAGCTGGCACATTCTATGTTTTTCTGTCGCTCCCAGGCCAGCATGGAAGAATATATATAATAGTTATTTTATGTATGTATGTATGTATGTAGGTATATTGTTGGTTATTGATCTACCTAAATATACCAAATAGACAATAAGGAGGTATGGATTTGGATTGGATACTCAATAGAAGTGATAAAGAAGGATATAAGTCATATAGTAGTAACTAGAAGAACTACTAGCGTGTCATCGGTAGATTACTTGAAGCACTGAGGGAAAGTATTCCCATGTCAAAAACACGCTTGATTTTTCTTCCATGCTGGATTGGGAGAGATAGAAAAACATAGAATGTTCCAGCTGCCCTTCCTCCCGGGCATGCTGTTGATGTCAGCAACAGGGACTCGAGTGTTACAGTGTATTGTAATTTAGGCGATGGGCTGACAACCTGTCACTAAAGCAATACATATTACAATCTAAAATTGTCCTCAATTTTTGTCAGACGTGGCGAAAGCGCCTTTTACGAGGCGTCAAACGCTCTGCCTACCCCGTAAGGGATAAAGGCGTGATTTATGTATATATGTATTTTAAGATAGAATTGACAATACGCAAAATCATTCCCTTTCTTGTCAAGTTTTTACCTGAAGCTATACCTAGGAACAAGGAGTTTTTATTCTGAGACCTAGGTTTTTTTTTTTACTGTTCCTTACTTCCATCTGTGTCTCAATATTTGTCGAGATCCGTCGATAATTGAAACTCAAATAAGTGATCCGCTGTCTGCCGTCCGCCGCCGCCCGCGATCACGAACCAATCGGGAAATAATCCCACAGCAAACGTTTGTCCGTCTCAACTATACGAGTACTCCCCTTTTCTCACACCACATACTTTATCCCGTATCTCACGGGGTCAGCTATCTAATGTAGGGGATTGAACGAGGGTACTGGTTTTTACACAGTGCGACTGCAATCTGACCTCTGCAACGCAGAAGGAAACCAGACCCAATCCTAGAATAAGTCAGTTTTCAAGCCGCCATTGCTTAGCACTGGCCAATGAGTTAACAAAAATACCTACGGTATTAAACAATATTAACCGGGACCAACGGACCAAACTTCCGAAGCACGGCAAAAGCACCGAATAAACGTACATATGAAATTCAAAAACCGAAAAACACATTGGTACGTGGTGGGATTCGAACCACGACCTCCCGCTAAAGAGGCAGCGGCCCTATCTACTACACCATCGGGCTTACGTAAAGTATACAAACATACAATCACGTATTTATTTCTAATGGGGTAGGCAGAGCGTCAGCGACCTTAAGAAAGCTCGTTTAGCCATATCTGACAAATTTATTTGAATTAAAATAAATCGGTATCGTATTTTGCTGTAGGCACAGTTGTCAGCCCATCAGGCTAAATTACAATACACTGAAATCTTCAAATATTATAACTGCTTTTTACCGCATGCCCGGGAGGAGATGCAGCTGACATATTCTTTTTTTTCTATAACTTCCACTCCAGAAACAAAAACAAATCGTTTCACAATATCAATAACCAATTTAATAAATGTAGCAAACATTTCAATAATTCGCAAGAAAAGAAATCCACTCAATCACATGAAATCACCTCAATCAGAGAAAAGCGCTGCCAAATAACTTTATATGGACTATTTCCCCAATGAATAGCGAATCGCTTATTGGCAACAAAAGAGCGCGCGAGGCAGGTCCGGGCGGCTTATAGCGCTATAAGCTGTATAGTAGCTGTATAGCGGCGGTATAAGAGCGATAAAGCAAACATCGGTAACGCGACGGGAAGGCTGACTCGGAGCGCGCATTAAAAGCGAAACGTCACGTTTAATAGAGAGATGGACGTCAATTTGGGACCCACTTCAGCCGGCCGGTGCGCACGATGGCGGCGTGGGATAAGTCACAAAACCTTACAGGATAAGAATTAGTTTAACTTTAGTACAATAATTGACATTATACATAAATACATGTAATACATATATACACAGCTTTATCCCAAATAGGGTAGACAGTGCGTAAACGACCTAAACAAATGTCCTTCCGCCACGTCTGACAAAGTTTTGAGGAGTATTTAAGATAGATTTGTAGTATGTTGCTGTAGTGACAAGTTGTCAGCCCGTCCCTTAAAATACAATATACTCTCTGATCCCTTACCTGATTTTTACAGCAGAAAATGCAGCTGGCACATTCTATGCTTTATCTCGCTCCCAGGCCAGCATGGAAGTAATTACAATTAGTGTAAGTATTTACAATACATAAGTGAATAGTGTATTCTATTTCCACTCAACAGACTAACACAAGAATTCTGTATCTGACCTATGTGGTATAAATACATGCTTAAGTTTGAAAACTCGTACAAGTAGTCGTGTGGTTTCACCCTACAACTAACACGAAGAAAGCTTGCTCAAGGGGGTTCGAGAGGGTTTAAATTATGCCCGAAATACAAACATTTTCATGAATAAATATACTTATAGTAATAAAATATTCATGAAAATGTTTGTATTTTAGACACAATTAATTTGTGACTATTGAGGGCGCCTCCTATGCTCTGCAACCAGAGAGCTTGCATCAGTTTGGCTCCGACGTGAAACTGTAGCAATTGTAGTTATATTGAAACATTACTCCCACATTCAAATATGAAAAACTATTTTCAGTTTCTCGCTAGAGCTTGTGGCTTGCGCTGTCACTCGAATATAAAAACAATACATATAATGTGGTCCCGCGAGTGAGGCTCCGCAATAAGGCGCTGCGGGGGAATTAACGCGCGTCCGCCGCACGGTCACGCGCGGGGATAAAAATAATTGTGCCAGTTAATATTGACAAGGGCGCTTTGGCGATTCGAAAAACATTTCATTTTTTTTTTCGTTACACATTAAACGTGATTGTGATGTGTAAAATACTTTTGTGTGTTGTAAATCATTGAAATGTTTCTTATATATTTATTTTATTTAACAGTTTATTGTACACATGAACAGACACAGAACAATTACATGAAAAAGTCAGACACAACAGGCACTGCTTATTTCTAGCTAGTTAAATATCTCACATCGATACGTAGGCAGCTGCATCTCACGGGACGTCAGCTGATTGCAGCACAGTGCCACAGGAGAAGTCGTTGAAGCAGTTAGTTAAAACTTTTCGACGTCAGATAAATATTGTGTGTATTGCTACAGCAACACAGATGGTATTGCATTACACTGAAACCCTCGGCTCTTTTACACGGGTTTTACAAATTCCTTGTTTTTATTATCTCAAACCCTGTCTACATAAAATGAGCACGTAAAACTGTTTCTTTTACTTATACTATGACCTGACCTCACCCCCTTCGTACCTCTTTGATCCCCGCCGAATCCACAGCGCTCGTTCACCTAGTACGTGATACTGTACCAATTCACTATTAAATTACAATGGAACGTGCAATATAAGTAAGGAAGTTGTAAGGAAACGTCTAGGAACCAACGAGGTACCTTAGAGACTTAGAAAATGCAACATTCATCATGTCTCCGCGACAGAATAGGAATATAAGATTATGCCGGACTAGGACAGATAAAAAACAATTATAAGAAATGTAGGCTAATAAAAGACACACATTTATAATACCATTGTTTAATTCATAAAATTGAACATTTTTGATCAGAAAATGATCAACAAGGTGATTTTGAATGAGGAAGTATTTTTATTTTCTTTCCTGGAAGAACTTCTTGGTTAATGTTGTTTAGTTTTGTTGACTGGGCAACCCTCTATCACTTAGAGTTAAGCTGGCCCTTACAAGGGCATTTTGAGCTCCCTTAGTTCTGGAATTATAATTACTTCCGCAATTGGCCGTTTGGTGTTTATAAAACCCGCGGAATGGTTGTTTTGCATCGTTCATTGGCCGAAATAAAAGGATGTGATGTGCGCCTTGCATTTGTCAACACGCGATATGTCCCGTTTTCCGGCCAATGAGCAAATCTCGGGGATCGTGCGTAACTTATATATATTGAGACTAAACACAAAAGCATAGATCTACCGGGTGTAACGGACAGCGTCCCGTAAACTGAGCAACCCGCTCAGTCAACAATACTGAGAAATCTTCCAAGAAACAACTTCCACCAAGATATTATTTTAGGAAGTGAAAAAAAATTGCTTTTCCATACATAATCATAAAATTTTGGTGGAAACACCATTTTTTTTCTTCACTTCCTGAAAGAATATCCTGGTGGAAGTTGTTCAGTGCCATTTACTGAGCAACCCCTATCAGTTTGCGAGACACTGGCCCTTACACCCCGTACAAGAACGAGCACAGTTTATCGAATAATTTCTTTGAAACGTAAAACGTACAAAATATGTAACCTACTAAAGGACATACTCGCAGTAGCTTTGCCCAGTAGCCGCTTTCAAACGATTGCAGTTTGCGACAAACGCTCTTTGCCCTTTTTGCTCTCGAGAGCACGGGATAAGCGTAGTTCGGTGTTGTTACACAAACATTTTTCTTCCAGTCTATTTCGTTTTGTGTTTCATCCGTGTTGGTTGTAGTGTGTGGTACCCGCGGTATACTACGCGTCACTCATGTGTGTAGTATGCAAAGTTGGTTCGCGGCCCACGGTATTAATTTCCCGGAGGTGCTCGTGTTATAGAACCGCGGATAATCCAGTAAACTGTGTAAAGTTCGTAAAGAACACGTCGCTTTTATTGCACTTTGGAATTTAAATGTTTCAAGTGAATAGAAATTCTTAATCGCCCAAAAATTATCTTGTCTTTGGTAAGATTTGAAATATTAATAACTTTAGCATAAAAATATGATATAACTCTAGCATAAATGCATGATACCTACGAGTAAATTGTGTCTCCAACATACATACATCGTATGAACGTACATTCTTTTTTAAAATAAACATGAGAAATTAATATCACCACTCACGCACGCGCCGTTTTCGCGTTACGGCAGAAACTCGTTTAGGTAGTTAATTTGAATAAATATTTTCTTTATTAAACTCAGGGTCGTAATTATAAATCAATTTTTAGATTAAGAGCAGTAATAAGTATTGATTTGATAGGCCATTTTGTACTGGAATGACATTTCTGATATGAACTTCAAACTGGCTGTCAATTTTGAGATAGCATTATATATACGATTCTCAGTCGTTTTTTATGCAGTACTTACTCTTCCATGCTGGCGTGGGAGCAAGAGAAAAACATAGAATGTGCCAGATGCATTTCCTCCCGGGCATGCTGTAAAAACCAGCTAAGGGATCCGAGGGTTTTAGTATATTGTAATTTAGGCGAAGTGTTGTCAACCTGTCACTGCAGCAATATACCTACAAATCTATCTTAAATAACCCTCAGAACTTTGTCAGACGTGGCAGACCTTTGTTTAGGTCGTTTAGTTCCTTGCTACCCCATTAGGGATAAAGGCGTGATTATATGTATCTATGTACTTACTGTTTATATGCCTAGACTATAATCCAGCGGTGACTGCACGCGTGACCCGCTCGGTACGGGCTCCGGAAAACAAACGAATTAGCGGCGCCGCAGCGGCAGGTTTAGCGGGTTTAGGTGTGTATAGCATAAGTGGCGCCCTCTATAGTAATCAATTAATTGTGTCTAAAGCAATCTTGTAATTGCAACTGCAGTAATAAATATAAATAGAAGTACCTATGCTTAATTGCTATGTATAAATATGTAAAAACCTATGGCTAAGAAATATCATTTTAAATAAATTGATATAATTTAAACTTATATAAAAGACTACCTTGCTTGTTTTGTTTGTTTGTGTTCTTTCGTGTAGGTGCAACTTTATGTAACATTTATCGAAAACTGTGGGTGAAATGCCTGGAAAAAAATATTTCTTTTTCAAACAACTATGTGTTGTACAAAATGTATGTATTGTATAAAATTAAGACTTAGTTGCGATTGTCGCCAATCGTAAAAATAATCATGAAACTACAATCAGTTAAAATACAGTCAGTTGTTTTAGACACAATTAATTTATTATTATTGCCACCTATGCTCTCCAACCACCTTAATATTATTTATTATAGTATAGTAATTAACACTAAGCATAAAAGCTATGTATACTTTTGGCGTATGTACAATATTATTGGCTATGTATTGTATTTTTGTTTTGCTTAGTGTGAATTATTACTTAGTGTGAATTATTACTTCCATGCTGGACTGGGAGCGAAAGAAAAACTTAGAATGTTTCAGCTACATTTCCTCCCGGGCATGCTGTAAAAATCAGCTAAGGGATCCGAGGGTTTCTGTATATTGTAATTTAGGCGATGGGCTGACAACCTGTCACTACAGCAATATACTTACAAGTCTATCTTAAATAACCCTCAAAACTTTGTCAGACGTGGCGGAATGACCTTTTGTTTAGGTTGTATATTCTGCCTACCCCATCAGGGATAAAGGCGTGATTATATGTATGTATATGTATGTATGAAATATTACATAATGGATCATAAAACGAAGGATCAGTTGCGATCGTCACCAATCGTAAAATATTCATGAAACTGTTTGTATTTAATGTCGCCACTGTTGCAGCTCTCTACATACATCTCCCTAGCCTAATCCCGTATCTCACGGGGTCGGCTTCCTAATCTAGGGGATTGAACGAGGGTACTGGTTTTTACACAGAGCGACTGCCATCTGACCTCCGCAACCCAGAAGGGAAACCAGACCCAATCCTAGATTAGGTCAGAGTTTTCAAGCCGCCAATGCTTAGCACTGGCCTCTGATATGGCTTAACGACTAATATCTACGGTATTAAACGATATTAACCGGGACCAACGGCTTAACGTGCCTTCCGAAGCACGGAAAAAGCACCGAATAAACGTACATATGAAATTCGAAAACCGAAAAACACATTGGTACGTGGTGACTGGTGGGGTTCGAACCACGACCTCCCGCTCAGGAGGCAGCGGCCCTATCCACTACACCATCGGGCTCTCGACTGTTGCAGCTCTCTAACCCCTTACATATCTACATACATATAATAACGCCTTTATCCCTAATGGAGTAGGCAGAGACTAAATGACCTAAACAAAAGTCGTTCCACCACGTCTGACAAAGTTTTGAGGGTAATTTTAAGATAGATTTGTAGGTATAATGCTGTATAGTGATAGGTTGTCAACCCATCGCCTAAATTACAATATACTGAAACCCTCGGATCCCTTAGCACATTTGAACAGCATGCCCGGGAGGAAATGCAGCTGGCAAATTCTATGTTTTTCTCTCACTCCCAGGCCAGCATGGAACCCCCTTAACGGGTTATTTAAGGGACTCTACACACTTAAGCTGCCGGAGACAGTCATTTACAATGATTTAGGTACTATCCATTTATTGATCGACAAAGATGATAAACAATTCTAATTTTTAAATACGCGTGAAGTATATCTCGAGTCGAACGACCCAATGAACCCTGGTCACCTTCCTTCATGTTCCTCTAAGCTAGTCACAGATAATACGTATATAATACTATATTAGCCCTGGTGTCAGAGATTTCAAACCGCCTAGTAGCAAAGCTAGGCCTCTGACATTGTTTGAGGAACGACCACTATCAAAGACAGCGACCGTGACCGACGACTTGAAGTGCCCTCCGAAGCACGAAATCTTTTTTCTTTTCGGACAATCAGGTGATTCAGCCTGCAATGTCCTAGCCAAACTGGGGAAAACCTCACAAAATGATAAATTGACAAATATCAACTTTGTGTTCCCTCCCATGGGAATCAAACCCAGGACCTCCGGATCGTAAGGCCATGGCTCTGACCACTACACCACGGAGGCAATTAAGCACGGAGTTCCCTTGGTTCAATGAGTATTTACAGTTTTAATTGTTTTTGGGTAGGTACGACAGAGGTCTTAACAACAAATGAAAAATGTAAGCAATACTTTTTTCGTGAGCGTTTTAATTTTCGTTGATGAGAAGCGATACAAGTAACTTATCCAGCTAATTGGTGTTATTTAATACGATAATTTGTTTGTTTCCGGGAGCCGGGAGTCCCGCCCGGGACTACACTGCGACACGGGTTTAAATGAACGTGGGTGAGGGCGCTGGCTTATAAGGAGAACTGCCAATATACATACAATCCCGCCTTTATCCTTAATGGCGTAGGCAGAGCGTTGACGACCTTAATAAGGGTTGGTCCGCCACGTCTAACAAGTTTTAAGGGTTATTTTAGATGGATCTTTATATTGCTGTTATGACAGCTTTTCAGCCCAACGCCTTTTCAATATACTGACAATCTCGTATCCCTGAGCTGATTTGTACAGAATGCCCGGTAGGAAAAGCAGCACATTAAATTATGTTTTTCTATCGCTCCCAGTCCTGCATGGAAACAATCAACTGTTAATAATGACATTTACTCCGTCGGTTGTGTTAGTACTTTTCTCTCCACGTCCATTTAAAGCGTTGTCGTGCTATAGCGCGGAAACCTTCGACGGAAACCTCTCAACGAGCCGCGCCCGCTCAGCTCCCCGCTAGGAGTAATTAACACACAATAACATACAGTAATTTTATAAAAATTGAAATAGAATTTTAAGGAAACGTATTTTTAATCCAGTTTTCTATTACAACCACGCCTTTATCCCGAATCGGGTAGGCAGAGCGTAAACGTTCAAAGGTCGTTCCGCTACATCTGATAAGTTTTGTGGGTTATTTCTGATAGATCTGTACATCTCTGTAGTGACAGGTTGTCAGCCCATCGCCTTAATTGAAATACACTGAAAGCCTCGAATCCCTTAGATGGTTTTTACAGCATACCCTGGAGGAAATGCAGCAGGCACATTCTATGTTTTTCTATTACTCCCAGTCCGGCATGGAAGTAAAAGTTTCATCACCCCACAACCGGGAATCAAATAGTTCATTGACGGATATATCCACAATTTATCCATAGGTTACCACGAGTATGATAATGAAAAATTGTTTGGATGCCATCAAACCCTTCATCAGCTAATAATATAACATCATCTGCATTCAGCATTAAATATTTGTACTAAACCTAGTACTAAGAATATATCCGTGCTGTTTAAAATAAATTAGAAAGAAAATAAAATGAAATCGATAAAAAATTTTTTACTAAACAATAATAAAAAGAGTATAATAGATGCGCAAATAAGAGAAAAGTTTTTATGTTTCTCCATTTTTCTGCATTCTACATTATATAAATTCTCTTTATTTACGTCCAAAACTTTGCTCTAAAGTGTCATTATAACCTTAAACTAAAACCTTTTATCCTCATTTCCCATATCATTGATCCAGTTCCAGCTAAACAAAACATCGCATATTCCAATAAGGAAAATAAAAATGCTGATTTATGGCAAGTCGTTCTCGTAAACGGTGGCAATGCTCGCGTTCAGAGACCGTCACAGGATACGGGACATCCTTTCTGTACGCCAGAGTAAGGCTGGTTATCCACTACAAATGTGGGGAAAAAAACTTGTTAATAAAGTAATACTATATTATTATTTTATTATTCCGCCACTTCTGACAAAGTTTTGAGGGTTATATAAGATGCTTAGGTATATTGCTGTAGTGAAAAGATGTCAGCCCATCGCCTAAATTACAATATACTGAAACCCTCGGATCTCTTAGCTGGTTTTTACAGCATGCTCAGGAGGAAATGCAGCTGACACATTCCATGTTTTGTCTCACTCCCAGTCCAGCATTGAAGAATAGGTTTAAACATATTGTATTGCGCTTGCCAGGTGAAGCGATCACCTACGATTGGAGGCCGGCACGAGGCAAAGAATGGGCTCAGTGGTGCGCCTTAGGAGAGTCCCATGTCCTGTCCAACATAGTATTTTAAATCCTCTAGGATCATTATAAATATGAGTATAATAATTCTTCCGTGCTGGACTGGGAGCGAAAGAAACACATAGAATATGCCAACTGCATTTCCTCCATAGCATGCTGTAAAAACTAGCTAGGGTGTCCAAGGGTTTCAGTATATTGCAGCCGTCGGTCCCGGTCTCTATCTTTGACAATGGTCGATACTCAAACCACGTCAGAGGCAATAATAGTTGTGCTACTAGGCGGTTTGAAAACTCTGTCACCAGGGTTCATCGGTTCGATCGACTCGAGAATCCACTCGCTAAGAAGAAGTATATTGCAGTTTAAGCGATGTGCTGACAACCTGTCCCTAAAGCAATATGCCTACAAATCTATCTTAAATAACCCTTAAAACTTTGTCAGACGTAGCGGAACGACCTTTGTGTAAGTCGTTTACGCTCTGCCTACCTCGTTAGGGATAAAGGTGTGATTATATGTATGTATCATTATAATGTTTTAACACGTATATCGTGTATCTCTGTGCGAAGTGACCCTAACGCTCTCGACCATTGATCGCATTATTGCCCACTTATTGTACTGCCCATATTCTAAATTATATGTCCTCTCCTCTGTTATCCCTTTTTATTTCGCGAATACTTTTTGTGGTTTGTGTTCGGTTTTTATAGATTATCTGTATTATATTACGTCTATTCTTCGTTCCAAATATTATGTATATCAAACAGTCAAGGCCATATTGGAGTCACGCCTTTCTAAAATAATTTAAAGTTGTTCTTGTTACTTAAATATTGAGTAACACAGACTGTCGATATTCTCAAGTAAAGTAGGACAATATCGGAGCTGCTCTTTAATTAACTATGTTTTAAGCATGAATGAAGGTATTTAATTATTACTGGATTTAAACTTTAATTCGTATGTCAAAAACACCAAATTGCCTATTTGTAGATATTTTTAAACGGGAAATCAATTTACATGGGAATGTCTTCACAATGCCCCTCTTTGCAAATAGGGTGCAGGCAATTCAATATTTGATTGCGGAAGCAAACGGGGAGTTTAAATATCAAAAGGCATGTAAAGTGGAAGTTTATTATGAGTGGCAAGTCAAGTACCTACTAGGTAGGTGGAGCGTTACTGGGCGGTCTTTTTAATTAGTTTTAGTTGATAATTTGTCGAAAAATATTTTAATATATTAGTTTTAAGATTGACATTTATAATAATTTGTAATAATTGTTATTATTAATTAATATTGTTACTTCCATGCTGGACTGGGAGAGATAGAAAAACATAGAATGTTCCAGCTGCCCTTCCTCCCGGGCATACTGTTGGAGTCAGCAAAAGGGACTCGAGGGTTACAGTGTATTGTAATTTAGGCGATGGGCTGAAAGCGCTTTTTACGAGGCGATAAACGCTCTGCCTACCCCGTAAGGGATAAAGGCGTGATTTATGTATGTATGTATGTTATTTGACTTTATTTAGTATTTTGACATGTTTATTACCAAATAAATTGTTTGTGATAAATAAGTAATAAATATTTATAAATATGTATGTCCTACTAGGTAGAAATGGTATGTTTTTATGTTCGTTCCCCCTGTTTTTGAAGCCAGCAGTTGAAAACGAGCTTTACTCTATTCTTTGGTATCATTATTAAATTACAGAGTTGGCGATGGATCAAACTCACCCAGAACTGATCCAGCAATCATACACAACAAATTGTTTATCCCAAGACATTGCATTAGTAGAGTCATCGCAAAGTTGTTAGTACATACATACATATAATCACGCCTTTTTCCCTAATGGGATAGGCAGAGCGTAAACGACCAAAACGGAGGTCGTTCCGCCACGCCTGACAAACTTTTAAGGGTTATTTAAGATAGATTTGTAGGTATACTGTTGTACTGACAGATTGTCAGCCCATCGCCTAAATTACAATATACCAAAACCCAGCTTTGGGATCACCCTTAGCTGGTTTTTACAGCATGCCCGGGAGCAAATGCAGCTAGCACATTTTATGTTTTTCTCTCACTCCCAGGCCAGCATGGAAGCACAGCCTTTGTAAAGTCAAAAGCTGTCGAATTACAAGCCAACAACACAACTCATTATCATAATACTTTAACTTTAAGTAAGTTGGTACTCAAAATTTAAACTCTTGGTATCAGCAAATAAACTCATGGAAAGTTTATCTCCCCGCGACACGTTGTTTGCTGAGCGCCGACACGCGGCAGGTTGCCGACTTACCACCTCCCCCCCCCCCCCCTCGTGCCGTGTCGTACCCCCTCACCCCCCCTTGCCCAAGACCCGGCGAGACTTTACACCTCTTCCACATTATCCTCATTAATAAGTTCACAGTGAGTTATGAAGACGGGCACAGACTAAATTACAACGGGTAGACGCAACTGTACAAATGGACCCAAATTACTGGATCCATAGAATGTGCAAGCTACATTTCCTCCCGGGCTGGCTGTAAAAACCAGCTGAGGAATCCGAGGGTTTCTGTATATTGTAATTTAGGCGATGGGCTGACAACCTGTCACTACAGCAATATACCTACAAATCTATCTTAAAAAACCCTCAAAACTTTGTCAGTCGTGGCGGAACGATTGTTAAGGTCGTTTACGCTCTGCCTACCCCCATTAGGGATATAGGCATGATTATGTGTATGTATGTATGTATTTTTAAGGTTTTGATAGGACATAACCATGTTGCAACAAAAATAAAGTTTCAGATTTTAAATGAAGTTTGTGGAAGGGATAATGCGATCTAAATCAGTAAACTAATTAGATGGTTCCGTGCGCAGTCGTTGTTTTAGTGACCATGGCAGAAGACAGTTTAATAACGCTTGAGTGATCCTTCGGCAGGTAGTCTGTGGTACTGGTGAAGTTCCCACGATGCGTAATTTAAAGTGGCTTGTAAGATAATGACGGCGAGTGTGCTGATACAGCCCCGAGTCGGGCTCCAGCGCCGCGAGCTCGCGCCGACTCGCCGCCGTCGCGCGGGTTTGCGTTGTTTCGGAAACATTTTTGTTCATGGAAATTTAGGTACGCGGTTACCCGATCACGCTGTTTTTGTTCAAAGTTCCATTTTTTAAATCCCAGATTTTGTGATTCGAGACGATTATAAGATAATAACTAATCGCATTTTTTCCTATTACAAGATCTATTTCAGCTCGTATTTAAAAAGTGATCTCAAGATTGAGAGCCATAATAAGTTTGGATTTGACAGGCTGTTTTGTACTGAAATTACATTTCTGATACAAACTCAAACCCGCTGTCACTCTTGAGCGTAGCACTATGTATAGTAAAGGCAAAGAATAGTAAATTAATTATAATATGCTTTTTTTATCAAATTTTTGCTCAAAAACGTCATGATGAAATTTAATGAAAATGTCTAGTGAAACACAGGCTACAAAAATATTACAAACCATAGTAGAACATCTTGTCTTGCATCTCGGCTAGCGCTTACAAGGGCTTGTGACGGCTGAAGGCGGGCGGCTGGCGGCCGAGGGCGGGCGGGCGGCTCCGTAGCGTGAAGGTTCTCGCTAAAAGCCTTGTCTTGTCCCACCACTCCGACATGACTGCGCCACTACCCCACTTCCGATAAACCACTGCAATTGTCAAGTTAAAAACTTTTACTGGGACACACTGCACTTTCACGGTAATTTACTATGTAGTCTAGTGGTCAGGCCTTTCGCCCTCGATTCCATTACGTAGATTCGATTCCTACGAGGACGTACAAAAAATATCTATTTGTTCCAGTTTGGTTAAGCTTATTCCTTTATTAGACAATAAGGTGATTCCGTGATCCAAAAAAACACGTCTTGCCGTCAACCCCTATCGTTATTTCTACTAACGGCCCCATTCGGTTATCGGTCCCTTCATCAACCCGATAACTTACTTGATAGAATAAGAAAACATTTAGTATGGCAACAAAATTTCACCAGGTTGTTAATAAATAAAGATATGAGTTATAAAATATTTTACAAAACAAATAACTGAAAACATAAATTTAGAACTGCGAAGACCACATCACCGTCTAACAAAATGCAGGCACTTCTTGGCGCATCGCAAACTGGGTTGCCATCTTAAATGGTTACAAATACGCTCACATCAGCTGCTCGGTGGCGGGGGGGAGCAGCGGGGGCGGCGAGGGGTGAGGGGGAAATGTGTCGGTATCCGTCAGCGTCCAGTCGCACCCGCACGGTACATTATGCGGGCATTTCAGACAAGTGCAAGAAGTTTGTATTTCTCCCTTATCAGCTACAATACAAGTACAACAGTCCAATACTAAACTTAGACCTCTCCGGAGCTGATTGACATACCCACCAAGTTTGCCAAAGATATTATAAGGCTCAAAATATCCCAAACATTTTATTGGGTAATTATTTGTTCGATAATTTTTCTTTAAAATAAGGACGTCACAAAGGGGAATTATTATACATATATCTTAAGAAATACTCACATTGGATAATATGCCCATTTATTATTTAATCGTTGAATCTCTAATCAGCTAAATACAACCTTGGCCCGTCAACTTGTCCCGGAAACTCTTGACGGGCAAAAATAAAGAGATCCAAATAATCCTGTTTCGTAGAAATCCAAAATTCGCGTCAAAAACTCCGGTGGCTGTCCCCAGCGGCCTTCAAAAAGCTGGTAGCAATTACTGGTTGACTTTGTGAGTGGTGGAAAACGTAGGAAACAAACAAGTTATTTTGGGCAGCACAAAGAACCCATGAATTTATAATGGTTAGGGAAATTACGTTTTTCCTGGTAACTACGGAGCACCGACGCCGCCTCGCTACAGAGCAGCCCGGGCCCAGCCACCTGGACGCTAAAACTCGCGCCCGTGTTTTATAGCCAAGGGAATTTATAGGGCTTAATATTTTATTTTAACAAACGGCAATGCAGTTTACTGTTACAACTATAAATTCGGAGTCAAGTGAATAAGTATACATTTTAAGTTTAAATATCCTATGCAATTAAATTGTTTCCGTTATTTCATTGTGCGTCAATATTACCTCACTAAAGACTGACTGAAAGTGAATTTTTTCGCATCAAATATAAAGACAGGTTATTTTCAAAGAAATTATAAAACAGAGCAAAGACAGGGCATTTATTAAAGCGGGCCGGTGTGTTGCTCTGGCCATAGCAAGAGCGTTTTCATACATCCCATTCAACAATAGTGCAAGGAATTCAGAGTAACGATTACCAACCCGATTGCAACACTTCCTCTCCTTTGAAAAACACCAATAAAAATGGCTCACTGTTTTTGGCCACCCAACTCTTTCGATCCAAGCCTAGATTGCGAGCGTGGTAGGGTTAGTGAAGAATCATCGGGTTCCAAAAGGCCGGCAACAAATAATGATCTTACCTCATACCTATATAATGGATGCACATTACTGCTGGATCATCAACTAGAGGCAACCTCTGTTTCTTCACGATAGTATCGTGGCCACAGCTAGAGTGATCGGTCATCCTCCAGTGGCAGCCACTCTGAGTCTCATGCGATTGTTCGTCGCTAGTAGAGAGACTTTTATACTCATCGCTCTTTGCTCGCCTAGTGGCCGGACCTGGTGTGATAGATCACCCGCCACGCCAGTGGCAGCGCCGGCATCTCTACGAGATTGTTCTCCGCTATCATCTCCACTCATCAATCCGCTCTCCTCCTGGCCGCACCCGGTGTGATAGATCACCCACTAGAGGCGGCATCTGACTCTCTTATTAATTGTTCTCCACTCTCCGCTCAGCCTATCGCTCGCCGCTCTCCTCCTGGCCGCACCCGGTGTGATAGATCACCCACTAGAGGCGGCATCTGACTCTCTTATTAATTGTTCTCCACTCTCCGCTCAGCCTATCGCTCGCCGCTCTCCTCCTGGCCGCACCCAGTGTGATAGATCACCCACTAGAGGCGGCATCTGACTCTCTTATTAATTGTTCTCCACTCTCCGCTCAGCCTATCGCTCGCCGCTCTCCTCCTGGCCGCACCCGGTGTGATAGATCACCCACTAGAGGCGGCATCTGACTCTCTTATTAATTGTTCTCCACTCTCCGCTCAGCCTATCGCTCGCCGCTCTCCTCCTGGCCGCACCCGGTGTGATAGATCACCCACTAGAGGCGGCATCTGACTCTCTTATTAATTGTTCTCCACTCTCCGCTCAGCCTATCGCTCGCCGCTCTCCTCCTGGCCGCACCCGGTGTGATAGATCACCCACTAGAGGCGGCATCTGACTCTCTTATTAATTGTTCTCCACTCTCCGCTCAGCCTATCGCTCGCCGCTCTCCTCCTGGCCGCACCCGGTGTGATAGATCACCCACTAGAGGCGGCATCTGACTCTCTTATTAATTGTTCTCCACTCTCCGCTCAGCCTATCGCTCGCCGCTCTCCTCCTGGCCGCACCCGGTGTGATAGATCACCCACTAGAGGCGGCATCTGACTCTCTTATTAATTGTTCTCCACTCTCCGCTCAGCCTATCGCTCGCCGCTCTCCTCCTGGCCGCACCCGGTGTGATAGATCACCCACTAGAGGCGGCATATGACTCTCTTATTAATTGTTCTCCACTCTCCGCTCAACCTATCGCTCGTCGCTCTCCTCCTGGCCGCACCCGGTGTGATAGATCACCCACTAGAGGCGGCATCTGACTCTCTTATTAATTGTTCTCCACTCTCCGCTCAGCCTATCGCTCGCCGCTCTCCTCCTGGCCGCACCCGGTGTGATAGATCACCCACTAGAGGCGGCATCTGACTCTCTTATTAATTGTTCTCCACTCTCCGCTCAGCCTATCGCTCGCCGCTCTCCTCCTGGCCGCACCCGGTGTGATAGATCACCCACTAGAGGCGGCTTCTGACTCTCTTATTAATTGTTCTCCACTCTCCGCTCAGCCTATCGCTCGTCGCTCTCCTCCTGGCCGCACCCGGTGTGATAGATCACCCACTAGAGGCGGCTTCTGACTCTCTTATTAATTGTTCTCCACTCTCCGCTCAGCCTATCGCTCGTCGCTCGCCTCCTGGCCGCACCCGGTGTGATAGATCACCCGCCAGCAGCAGCCGCTCTGCATCTGCTTACGGCTCGGATTTGCACTACACTTTATTTACTCGCCTTTATAAATCACCATCATCGTCCCGCTCCGTTCTAAATTAAATGTAACCTTTGTCGGACCTCCTAATGGCTTAGACGTGAAGACGGAGCAGCCGAGAGGATCGTTGATAACAAGCGACGGCTACTTAATGTGAAGGTTTTATGTAACGTCTTCTAAAGAGAAATATTGTAAGACTTATAAAAATATACTAAGGTCTTCCCAGACATTTTCTCTTTGATCAAGTTTGAGTCTACTCGCTAGATGCATTAGGCAGTAGTTAGACGGGACAGCTCTTGAGGACGCCCCGTGGAAGACGAAATCCTTGTGGATAATGACAAACGGCGGTACACCTAATAGATTACGATACCAACAGTGTGGGAGTAGATTTGTAAGAATATTTAGACTAAAATACTTATGGTTTTCTCTCCTTAAAACATTGATGAGAACTTAGTTCAAAATATGTGTATTGTGTACTCACATAGAAACCAAAGCCACCGCAATCCTTCTACCCCAGTGCAAACCATCACCTAAAATCAATAGGTTGAAATGCACCACAGCGCCGCCCACGATTGGTCACGGGGAAATAGTCATTAACGCTCTCCACGCCACGGAGCTAATCGACGCATGCTGAATACAGCTGATCGTTCACGTAGGTACAGTCTGGACCTGTAATCGGTGATCCACAGAAATAAAATACCATGACTATTTTATCTATCATATACTGAGCACTGATCGTCTTTTCTCAAGTTGTAAAAAACTGAACCATTATTAGCCGATGGTTCTTTTCTTTCATTCTTTCTTTCTTTTAGAGTGTGAGTAAGGGGGTTGACCTCGTAGAAATTTAAATTTAAAATAAATTACTCTATCTTTACCTGATTACGATTTATTATGATTTCTTCCATGCTGGACTGGGAGAGATAGAAAAACATAGAATGTTCCAGCTGCCCTTCCTCCCGGGCATGGTGTTAAAGTCAGCACAAGGGACTCGTGGGTTACAGTGTATTGTAATTTAGGCGATGGGCTGACAACCTGTCACTATAGCAATACATATCACAATCTAAAATTGCCCTCAATTTTTGTCAGACGTGGCGAAAGCGCCTTTTACGAGGCGTTAAATGCTCTGCCTACCCCGTAAGGGATAAAGGCGTGATGATGATAGATAAGAGTAACACCTTCCCAATTTACCTGAGTTAGTATTTTTTACAGGCACCCTTGTGAATCTTGTACTGCGCTTGCCAATCGGCCTGTCAAGCATTCAAGCATGGTCAGATGGCAAATACCACTCCTTTTGCGGAGTCCCATATCTATCAGTGGACTATTGATCCTGACACTTTAACCATTAACTGGATTATTCAGCGAGTGTGAAGCCCGCCTGGTCCAGCGTTTCAGGGAACTCTCATCAATCCCCTTCCTTACTTACTATTAATCCCCTTGATAGAGAAATGTGGTGGTCGTACTCAGTTCACACAAGTATATAGTTTAATCGAATTTATATATAAGACCAATGACATTATATATCCATCAGCGTTTCTTTGTTCCTTGTGATTGAAATTATTTGTTTGCTGTTAAAATCCATAATGTTAAACAGTAAGGTATATTTACCATAGCCTTTATTTAAAAAGAAAAATAAAACGTACCTTCTACCTTTCTCGTACATACAAAAGTGTATCTTTCATGCTGGACTGGGAGCGAGAGAAAAACATAGAATGTGTCAGCTGCATTTCCTCCCGGGCATGCTGTAAAAACCAGCTAAGGGATCCGAGGGTTTCTGTATATTGCAATTTTAGACGATGGGCTGACAACCTGTCACTATAGCAAAATACATACAAATTTATCTTAAATAATCCTCAAAACTTTGTTAGACGTGGCGGAACGACCTTTGTTTGGGTCATACACGCTCTGCTTACTTCATTAGGGATAAAGGCGTGATTATATGTATGTATGTACAAAACTGTATTAAGCCAGTTAAAACCATGACTTAAAATGTTATAGTGACTAAAATACCGCCTAAACTATAACTCATAATATCGCTAAGAAGCTTCAAGTATGTGGAGAGTAGGAAATTAGTCCAGCTCGTGTGAGCTCGCTTAGCGGGCAGACGTCGGGGCTGGAGGCTGCACTAACCCTCGGCTTAGTACCAGATTAACGTCTTACACTGCGCTCCAGCCGTATTTACTAGTGCTGTGCTAAGCAACCACCTACATTATTGGAAATGGAATATGAATGGGTTTAGTTTCAATGTATTTCGAGTAATGGTTGATTTTAGGATTAGGTATGTTGCAGGTTAGGTTTTTACCTTTTTTATTCAATACAGAATTGTTATGTGATTGTTATCTTGTTATCTAAGTTGGACTTATCGAATTGAAAAATGTTTAGGGGATCATTGAACCCTTTCTTTACCAGACAGAATATACCGGGTGTAAGGGACAGCGTTCCGTAAACTGTTAGGGGTTGCTCAGTCAACGGAACTGAACAACTATCACCAGGTATTTTTTTTCTGGTTATAAAAAATAAATTTTGATTTTCCATACAAATTTTCAGATCGAGGTGGTCATTTTGTATGGGAATTTTATATATTTTTGTCTCCTGAAAGAATTTCCTGGTGATAGTTGTTCAGTTTCGTTGCCTAAGCAACCCCTATCAGTTTGCGGGACGATTTCTCTTATACCCCTAATTAATCTCAATAAGTGCTATGACATTACCATGTACTTTCCGATAGAATTATTTATTCTAGCGGTTTTAAGGTACCTATTAAGATTTAATATTTTACTATGCAATTAACTCTCGATAAATATTTGGATCTATTTATTTATTACACAAAGTATTAGCATAGATTATACTTCAGCGAAGATTAGGATCACTTGTCACCAGGTTAAGGAAGAGGTAGGTAGGTTCTGAACTTGTCCGAACTGAACCACAGATAATATAATACTATACTAGTACAGATGCCTAATGTCATACAACAAAACTGGTCCGCCATAAGTCGGGCCGAGTGGCGGGCCGCAAGATTTTAGTACAATCTGACGCAACGGTACCACGTGACAGACCACGGCGGGAAGTGTTCGGTCGTATAATTTTACCGTGATCACAGATGGCCCGACGTAGGTACAATGCACGTTCGAAGTACGTAATTTTCTACTAGACTACTAGATGGCGGTAAGAGAGAAGTGAACGCTGCGCCAGAGCACAGATATTAGCAGTTTTAATTTGTAATTTGTAAGAGATTGAATAATTAAACTTATCTTATGCACTGTCAGCAAAGGCTATTGCAGGGCAGGGCCGTTCGAAACGGATGAGATTGTTTCAGGAAATTATGTATGAATTTTAATGTGGTTTAGTATATTTATTGCAGTAAGTGAATCGTGCAAATAAGCGAGATTTTATTAAAGTTTATCAATAATTTTCTGAAATGATCTCTTTCGTTTCGAGCGGGCCTGACCAGATGTCTCCTCTGCTGACTACGTACACTCTACAATCATATTAGGTGCTATCATTTATAAATTTAATAAACTGCTTTACACGATTGTTACTTTTACATTTTTTCACCTGGCCTCCTTCCACTTATCACTCTATTTTTATTTATCAAGATGGTTCTTATTAATAGAATAGAAATCGGCCTCAAATACACTTTAAAAGTAATAAATTGAACAGTAGTATGACAGTAAAATATTTACCTTAAAAAGTAAAAGAAAGAAAAACTGATACTAAATAAATGTTTCTAACAAGAAGGAAATTGTATTTTCGATCAACGATCGGACTCGATCCGGATAATCACAGCGCTGAAACCCGACCAACTAACCAACGCGCCATCCCGCCGGTGAACTGAGTTGCGAATAAAAGCTACCCATGAAGTTGTTATGGTTCATCAATGAGTATATTTTTTTTAATAGTAACGTAAACAACAAATAGAATATCGACATAATTAGCAGGAATATATATATATGATTTCTTCATTAATTCGTTTAGGAGAAATAAGATCTAAAAAACATACATATAAGTATGTAATTTTTACAAATTTCGGAATCAACGGAGCGGATTCGCATTTACCCGCATACGTTTAACGGGAACGTTGCGCGCGGGCCCGCACTGAATGGCAACGACGCCACTTGCGGAGCCAACGCTGCACAGTGGGTCAGAAATTGAGATTCATAAAATTAGGAATAAACCAAGTTTCGGAATTTTGCTTACAACTTTCAGAAGACAATCTATAGGTAAACTTAATAAAATTAACGACAAGTATCTCAAAGCAACTAAAACTTAAACTTAAGTATGTCGCATTAGGTTAATTTTAATTTAATAAAAATATATTTATCACTAGGGATAGAGGCGTGACTATATGTATGTATGTATGTATATTTATCACTATTTAACATAAATATCTTTGACATTTTAGGAACACATCGAAGTAAAAGGTGTTACCAAGCAAGGTTTAAGAATCGATATGATTTGTTTTAGGCAGCAGGCAATCATGTCTTTTCATTACAGCTACAATTTACTCGAAATATATTTTAATTAAAATATGTATTCTTTTAAAGATTCTTAAATAATTAATAATATAAAAATAGCTCTTATAGATAGTGAGAGAAAAAAAGTAAGTTAAACTAATATTTATATTCTTTATGTTAGTTAAATCTAGTCTACGCCGAATCGTGGCCATGTCAATGTTTTGTACATACATACATCACGCCTTTGTTCTTAATGGGGTAGGCAGATCGTAAACAACCTAAACAAAGGTCGTTCCGCCACGTCGGACAAAGTTTTGAGGGTTATCTAAGACAGGTTGTCAGAATATCGCCTAAATTGTAATATACAGAAACCCTCGGATCCCTTAGCTGGTTTTTTTCAGCATGCCCGGGAGGAAATACATCTGGCATATTCTATGTTTTTCTCTTGCTTACAGGCCAGCATGGAAGAAGATTGTGAATGATTTGTTGTTGGTAAATTAAACAAATATAGAAACAGTTTTCCTGCTGATCGTAAGACAAATACATACTATCCATACTCTATACAAATATTATAAAATCCGAAAGTAGCTCCGTCTATCTGTTTGTTTGTTGTTCTTTCACGCCTTAAATTCTGAACGCATTTTGATGAAATGTGGTGGCATGGTGATAGATGAAACGGACAAAGGCAATTTTTTACCGTAGGATAAGATCTTATTCCCTCGGGAAATATTTTCACACGGTATTTAGGGTATAGGGCAACACTTTATGTATCGATTGACTATGACCATGACATTATAACGCTATGGCTGATAACCAGTGATCGGAATTGGTAGAGTATATTTACCTAAACTTCTAAGAACAGAAGCGGAAAATGGAGACTTCCTTACTACGCAAACTTTTTGCGGGACATCTTGCGGGACATCACATAAGTAAGCAAGAAATATACTTTGCATCATGGTTTTAATTCTATGGACAGATACAAGCTAAAAATATACTTGGTGATATTTGGCTACAGTGTCACATTGCCTAGATATTTTGAATTCAAGATTTTCTTACTTTATAGCATTAAAACTGCTGTGTGTAGGAAAAAAAAATTGAGGAAAAAAATACGCAAATTATGTGCTGTATAATTTCTTCATAGGTGTCAACATCGTACGAGCTACAGAAACCAAGATATTTACAAAAAGTTGTTTTATTTTTACATTTGACCTTGAATAGCTTATATTCCTGGTTGGTTTTTTTAAGGCACCATTTCGTACGCCGAAATAAATCTGTGAAAAGTCCTGGGTTCGATTAAGATAAACCGATGCTTTTAATAAGTTCCCCTTAGTCAAACATTGATAAGAACGCCGTAAAGAGTATGATATAAAACACACAAAGTAATTTTAATTGTTAGAAGGCTTGCACTGATAGTAATATGCTTTTAAATAAGTGCTGTTTATTCACAAATAAACAAAAACTTCGTAAACAAAGCGATTAAATAGAAATACACAAAAGAAGCTCAATTGTCAAAAGGCTTGCACTAATTATTTTTACCTGAAAAGTGATTCCAGGTAAAAAAAACACTGAAAAAACACGTGCTGTAAATGAATGGAATTGGTTTCTGTATTTCGAACCGTCAACTTTGCAAGATAAAATCAAATGCAAATAAAGCAAGTCATAAAATAATCGAACAATAGGAAATGAGGCTTGAATTTATGCATTTCTGTATTATACGTGACTATACACCACATAATAGAACTAGTAGAGGAATAGTAGGCCCTTTTTGACCGGTTATCTATGGCCAAACGACCAAATCGCAATCTTTAGATCAATGTGTCTTGGTAATGTAATATTTTGTTTTATATTTATTTCATGTTCAAACGTCACACGGTTGATCGTACGCCAGCCAACTTGAACCAAATCTCAGTTAAATATCGGCAAAATATTTAGTATGCCAGATACAATCATACCTCTTTCGAAATATGAATTTTGTTTTTTGTAGTTTTTAATGATAAAAATTAAATTTGATTTTTGTAACTTAAGGTAAAATGAAAGAGCCAATAAAAATTAAAATAAAGCTTATTTTTATTAAAGTAGACAATTATTCATGTAATGCAGTCCAAAAAACCTGATCACGTAAGGTACATCGTAAACGCGATTAATTTTACTTAAAAAATAATATATTTTATATGTCGTCAATGTCTTCGTCTTCAGTGTCAGAATAGATACTGACGAAATATTGCTTTCTTGCAGGGAATTGAAGTAGATGAGCATTATTTTTTCTATATTTTCCGGTTTAAGTCTATTCCTTTTTACACTTAAAATCCACTAATAGGTGTAAAAGAACCTTTCAACATCTACAGATGTAAGAGGAGCATATTTAAAAAATACTTCGTCATCTACTTCGATTCCCTTTACAATTTTTTCACTTATTGTTGTAATAAAATCGTAGTCCGGAATTCTGTTTAAAAAATTTTTCAAATTTATTTTGAATTATCTGATTTGTTGACCAGCTTAAAACATAACTAACATCGTCCATAATATGAAAACTGTCAGATATCGTTAAAACGGTTTTTCGTAAATATCTTGGTTTCTATAACTCCAACGATGTTGACACCTATAAAGAAATTATAGAACACAAATTACGCGATAATTTTTTCCCTTAACATTTTTCCTTACACACAGCCGTTTTAAAGCTATAAAGTAAGAGAATCTTTAATTTAAAATATCTAGGCAATGTGACACTGTAGCCGAAAATCACCAAGTATATTTTTAGCTTGTATTTGTCCATAGAATTAAATGCCATGGTTCAAAGTATATTTCTAGCTTACTTATGTGATGTCCCGCAAGATGTCCCGAAAAAGTTTTAGTAGTAAGGAAGTCTCCATTTTCCTCTCTTCTTTTTAGAAGTTTAGGTAAATATACTCTACCTATTCCGATCACTGCTGATAACATTTCCTCCCAGCCGAATTTCCTCCCGGGCATGCTGGAAAAACCAGCTGAGCAATCCGAGGGTTTCAGTATATTGCAATTCAGGCGATGAGCTGGCAACCTGTCACTACATGAAACTGCCTAAAAATTAAAATCTATCTTTAAATAACCCTCAAAACTTTGTCAGACATGTCGGAACGACCTTTGTTTAGGTCGTTTACGCTTTGCATACCCCATTAGGCGTGATAAAGTCGTGATTATATATATGTATGAGTGACATAGCAACAGGCTAACCGTTAACGCAGAGAAATACTTTATTTCCGCGAGAAAATTCATTTAATCGCGGGTGAAAACGCGGGGCGGAAAGCAAGTGAGTTTTATAAATAAGATACAATATTCATACTTTAATTTTTGTTTTATTGTTTTTTTCATAATTCAATGTGCGAGGGTCTCTAAAAGTAAAGTCATAACACATAAACGGCAACCGCTCGATGTAGGTATATTAATTTCATCTGTGGATCGATAATTGTACCAGTGACATCTATTGGTGAATGGTTGGTACTACCTTTATGTGTTTAGGGTTTGAGCGAAAGTCGAAAAACTTCATATCCTTGACACTCCTGTGTGGGTGTCGCTAGAGTAGCCGCTGAAAAGAAACTTTTAATCTAAAACTTTTTAAAAATGAGCATATCATACGATTTTTAATGCTCAGGGTAATCAGAATTATTTATTAAACAATATATTTGCTGGCTTTAGAAACAAAAAACTTGCTTTATGTAAACTTTTATTTAGAATGACCTGCCCGTCTTACCCGTAGCGCCATCTGCTGATATTTTTTAGAAGCTATTTACTGTTCTTCGGTATGAGACCCCATGACTGAACTGAATGATTGATAGTAACTCGGGCGACGACGGATGCATTTTGCAAATAATAGGTTAAACACGAATGGAGTTCTGTCAATGATATTTTAAGAAAGATACGTTACGTTCATACTGCACGCACATTTTAATTGTTCCATACATACATACATATAATCACACCTTTATCCCTAATGGGGTAGGCAGAGCGTAAACGACCCAAACAAAGGTCGTTCCGCCACGTCTGACAAAGTTTTGATTGTTACGCGACACATATACTACATACATATTTATAACATTGAATATCTAAACAATCGCTGAGTGCGACACAAAATAGGCAAAGCGTAAGAGTGAAACAGATAGCTATTTGTAATCAGTGCACCCTTGAATATAATTTAAATTTTTCTCACTTCGCAGCTCGCAGCTCGACTGCCTAAAATGGTAACAATTAGGACTATTTGACGGCACGAGTTTCGCGCGTTGGTCACGTATCTACCTATATATAATATCTTTGAGTTCTGTACTATTTTCTTGGTCACGTAAATCAGTCTCTAGCTATATGGTAATCTCTGGTTGAGTGACCAATAGTTGGGCGACCAGTAATTGGGTGACCACTAGGTGGTGACCTCAATTTGGGGTACCTCTAGTTGGGTGACCTGTAGTTGGGTGACCTCCAGTTGAGTAACCTTAGGTTAGGTGACTACCAGTTGGAGGACCTGTAGTTAGGTGACTTCTAGTTGGGTGAGCTATAGTTGTGGGACCTCTAGTTGGGTGACCTCTAGTTGGGGGACCTTTTGTTTTGGACCTCTAGTTAGGTGACCTGTATTTTTGTGACCACTTGTTGGGTGACCTCTAGTTGGATGACCTCTAGTTGGGTGACCTGTAGTTGTAGGAACTTTACTGGGATGACTTCTACAAGAATGAACTCTACAGGAAGGACCTCTACAGGAATGACCTCTACAGAATTGACCTCTACAGAAATGACCTCTAAAGGGATGGGATCTACAAGAGAGACCTCTACAAGAATGACCTCTACAAGAATTACTTCTACAAGAGGTACCTAAACAAGAGAGACCTCAACAAGAGAGACCTCAACAAGAAAGACCACTACAGAAATAATCTCTACAGAAATGACCTTTACAGGAATGGACCTCTCCAAGATAATCCTCTACAGGGATGACCTCTACATTAATGACCTCTAAATATGAATATCTACAGGAATGACCTTTACATTAATGGCCTTTACAGGTATAACCTCTACAAGAATGACCTATACAAGAAAGAACTCTACAAGAGATACCTCTACAGGACCTCTGATTGAGGGACCTATAGTTAGGAGACCTAAAGTAGGGCGACCGATCTCTTGTTGTATGATCTCTAGTAGGGGGACCTATAAAAAGTTTTTTTTTTAGGTGTATGTTTTAAGGGTGAAAGAATTAGTTTTGAGTATAGCTATTAAAACGTTATATCTTTATTTATTTAATACTAAGTAATTAAAATACAGTAACGGATCTATAACAGGTCCCTTAATAGCGCCTTCATCAAATCAGATCGCACCCATTCTCCGTCAGTTTCACTTCACACCATGCTGGATGCAGCCACGACGGATCCACTCCCGATACGTGTCCTTTGTTCCACCGTCGCTTGTTCCATGGCTTCCATAGACCGCAACATCCATTGACATTGCTTCCCATAAAAACATTCTAATATGAAAATGTTCTGCCAAGCTTTGCTGTCTTTAGGCCCTGAAATGTTGTAAAATATCAGAGAGTCAAAAGTGCTGAGAAGTGGTACGGCCATGCCCGCTCGCTTGATTTGACGTAGGCTCTTCTTGCCTCCAGTTCGAGAATAGAAAACAATAAAAAGTTAAATAATCTTATAATAAAACGTATTTATCATTTTTAGCGTATAGGGACCCAGGGTTCAAATAGATCAGCAATCTTCACTTTCTTCGGTTCAGGAAAGTCCTCAGGGTGCAGCTCTATGTAGTGTCTCATGACAGCATCTCTCTCCGCATAGTAAGCGGTGCGCTTCTTCTGAGCATACTGTAGGAACGCAATCCATCCTACAGTGAAAACTACGTGTTTCTGTATACCGCTGAAGACAGGCCGACGAGTGCCGAAGTTAATAAAAACGCCAGAGCCGATCCCGAAGAAAACTCCAAGGATTTCTGGCCAGAACCGGTTCAAGAATGGCTTACATCTGGTTTCGTCTCCCATCTCGAGGAGTGCCTTAGCGGATAAGTGCCCTTGTCCCGCTGCCATCTCGAAAATTATTACTGTCTTTTAATGCAAAATGCAGATTTGAATACAAGATGCAGAAATTGAACAAAGTTCAAAACGTGTTTGTTTATTGGAAAAATATAAACGTCCATGTGACACTAGAAAAACCTTGTTATTTAGTTTTTAAATTCATCCTTATCGGATAGGCTACGGTACTAAGCCATACAGCCTAATCTTTTATTTTCTCATTTCTGATATAGTATTTAAGCCAAGTCTTTCTATGACACGGATGAATAAAACATTGTACTAGGGTAGTCTATGATGTCACATTGAAACTTTAATTTCTTTGTGTTAACCGAACTGTACAGAGTTCAGTGCCATCCTTTTGAAGTTATTCCATTCATTTATAAGGTTTTTAAATCGAAAAATTAATTGTTATACTTGAATAGTCGCCAGCTTAGTCTAAATATTTTTCTATCTGTAGCCAATACCGCGTAGCAAGTAGGTAATATTGCGATGCGAGGTAATCATCTGGAACTCGGGAACTGGTTCGGGAGCAGAGATGTGCCCGACAGCTTTAGCCACCGATACCTGATTGATACAAAGCAACACCGCACGTGAATCCCGTCTTTGTCAAATGAGGATTCTGGTATTAGAATATTCTAGTAACTAGACAATAGTCTAGAAGATGTGATTAATTTAGTCTGATTGTGTATTAAAACAGGTATAACTGTAGGTGTAAATGTCGAAACCTCGTGATAATGCTCACTAACCTTGTATCTTCTTCAGAGTAACATTTATTGTTTTAAGTTAAAAAAAAATACTTGTTACTTATTTTTTCACCTGCGGGTTTTGTTAATGAGAATAACATAATTTTGTTACTGTATTGAGGTCAAGCTTACTTTAAAAAAGACAATTATACCAAAGTAAAGTATGTTTACTGTACAGTAAATAGAAATAGTGTGGAGTCAGCAAGATGCCAGGTTCAAGATATTGGTTTTCCATTTCAGTGTGGAGGGCAGGTGTTTGCGTGGAGCCGGACGCTGGGCAGACACAACACTTGCAAGACACTTGCGACAGTGCTGCCAGACAACACCATTCCGTACGAATTATATATCAAAGGGAATCATGTTTACAATAAAAAGTTAGTACTCAGAAAAATGCCAGATTTGAATTGATTAAAAATATGGTTTTCTCGCTTCCCCTTTTAAATTTCCCGTTTTTAATCAATTTAATGTTCATAACCGTGAGAGTTTTAAAATGAGTCCAAATTTGTTATACAGCAAAAACTAAAATTTAGATCCTACTAGGACTAGTATACCCTTAGTTTTTTTTTTTTTTTTTTAAATATATATAGGCGAGCATTTGTCCGCCATCTCACCTGGTGGAAAGTGACGATGCGGACTATGTTGGAGCATACTCACCTATGTAGTGCCTATTCACTCTCGCCTTGAAAAGGCCCAGGTTATATTGTTCCGGAAACAGATCCGCCGGCAGGGAGTTCCACTCCTTAGCCGTTCGCATTAAGAATGTGGAAGCGAACCGCTTCGTGCGAATTTGTGGTATATCCACGACATAAGGGTGGAACCCCTGTCCACGCCTCGTGCTCCGGAGATGGAAAGGGGAGGGGGGTATAAGGTCATGAAGTGCTAACGCGCACTCCCCGAAATGTATCCTGTAAAATACCGACATGCACGCCACTCTGCGACGGTGCTCAAGGTTCTGTAGTTTTGCCTCAACCAGTGCTGAGTCTCCAATGAGCTTCTTAGCACGTTTCTCGATTGAGTCTAAGGCAGCCAGCTGGTATTTAGCTGAACCGTCCCAAAGGTGGCAGCAGTACTCCATACACGATCGGACTTGAGCTGTGTACAACTGCAATAGCTGTCCCGGTGTGAAGTATCGCCTCACCTTCGAGAGGATACCAAGTTTTTTGGCAGCTGTTGTGGCCAGAGACTCAATGTAACGTCCAAAGTTCAAGTCGGACGTAAGGCTCATACCAAGAAGCTCAAGATGGTCAGAAATCGGTACGGATACATCCCGGAAAGTTGGAGCCAGGTTAAAAGGACTCCGTTTTGTCGAGAATAGACACGCCTGGGTTTTGGATGCGTTGAACTTGACGAGATTGGCATCGCCCCACTCGGATATCACCCTTAGCGATGAGTTCAGACGATCCACTATGGACTCCCGACAAGACTGGATTGTTTCACTGTTGGCCCTTGCACTGGACAGATATCTGTCAACAACCGTGCTGTCATCAGCGTACCCAAAGGTATCGGGTGTCAACATGTCGTTGATATGCAGCAGGAATAAGGTTGCAGACAGGACAGAACCTTGAGGAACTCCGGCATCAATACCCTGTTGTCCGGAGGAGCAGCCTTCTAAGACCACTTGTATGGATCGTTCACTCAAGAAGTCCGAAATCCAGTTGCAAAGGCCAGCAGGTAACCCGTAGGCGGGAAGCTTGCCAGTAAGGCTAGCGTGCCAGACCCTGTCAAAGGCCTTGGAGATATCCAGAGACACGGCAAGTGCTTCACCATGTCTCTCGATAGCCTCGCTCCATAAGTGAGTGGCATGCACGAGGAGGTCCCCCGTCGATCGCCCTCGGCGGAAGCCGTATTGGCGATCGTTAAGGAGATCATTATCCTCAAGGTATGCCAGGAGCCGATTATTCAGTACACGCTCCATAATCTTGCAGAGTATAGAGGTTACCGATATGGGTCTATAGTTGGCAGGGTCTGCCCGACTACCTTTTTTGGGTACAGGTTGCACATTTGCAAGCTTTCACGATTTGGGGACAACACCAGTCTCAAGTGAGAGGCGGTACAGGCGTGTCAACACCGGAGACAACTCAGGCGCACAGTTACGCAGGACGATTGCAGGGATACCGTCAGGGCCACTTGCTTTATTCACGTCTAGATTTCGCATGGTTTTAAGGACCTCTTTTTGCCGGATGCGTACGGCTGCCATAGAGCAGTCGACACGAGGTAACGGGGGTGGTATTTTACCTGCGGCATCAAGACGCGAACTTTCCGCAAAATAGGAGGCAAAAAGATTGGCTTTCTCCTCCGCAGTATGAGCAAGCGACCCATCAGTTCTCTGCAGAGGCGGTAAAGATGGCTGGCAGAAATTGGTTTCCACTGCTTTCGCAAGCGACCAGAATGCTTTACTGCCAGCCGGATAGGAAGCAAGCTTAGCGCCTACTCGGCCTATGTGGGCGAATCGAGCCCTGCGTAATTCCTTTTTGCTTAACTTGGTGGCTTTGTTATAGTTTTTCTTCAGATCGCGAGTATTCGGAGCTTTGCGTGCACGAGCATCAGCCCAAGCAAGGAATGCCGACTGTTTCTGCGATTCCGCGCAGTTACAGTCAGCATTAAACCACGGGCGAGCTTTGCTACCGGTAGGAACATCAGAGAACGGTATGAAATACTCCATACCCTGACGTATGACTTCTGTAATAGCATCCGCGCAGCTCGACGATTCGCCTGAAGAAAAACAGTCCTGCCAAGGATACGAAGCAAAGAAGTGGCGCATCTCATCCCATTCTGCTGACCTGTATCGCCACACCCGTCTTTTACCACAAGGGCCCTGATCAGGTGGTGAATACACTGATACAGATTTCACCAGACAGTGATCTGAGGTGCCCAATGGGGCAGAAACAGACACAGAGTATCGGTCTGGATCGGTAGTCAGCAGAAGGTCTAAGCAGTTGGCTGTATGAGACTCAATATCCGGGACCCTTGTTGCACAGCTGACAAGCTGGGAGAGATTTAGCGACAATGCAAATTTGCGCGCCTCTCGCCCAGCATGATCGGTCACTAGGTATGGGAACAACCACTCTTTATGATGAGCGTTGAAATCCCCCAGGATGACTAGCTGCGCTGCCGGGTATCTCTGCAGAGCTTCATCAGCACCTTCACTGAGGTGTTCAAACAGTTTGGTTGTCTCCGTGTCTCCACTATGCGAGCGATAGACGCAAGCATACACAATTTGAGCTACACCAGTATCGACCAGTACCCACAATACGGAAAAACTTGGTGCCTCAAGGTTCTTGAGACGCTTGATGCAAATGTCATCGCGAGCGTACACACAGACTCCGGCACGAGGTAGAAACCTGTGTTCTAGTGTGTAGCCGGGATAGCTGAGGTACGCCGCGTCAGCCGGACAATTGATCTGCGTCTCAGTGAGGAACAGCAGATGCGGTTTTTCAGTCTCAAGATGGTGATGGACAGGGTTGAGATTTGAGTGCAAGCCTCGAATATTTGAGAGGTGCACTTTAAGTGGGAGGACGTGCAACCGCTGTTTAACCATTTTCCGTTTTTTGTGTGTTTTCATAATTGGTGATGTGGGGAAAAAGTGAATAGGCAGGAGGAAGGCAGTTGTACGAGGTACCGCGAGTTAGTTACTGAAGATGAGGAGATAAAGGGTGTCAACAAATAAAATTGATACAATTTATTTCTCTACTATACTTATTCATCATCTTACTTAGGTACTATTGTAATAAAAACATGAATTTCTCTTTTCAGGTGCTGTATGTACCCACGCCCTACAGTCTGGCATTTCTCTGAAAAGGACGTCTATTCGGATGCTGACACCGCAGTAGTCACCCTTAGTCTTCAAGCCTGTAGTATTGGCTGCATTGAATCAACGCGGCAGTAAAGCCGCTATAGGCTATTTTATATCACTGTTAGCAAACCAATCCCGTTATTTTTTTCCAGGTGCTTTACATTGCAATGTCTGGCAACTTCTTGGTCAGGACAAAGTCTCTTAAAAAACAGACGTCTGGTCCGATGCTGACACCGCAGTAGTCACCTGTACTCTCCAAGCCTGTATTGCGTCGACACAGCAGTAGAGCTGTTATTGCTACACAACAGCTGTTCTTGCTCTGCGTTTCAATCGAACAGCTGATTCCGATAAAAGTTTTTATACAAGGGCTTTGTTTCTTAAGTCAAGTGAGAACGTTAACTTTGTAGCTCTGAAGCAATAGTAATAAAATAATGAACGAGTATCCTTCTCCAACTATCTAGATTAGGAAGCTGACTCCGAGAAATTCTGAAAAAAGGCTAGGGAGATGATGATGAATGAAAATATGTATCAACATGATCCTCTCACGTAGTTATATTCGTATGTTTTGATACTATAGTCTGAGCCAAAATATTCATACAAAATAGTCTCTCACACCCCTGAGCGATACAGTTGGTGCTTGCTTGGCATTCCGTCCGGCGCCGCGCCGCGGCATCTCGAATAGCTCCAAGTTCACAATTCACTCGGCATGTGTAATGCACCTCAACTAGACTGCCTTCGACCCGACGCCCCGACCTGACCTCAACACACTTTCAACTTTACCCCCCGGTTATAAAGACTATCGCCGTGGCTTTCGCGAAGTTTTTAGGGTTGCACACTTGGAAAATAAAATAGTTTATTCAAATTGAATGATTTCGCACGCACAAAGACTTTTGATGGACTATCTTGAAAATTCTTCTTTCTGTCATGCCTTAGGATTGATACAAATCGAAAACTCAAGCATAAATACTAGAAGTAAAGAACGCTTAGCTATAGGTCAATACTGCACTACGTTTACGAGTAGACCTGTTCAGAAAACACGCATAAAACAAACGCACAATTTCAATGTCCTTACAGAACCTTCCCGGCACAAGTCACACACGCACACATGCGAAAGTTTATTTTTTTCTAAAACATGTGAAGAACAACGGAACTCAATAGCGAAACTTGTGTTAAACTAGCCAGCCTTCCTTTGCTCGTTGCTCACACCCGCTCACCCGAGTCCCGCACTCCTATACCGGGAATAATGTTACAAAGAATTCGCAAAGTTATTGGCGAAAGCTTTGAACTCAGCGAATATGATTGACGATCACATAGAGCGAACTCGGCTATAATTTTATTCACAATATTTCTATTTTACGGAGAATATTCTTGAAGAGTTGGCGTTATTGAATGTTGACCGGTTGACTAAGGATATTGGGAGGAAAGTGAGGAATGTTGTTTATGAAAGAGTTGGAAATTATACATATTTTTAGGAATATAGAGTCATATCATCTTTCATCAAACATGGATATTATCAATACCTTTAAATAGAAAGAAACATTTTATTGCCGACATTAATACAGGTAACGTATATTTATTGACACATACTAGGTATAGTTGGTAAAAGTCTTGAAGTATGTTCTATCTACCGGGTGTAAGGGACAGCGTCCCAATAACTGCTATCAGTTATCGGGACGCTGGCTGGAACGGAACCCCCTATGGGTTGCTCATCGAAACTGAACAACTTTCACCGAGATATTCATTCAAGAGATGACAAAAAAAAATACTTTTCTCAAACAAAATTACCACCTCGATCGGACAATTTGTATTGAAAATATTTTTTTTTTTTATTCGTGAAATAAATCCTGTTCAAAGTTGGTCAGTTTCGTTGACTGAACAACCCCTGTCATTTTGCGTTCTTTCATAGTTGTTGAAAGTATTAAGGATCGGCTATTTCATATGTAAGGACCTAATAGGCGATGGGCTGACAACCCGTCACTATAGCAATACATATAATATTATATCATCTATGATAACCCTCAAAACTTGTCAGATGTGGCGGAATGACCTCTGTTTAGGTCAGTTTTGTTCTGCTGTTATGTTTGTTGATATGTATGTAGGTATGAGCCCTATGGTGTAGTGGATAGCGCCGCAACCTGAGCGGGAGGTCGTGGTTTAAATCCCACCAAATACAAATCGGAGCTTTTTCCGTGCTTCGGAAGGCACGTTAAGCCATTGATCTCGGTTACTATCGTTTAATACCCTAGATATTAGTCTTTAAGCCATTTCAGAGGCTAGTGCTAAGCATTGGCGGCTTGAAAACTCTGACCAAATCTAGAATTGGGTCTGGTTTTCCTTCTGGGTTGCGGAGGTCAGATGGCAGTCGCTCTGTGTAAAAACCAGTACCCTCTTTCAATCACCTAGATTAGGTAGCCGATCGCGAGAGATACGGGGTAAGGCTAGGGAAATGATGATATAGGTATGTAAGGACCTAATTCTTCAAGACTACCAGCTATACCGTTTAATTACCTCCCCGTAGCGGACAGTGATCGTTACGCATTCCCCGCGTGCCGCTGTCTGGAATCTGCACCCGCCGGTCACTGCACCGCACTGCACTACACTGCACTGCACTACACTGCACTGCACTACGCTGCACATCCCGGCGGACTCGGACCGGATTCGTGGCATCGGCGGGATTCCATTCGCCGCTGTTGGTCTGGTCGCTCGCTGATTGCAGTTTTGCTGGGACACAGGGTGCTATAGTTTGCTCAAGCAGAATTAAAGATGAAAGATTCTTTCAAAGGCTAATGCCACCATTCAACAGCCTAATGAAAGTCTTCGGGTTGCGGTGACTGTGTAAGTACTGCAATTAGAATTTTGTATTGCTGTAGAGACGGGTTGTTGGTATAATACAGTACTCCATAATCATGCTCTGTAAGATGAGTTGCAGTTAGTTTTTAAAGACTTATTTAAATAATGCACTATAGAGTAATATATCTATAATATATATCTTTGTAGTAGTTTGTACTTAGATAATGTATTATATGTAATGTAATGTGTTTAGGATACTTATTTGACTAGGTTTGCACTATCCCGCTTACCGCTACGCATTTTTCTTTCATCTAAATGTTGCCTGGAAGAAATTGCTACCTAAGCAATAAGGTCGCCTATGTTATTCTTGTCTTTTGTTGTTTTCTGTTCTGTTGTATGATTTGTTTTCTTACGTGCAATAAAGTAATAAATAATAATGAATATAACACCCTTTACTTGATCACGATCAAGGCAACATGTATCCTTGTATATAAGAATAACAGTATCAAAAACCAATTAACGTTCCTGAAGCAGAACCAGCTCTTGGTAAAAAGTCTTGCTGTATCTCAAAGTTGTGTCAGCCAAGTTATTTTCAAATTTCGTTTGTAGACTTTCCATCTTGTTTAACCTTATTGTGATGTTTACTACGTTTGATATCGAGCTACGAAATTAATTTAGGCATCGCTCCAAATCGAAAGTAAACACTAATAATAAAACACGATAGATCTTCGATAAGCTCGTCTGTACAATGCTAGTCTGATACTTACATACATACATATAATCACGCCTTTATCCTTAATGGGGTAGGCAGAAAGTAAACGACCTAAACAAAGGTCGTTCCGCCACATCTGACAAAGTATTGAGGGATATTTTAATTTGTAGGCATATTGCTGTCTGATACTTGAAGATATTTTATTACTTCATATTAAGTATTAATAACTGTAAGCTGTGGTGGCAAAAGCATTTAATACATGATATCAAATAATCCCTAAAGAAAGGTAGATTCGAATTGAATATTTAACAAATTGTTTTTGATCGCGTGTCTGAACGTTATAGTTTAACCATTTTAAATTGAACCCTAATATCCGTACTACTTCAGAAACACCTGAGTCGTGCCTACGGTCCTGTTTATTTTGGTTGATCGACGCTATCCGCTGTCGTCGCCTGCGTCGCACGCGAAATATAAATTACGATCACTCGACGACGGGAGTAATAGAAACAATAATACCCAAAAACAATTTGATGTCCATTGCGTAGCCGGTAAGCTTTTGAACTACTAGGCAGATTAATATACTAACCGCCCACGCAATATACATCAACACATACTTGTGATTTGAGAAATATATTTTTATTAAATGGGTTCCAGAAAGCATCGCTACTAACATCATTTCATATCCACGCCATCGCTTATCAACCAATCACAAGACAGCAGCTGAAATATAATTAATGAGTTGAAATAATACGGTAAAATTCGGAATATTCGGAATAAGGTTTTCGGGGTGGTCGAGTTGATCGTCACGATAACAATAATCAATTAAACCTGGCTGACAGGATCTAAGTTGAACGTGAACTACGTTTCACATAAACATGATACTTATCACTTTTGATACTATTTTCAGCTGGTAGGCAATTAATTATTTTCGTTTATTGATAAGGGTGAAACTTCAATATTATTAGGTAATGGAATAAATAATTTCACTACTACTTTCAACATAATAATTGTGAAGTAAGCTCAATAGGTTTTTATGTACATGAGATTTTTTTCTGCTGGCCTGGGAGCGAGAGAAAAACATAGAATGTGCCAGCTGCATTTCCTCCCAGGCATGCTGTAAAAGCCAGCTAAGGAATCCAAGGGTTTCAGTATATTGTAATTTAGGCGATGGGCTGACAACCTGTCACTACAGAAAAATACCTACAAATATATCTTAAAATTACCCTCAAAACATTGTCAGACGTGGCGACCTTTGTTTAGGTCATTTACGCTCTGCCTACCCCATTAGGGATAAAGGCGTGTGTAGTGTAGGTATAGTAGCGTAAGTAAGCACTTTTACTTTACCTATGTTATTATATATGTTCGTACATTACCAATAAATCAGTAGTATTCATTCAGCATTTGTTCGTTTCATTACTCTCCAAATAGGCCAACCTACACATGGCGACCCATGCCATACTGTGGATAACCTATGGGGACGTGTATTTTATAAAGTAATAGTTAGCTTCTCCAGTATATTTTTTCGTTTCTGCACCTTAGTAATTTTTATCGAAATTCGCGATGCCAAACTGGAAAGACGGGATGTTTTCATCGCTCAAAACTCTCTTGGGAAAAACGAAGCCGACACGGACACGGATATAAAACAGGACATCCCCGTAATAAAGTTCCTGCTGGTTGTGGTCTACGTGCTGATGAGCATCGTCGGTGTTTGCGGATTCTTCGTGTCGTACCACAGGGCTCACCGCGACATCGGTAGTCTACACGTGACCGACATCGCTGACCAAACAGATAGCGCTATGTGGACTGTGCCGTTCTTTCCGAAGGAGCCTCGTGTTGCATGCAGGTGCAGGCATCCAGACGACATCGTAGCTGGAGGAGATCCCGTAGGTATCCAAGCCAACTAGGACCTTTTTCTCTTACTGGACCATTGAAGATTTTACCAAGGACGCAACGTTTGAAGGACGATCCGAGCAGGACTATTGGGTGTGATAACATGATAATGATGTGATGATAACAATTGGACAAACTGTAAGTACCGGTGTACCTATATTTAACAATCGCGAGTGCTACGTAATATCAACCTTTGAAATGAACATGCCGTGTTGTCGTCGCGAGTGTCGTATTGCGTTCTCAGTAAAACGTTTCATTTTAGTATAGAAACAATGGACTCAATAATTTACTTTAAACAGCTAACTTAGTAGAATATTCATAATCATATTATTATACATAACTAAACAAAGTTGATATATCCATTCAAAGTAATGGATTAGATACAACGAAAACGTAGATATGTTATTATATTTTAGTAGGTAATGGCACTAGAGTTGCGTCATGTTCAAGAAAAATTAAAAGCACTTAAGAATAATTTAGGTAAATTAAGTTATGATAGAAGGACTCCAGAAAAATTGAAAACCAGTTTAGATGAAGCAGAAAATTTGATTAAACAGTTTGATGATATTACTATAATTTTGAGAGAACAAATTAAAAATAAAGAGCTTAGTAAGGAAGTTTCTGTAGAGATTGATGAGATAAATATAAACGTAGAGAAATTATTTAACGAGATTCAAATTTTCTGTTCCAAAGATTATAGTAAAGATTTAAAAATGGAGAAATTTGATATCAAGGTTGCTATGGGTTTATTGCCTTCGATGACTGATTCAGAGGAAACTACTAAAGCCTTAATAGATGGCATAGAGTACTACAGTTCAACTCTAGACCTGAATGGTCAATATAGTTTAATTTCCTTTGTTTTGAAGACTCGTCTGTCTCAGTCAGCGAAATTAAAGATAGAAAGCTCATATGGGACTGTCAAAGAGTTAACACAGGCTATGCGAAAATACCTTTTGTCACAGAAGTCTGCAACCGCCATACAAGCGAAGATGCACAGCTTGAGGCAAAATGAAAAATCGGTGGAAGAGTTTGGTAAGGAACTCTCAGAGTTGTTTGTTGATCTTACGATCTCGCAAGCGGATGGCAAAGATGAGACGTACAAAATCTTACGTCCATTAAATGAGAAAACTGCTATAAAGCGTTTTGCTGACGGTTTGCGAAATCGTAGGCTCAGTACCATAATTACAGCTAGGAATTTTTCCACACTGAAGGACGCCATACAAGTAGCCAAGGAAGAGGACAGTGCGTCGGCGTCAGGATCTGCTGACGTTATGGGAATACAGCACCGACAGCAGAACCGGTCCTACTTCAACCGCTATTTTAAAGGATTTACTCGTCATCAAATCCCATATCGTGGACAATGTGGGAACTACACGCGTGGGCGGAGCTACTATAATCGGACCCCGCAGGTACCAATGTTTAATCGCAGTTTCCAGCAGCGTGGAAATCCACGACAGCCTCAGATGTCGACCCGTGGAAATTCATCAAGAGGTAAGTATGGTCATTTTCCACGAAAATTTCCCAATCAACGGAACGTGAATTATATGTCAACAGAAGCGGAACAACGTGACGGTGAGCGACCAGAAGATGACGTCATACCGGAGCTGACTCATTTTTTTCGAGCCTAACTACATACTCGTATGTAATAGTTTGAATAAGGTAACACTTTACTTGGATAAATATAAACATGATTGGCTTGTAGATACAGGAGCTTCAATTTCAGTTGTTAAAAGTAGTAGTATACAAAAATTTGTTTCCCAAATTCAAAATCAATATCTTGAAGTTAAAGGAATAGGTGGTAAAGTTTATTCAGAAGGGTTTATTTATTTAAAATTAAATTACAAAGGTTTAGAATTTGAACATAAATTTTATGTATTTAATGAGTTACCTTGCAAAACAGATGGTATATTAGGCCAGGACTTTTTAAAGAAATATCGTGCTAAAATCGACTATGAGTTGGACACTCTGAACTTAATTACTAGAGATGGAGATTTCGCAACGTTAAATTTGGATTATTTTACAAGAAATAGTTCTTACTTGACGGTACCAGCTCGCTGTGAATCTATTCATTATTTTAATACCAATTTAGTCCACAACTGTGTGATAAATTCGCAGGAGTTGTGTGAAGGCGTCTACGTAGCTAGTGTAATAGCTAGCCCGAAAAATGGCAAAATACCCGTAAAAATAATGAATACGCGAGATAAAGATGTTAGTTTGAATTACTTTAGTTTACACATTACAAAGTTGGATGACTACGATGTATGCAAGTTTGAAAGACCCTATTTGAACGCGGCAAGAGTGAAGAAGTTGTTAGGATTGCTGAAATTAGATAATTTGAGTGAAGAGGAGCGAAATTCAATTGAAAGTATTTGTGCTAAGTTCCCTGACGTTTTTCATTTGGAAGGTGATAAATTAGGTACTACTTCACTTTACGAACAGACAATCGAATTAAAACCGCATAGTACTCCAGTTTACGTAAAACCTTATAGATTGCCATATACACAGAAAGCGGAAATAGACCGACAGATAGAAAAAATGTTAGAAGACGGTATAATAGAGGAAGCTAGAAGTGCTTGGTCTAGTCCACTTTTATTAGTTCCTAAAAAGTTAGATAGCACAGGCGTTAAAAAGTGGCGAATCGTCATTGACTATAGAAAATTAAATGAGAATATACAGGATGATAAATTTCCTTTGCCGAACATTGCTGATATTTTAGACTCACTTTCAGGAGCAGTATACTTTTCACATTTAGATTTGTATCAAGGATTTTATCAAATTAATTTACATAAAGACAGTAGACCCTATACAGCTTTCACAACAAATAAAAACCAATTTCGGTTGACGAGGCTTCCCCAGGGTCTCAAAACTTCACCAAATGCATTCTCCAGAATGATTACAGTTGCAATGTCAGGCCTAAATTATGAACAATGTTTAGTTTATCAAGATGATTTGGTTTGGTTTGGTAGAAATCTAATATCCCATAATCAAAATGGGCTACCGATCGCATATGCTAGTCGAAGTCTAAATAAGGCCGAAATGAATTATCCAACTATTGAAAAGGAACTCTTAGCAATAGTTTGGAGTGTAAAATATTTTCGTCCTTATTTATTCGGTCGAAAGTTCAAAATTCAAACAGATCATAGGCCTTTGGTTTACTTATTTGGAATGCGTGATCCTTCGAGCAGGTTATTGAAATTTAGATTGCAATTGGAGGAATACAATTTTGAAATAGAATATTTAAAAGACAGCGCGAACTCGGCAGCCGACGCGTTGTCTCGTATTAGAATGACGTCAGAGGATTTTAAGCAAATGAATGAACGTATAGTAAGTGTAATGACGCGAGCGCAAAAGCGAAAAATGCAAGATTGCAATTCGAGTGATAGTACTAATTCTACGGTTGATAATAATATTCACATAAACTCAAGGCCTGATCAACCTCGTGTTGTGGACATTATTAAAAAACCGCAGGATTTAGTAGAGTTGGTTTTAATAGATGAAAGAAAGGTTTTGAACAAATTGGAAAAAGACGGATATGTGATAGAAAGATATAAAGATTATACTTATGTTCCTAGTAAATTCTGTATTTATTTAGATAGCCTATCTCGATCGTCAACTACGCGAGCCGTGTTGGTGAGAGATTTGTCTATTTTTTGTCAGAAGTTAAAGTTAAATGAGATATGCATAATAAGAAATGATAATAATAAAGATTTACTTGCAGATATTGTTAGAGAAATAAATAAATATAAAGATTGGTCCGGACCCCGAATATGTGTGTTGAGAAATATACAAAGAATAAATAATGTTGATGATAGACGTGTAATTATTAACGACTTTTACCTCTTACCTACAAGTGGCCACGCAGGTATTAGGCGAATGTTGAATAATATAAAAAAGTTTTATTTTTGGCCTAGTATGGAAAAAGATGTAAAGAATTTTGTTTCCAAATGCGATCATTGCCAAAAACAAAAATATTCTACGCATATTAAACAGCCAATGGAAATAACAACCACTGCCAGTTACGCATTCGAAAAAATATTTTTGGACATTGTCGGACCCTTGCCTACAGATGATAATAATAACAACTACATTCTCACTTTACAGTGCGATTTATCAAAATTTGTAGAGGCGTATCCATTGCCTTCGAAAGATACGGTAAGTGTAGCTCGATCATTTGTAGATAACTTCGTGTTAAGGTACGGCATTCCTCGTGAAATCGCTACGGATCGAGGAACGGAGTTTATCTCTAGTACTATGAAACAGGTATGTGAGTTACTTAAAATTAACCATCTGTCTTCCACAGCCTATCATCATGAATCTATCGGAGCATTGGAAAACAGCCAAAAAACGATGGGTGCGTACTTAAGAATCAATTGTCAAAATCAATCTAACAACTGGAGCAGTTGGCTTCCATATTGGTCGTTTGCGTACAACAACACCGTGCACAGCGAAACACGGTACACGCCGCACGAGCTTGTATTTGGTAAGACTTGTGCACTTCCTAATAATCTAAGTGGTGATTTCGTGGATCCTTTGTATAATTATGACAGCTACCCATTGGAGTTAAAGTATAGGCTTCAATTAGCTCAAAAGGATGCACAGAACAACTTGAAAATTATTAAAGAAAAAAGAAAACATGGTTATGATGTTAAGGTTAATCCAATAGAGTATAAACGAGATGATTATTTACTAGTTAAGAATGAAATAGGAAATAAGTTAGATAAGATTTATTTAGGTCCATATTTAGTACTAGAAGATTTAGGATGTAATGTTAAGATTTTAAGAAATGGTAAAACTGATGTTGTGCATAAAAACCGCACTAAACCATTTAATGTTTAGATTTATAAGAAATATTTTCATTTTTTTTTATTTCATTTTTACTCTTGTTTTTAGCATTTTATACTTAACTAATACCTACTTCCGTATAACTTTTTATAATATTGTAATGATAGTTTCAAAATAAAATAAAATTGTACAATTTATTTTATTTTCACCCTCCGGGGGAGGTGTAGTGTAGGTATAGTAGCGTAAGTAAGCACTTTTACTTTACCTATGTAATTATATATGTTCGTACATTACCAATAAATCAGTAGTATTCATTCAGAATTTGTTCGTTTCATTACTCTCCAAATAGGCCAACCTACACACGTGATTATATGTATGTGTGTATGTAAGGGGGTTCGAGAGCTGCAACATTGGCGCCATCAGTTTTAAATTAATTGTGCCTGAAATACAAACAGTTTCATGAATATTTTACGATTGGCGACGATCGCAACTGATCCTTCATTTTATGATCCATTATATAATAATTCACACTAATACATAGCCAATAATATTGTACATACGTCAAAAGTATACATAGCTTCTAACTTTAATGACCCTCAAAACTTTGTCAGACGTGGCGGAACGACCTTTGTTTATGTCGTTTACACTCTGCCTAAAGGCGTGATTATATGTATGTTTGTATGAGATTTTTTTAATTACTTGAAACAACCAAATGAAAAACTAAAACTACCACTTCACAGGGTCGCGAAGTGTAACAGCTAGTTTCCGGTTCCGGCGGTGAACGGTCCCGCTCCCGGCGCGGCGCCGACACCCACGCGGCACTTTCATTAGCACGTGGCTTCGTCAATCGCACGCAAAACTAGAATAATCTTACACTTTAAAAGTTAAACATGTTACATACATACATAAAATCACGCCTCTATCCAAAGGTCTCGACCTAAACAAAGGTCGTTCCGCCACGTATGACAAGTTTTGAGGGTTATTATTATTACAGATGAATATGATATATATTGCTATAGTGACAGGTTGTCAGCCCATGGTCTAAAGTTGCAATAAACTATAACCCTCAAATCCCTTAGCGGGTTTTTACAGCATGCCCGGGGGGAGATGCAGCTGGCCCATTCTATGTTTATCTATCACTCCCAGGCCAGCATGGAAGAAGACATGTCACTAGTACTCAAAACACTGAGAATAACATATTTTCACTATTTTAACACTTTGTTAATGTTTCATAATACATGAAAATAAGCTAAAAAATACACTTGGATGGGATGTGAACCCGCGGTCGGCGGCGTACCGTGCCGACGCCGACGCTCTAATCTAATAGTGTAACTTTTAGCTTGTTTATTCATGTATTTGTAATATATTCAATAAACTTATACTTGAGCTTTTTCAGTTTAAGCATTTAAGTATTGGAACAATAATGATTAGATCCTGCTTAATCTCATACTTCGTACTTCCATGCTAGACTGGGAGCGAGAGAAAGACATAGAATGGGCCAGCTGCATTTCCACCCGGGCATGCTATAAAAACCAGCTAAGGGATCCGAGGGTTTCTGTATATTGCAATTTAGGTGATGAGCTGACAATCTGTCACTACAGCAATGTACCTACAAATCTATCTTAAATAACCCTCAAAACTTTGTCATACGTCGCGGAACTACTTTTGTTAGTTCGTTTACGCTCTGCCTACCCCATTAGGGATAAAGGCGTGAATATATGTATGTATGTTAATCTCAATAGTTTCACTGTTACATGCTTTAAAAACGTGATTCCCTTCTGAAAATAGGTACATTTCTAAATAGTTTGCTACCACTGGTTTCCGGGCCGACGCCTGCTGCCGCCACACACTTCCGGAGTACCCTCACTGTAGCGGGAAATACAATTCACACCACACGGCTAATTTATAATGTCAGTGGTTTTATTATTATGATGTTAAACATTATATACAATAGTATGACTCGTTTTTATAAAGCGATTCCAATTATCTCTTCTGTCGAGTGGGTATCGAGTCTATCGACCCGATGAACCCTGGTGTCAGAGTTTTTAAACCGCCTAGTAGTACAACTATCAGGCCTCTGACATGGTTTGAGTAACGACCACTATCAAAGACAGCGACCGGGACCGACGGTTTAACGTGCCCTCCAAAGTACGAAATCTTTTTCTTTTTCGGACAATCTATTGATTCAACCTGCAATGTCCTAACCAAACTGGGGAAAAATTCACAAAGTGATCAATTCTCAAATATCAACTTTGTGTTTCCCCCTGGGAATCGAACCCAGGACCTCCGGATCGGGAGGCCATGGCACTAGCTACTCGACCACGGAGGCAGTTCCAATTGAGAGCAATATTAAGTATGGATTTGACAAGCTATAACTGTACTGAAATGAAATTTCTGATTCGAACTCAAACTAACTGTCGGTCTCAAATGTGTTTATCAATACAGGCCTTAAATACAAGTACCCTTTCGGTATGCCGACTAGCGAGCGCAGTAGATGCTACCCAGTTAGCTTCATACGATACCCATAAGAAGAGACGGTGTGGTGATATTCTGACCTCTGGGTAACTCCCACAGAAAAATATGGGGACATACAATGAAACAGTAATAGCTGTACAAATATGGTAGAGTTTTCAAGATAATAGAAAAGCAGCAACAACAGCAGTTTCACCCCGCCACGAGCTGCCGCAGATAAAATCTAATGGACATACTCGCGGTTCGTGCCAACATGACACGTCCTGTCCTATTTTTATATCCATACAATAAACAGACATAATAATATTAGAGCCAGCTAAAACTGTACAGAATGTCGTAGTCATCAGCTTTTTTTAAGAAGTTTATTCAAAATAAAAATATCAAAAAAAAATACATGGTTAAAGATGACACGTCCCTAAGAAAACCCCGATAGGTTTATGCGAGGCACGAATGAGTTGCATAATATAACATACTCTTATAAATTATTTATCTGTTTATTGACAATTATTAAATACTGCCAGGTCCCCAATCATATACCCAAATGATATTTTTTGAGACGTTTACAAGTTTCCACGTCGTTTATCGTCGTGACGTCACTATGAAGCTCACTGGGTATCCGATTAAGGATGATCAGCAGCATGTACTCCCACGTCCTCATCCCGTAAACATTATTGTGTAGGTAGATTGTAATCTAGGAAGGTAATTTTTTGCCGTAAGCTACCGTAGTACCCAGAGCTGCGCTATTATAAACAATCTATGCGGTCGTCGTCGTAGCTTCCGCAATGACGAACATTCAACTTGAAACTTGACAACCCCTAAAACGACGCTTGAGGCAATCTCCCAGTTGCGCTCAAAGTAGTCTGCATACAACTCGAGCGGAGGGTGAGGAAGGGGGAGGGGGACAAACTGCACGTAATTTATGGGCCGCACGGGAAATTACCGTGCGGGCCGCGGGCCGTCGCTCACCGGCCTACACTACACTACTACACGCGGTAATGAACACATTGTGCTCGGGTCTCGTGGCTCGGGACAGGGAACGCCTGCCGCTCCGAGACGGCAAAAACACAAAAATGAGAGGTTGCTAATTGGCCCGGGCAGGCGCCGCGCCGCGGGCGATGTCATGCTCAATTTATGGGTCACTTGATGGTACTTGCCACTTCACCAGCGCTAGGGAAACACAGACACCTATTCATTTATGAAAACGGTAAATGAAATTGTATTAAGCATTAATATCAGGTTTTTTTTGTATCTACGAGATTATATTTTTTATTCTGCGAAAAACATTATAAAATCACTCTCCATTTACCGTAAAAATACTTTTATATATATTTGTTTGTTTATAGTTCTATGTCATTGTCTATAGATAAATTAAAAAAAATGACAATAACAACAACAGAAAAAACATGTCAGATCATTCTATTGCCGGGTACTCTGCAAAATTCTCGTTTTATCATGTCGTAATCAGCGTGTTCTCCTGCTTTTTCCTATTGTCTTTCATTTTAACTCTCACAGGAATTTTACTAGAAGTATTAGTGAGAGATTAAAACCTGGCCTTAAAAGCATAATGAAGTAATAGGTAACTAACATAATTTAGAATTATCGTGATATAGAACACGTAACGTCTTTAATTTGATCTCGGATCTTATGTAAAATATTGTAGAATTTGCAATAACCTCGCAATATACTAAATATTTTCGAGTTTTTGAGATAGTGTTCCAGGTCCAGGCCTTACGTGAAACATTTCCTTTACCATTACTATAAAACACCTACTCCTTGCAGATTTTAGTTAACTGACATGTTGTAATGTTAGCGTGGCAAACAGGGAGATAGAGGCATTCCCTTTATTATTATATATATATATATATAGGAAATACATACATACATATAATCACGCCTTTATCCCTAATGGGGTAGGCAGAGCGTACACGACCTAAACAAAGGTCGTTCCGCCACGTCTGACAAAGTTTTGAGGGTTATTAAAGATATATTTGTAGGTATATTGCTGTAGTGACAGGTTGTCAGCCCATCGCCTAAATTACAATATACTGAAATCCTCGGATCCCTTAGCTGACTTTTACAGCATGCCCGGGAGGAAGGGCAGCTAGAACATTCTATGTTTTTCTATCTCTCCCAGTCCAGCATTGAAGAAATAGGAGATAGAGGCAATAATAATAAAGGGAATGCCTCTATATATATATAAATATATTATTATTATTTTTCTTTATTATTATTATTAACAACCTGAGGTGTCGCACTGCAGGGTAAAGGCCTCCCTCCCACCTTATAATTGTATTACTATTCTTTCCATTTCATTTTCTTAATAATGAGCTTAAGAGCTCTTTGCCATATCACAAAATTTAAAATTGAATACCTGTGCTCTATAGGAGGTATGATAAACCTTAATACTCTTTTATCTTGCAGAATCACAATCCTTCTGGAACATAAAATATAGAAGAATATTGGTGAGGTACCTACACAGGGTACCTAATACCGACGTTTGAAATAAAACTTGAAAATAAAGTATCTGGAAGACATAATTTCTTTAGTAAGTTAATACATGACATGGTATTAGAAAAGTCTTTATTTCTAAGTAGAAATTTGAAATAACATTGTATCCATTCTGTTTTTATTTTGATCCATAAAGTCGGTTAAAAATACCGTAAGTAAACAATACAAGGCTTAGGTAAATGCTTCCGCCAATGTCCTATCTGCATGTTTACACACGAGCAGTGAAGCAGCGTGCGAGCACTAATATGTGTGTTTAGCATAAACACCGCATACATACATGCAGCGGTAGCTACGTATGTGCAACCCGCGGCTCATTTCGTGAGATGCACATTACCCCCCGCTTGCCTCCTTCACCTCCCCTCGCCCCGTTGCATCACGAGGCAGGTCGCGTCAGGTAAGCACACTATTCATTGTCTCCGTCAAAGCGGGAGTATTTGTTTTTCTGCTCTTTTGACGATGAGTTACCTATACGTGAGAATGTTGCTTGAAGCATTTGTTAAAATTTTTTAGCTCTTACGCTTCTCTCTGAATCAAAAGCAGTGTCCATCGATGTGAAACTGTATAGATACTGTTAACTACGCGAAAAATCTTTATAGAAGTTTGTAGCTTAGTAACTAGCGTAGTAACTATGACGTACGTGTACCTATTTGGGCCCACTTTTCAAAGAGTGTAGTTTAAGAATTCGGATTCTATACCTTTCTTATACGTAAACGTGTAAACTGGTAGTCATGAGTCGTCGTCACATTATCCCATCATCTCACGGTCGGACACGCGACTGACGACTGGCAACTGGCGACATGCTGGCTGCGCTCCATTAGCTGAATTAACCGGCCCACAATTCATCACTACAACCAGACACAAAGACACCAACAAACAAAGGATAGAAATGGCACACAACATGAAAATATTACATGCATCAATCAACGGTACTAACAAAAATTGAGGAACGGAGCGTTACTCTCCTACGGCTTATTTTATATTTACTCAGTTTTGGGGGGTAGACATCAGTCATCGAATTCTCCACCTGCTCATAAATTGTACTGTTCAGAACAGGCTGCACCGTGCACAGGTTGGTGGTGATGATAAGAGATATTGATGAAATAATTCGTATTTTATCAAATCATAAGTTAATCAACTACGTAATATCTCACATTTAAATCATCATCTCTCTCGCCTTATCCCGTATCTGACGGGGTCTGATACCTAATCTAGGGGATTGATCGAGGGCACTGGTTTCTACACACAGTACGACTGCCATCTGACCTCCGCGACCCAGAAGGGAAACTAGACCCAATCCTAGATTAGGTCAGAGTTATCAAGCCGCCAATGATTAGCACTGGCCTCTGAAATAAAACTTATCGACTAATATCTACGGGTTTAAACGATATTAACCGGGAACATCGGCTTAACGTGCCTATAAAACGTACATTATTAAATTCGAAAACTGAGAAACACATTGGTATATACGTGGTGGGATTAGAACCACGACCTCCCGCTCAGGAGGCAGCGGCCCTATCCACTACATCATCGGGCTCTGCCCACTACACCATCGGGCTCTGAATATTTCACATTTAAATGCCAACTATAATGTAAAAAACAAGATATTTCTGCTTTAATAAAACAGGTACATAGGAAGCGAGAACCAAAACACTACATTGTTTAAACTGAAACGCGTGTTACTGTCGGCTTACACACTCAGTGCGCAAATAAATAAGCTCCAGATAAAAATACATTTTTAATTTCCGTGGCTCCTCGCGTGCCCGCGGCGCCCAGATACACAAGATAACATAGCAAGTTGTCCACCGTATTATGCCTAATCTATATTCAATGGGTTTGTTTTAAACTCTAATGTAGATTGGGGGTGACCAACAAAAATTTGACGACGAAACGAACTATCTACACGTCAATAGAACACAGCCAATCCAAAAAAATGTAGCAGGTCTTACCTCTGGACTTATCCATAGATTTCCCGAGTCCAACGTTAAGTTAAAAATAGCTCATTCATAAAATCTGTCAAAATGTATAAACTGAAGCGCCGTGAAACGCCGCGCCGCTCGGCTGCAGCTAAGTGACCCTTCAGTGCGATACCTGAGAGGTACATTTACATTGTCATACAAATAATCATTTTTCGCGTAGTGCCGCGCCGCTCCGCTGCAGCTACGTCTCAGTGCGGTCTTACCTTAAGTTGATCATTGCGCTGTATTACATTACACAGTCGAAATAAAAATTCAAAGCACTAAATGGATATGTTGACGTGCCAGCTTGTGTACACACGCTCAGGTAGCGGTGGCGGTGGCCTGTGTTTGTGACTCTGCTGAGAACCGTACAATGTAGCCGGCAAATATTTATGCGTTTGAGAAATGTTGTGTGCTGCTCGACTCGTTTTGTTCAAATGTTGCAGCTTTTACATCGTGTTGCGACTGAATTTCATGTTATAAAGGTAGAAATCGGAACTTTTCTGCTGTAGTAGTATTGCGAACATTAATCGTAAATGCTATTAATTGAAGCGGCTAACCGAAATTAATATGTATTTTAGTATTCATAGGCATTCAATGGGGAACAGAGAATGATAGACTGAATATTGGTGCTTCGTCCGCAAATTATCAGGCTCAAAGGGATTAATTTATCTTTTGACTTATTAAAACGGGATCCAACTATAATTTGGTTGGTTCACCTCACCTGCAGATTTGTTTGAATAAGGTTTTGTTTCCAGCAGCGTTAATTCTAGTTGCCGGTGTTCGCGGGCAGGTTCCGGGGGCGGCTAATAGATGGCGTGCAATTAAACACTAAATTACCGCCCCCCTCTTGACCTTCGCCTCCCCCTCCCTCGCCTGCAGTCCGTCGCGAGGTATTTATGCCGTCGTTAAGTCACCGCGAGGATTTACTACTCCTAGTAGACAGGAACCGTCTGCAATGAGGGACTACCTCTCCTGTCGGCAGATGCTTGGAATTTAGTGAGTACTAACTGCTAGATGGACAAGAATCGAATACTAAATTTCTGGTTGGCAAGAAATGAAGGAACAAAAGGTTCAGAAATGCAAAGGCACTACAAGAAAAAGAAGAAGCACTGTGATAATTTGCTAGTTAATCTTGCACTGACAGCAAAATAATTATCCCTGTTATAATGAAAACATACATACATAAAATCACGCCTTTATCCAGAGCAAAAACGACCTAAACAAAGGTCGTTCCGCTACATCTGACAAGTTTTGAGGGTTATTACAGAGGATATAAGTATTATATTGCTATAGTGACGAGTTGTCAGCCCATCGCCTGAATTGCAAAACACTGAAACCCTCGATTCATTTAGCTGTTTTTTACAGCATGCCCGGGAGGAGATGCAGCTGGCGCATTCTACGTTTTTCTATCACTCCCAGTCCAGCATGGAAGTATAGTGTATAATAAAAACAAAAGTGATAAGTACATAAACAACGCTAACATCTGTGTAGCAACAAAACAATCTCAATTGTTTCATTGAGCCGGATTCATGATGATAAATCTTTCGAAATTGCAAACCCCGAGAATCGCAATCCCCCGTCCTGGCCGTTCAAATTGATGAACAGCCGCCAGTACACTCCCGGCCCAATCGTCGTTCTAACAAGAACACACTCGTTCATTTCCACACTCGATCCGATCTGAATGTCATCGAAAAACCGTGTTGTCTTGTTACTGAATACACAGATTCCGGTCCAATACTGGGGCTATCTCACACAAGTGGTTCTGAACTTATGGAAGCTGTTGTAAAGAAAACTGATCGGCTTACTTGTTTGTATTGAAAGGAGGATTTCAGTATTGCACGATCAGTGTTGCCTGCATCCGTAAACCTAGTGGACAATGAAAATACAGTCAGTGTTGTGTGCTTATACCTTCCAATAAACGATGATCCATCAACAATACAAGAACCAGGTCCAGCGGCGACTACAGCGCCACCTGCCGTGCTGTCGGCGAGGGCGCAGCGAACCGCAGTCGAAGGTTGCACTTGGTGGGCGGTGGAGTGTGAATTTCTTCTCTCTTGATGAAGATCCTCATATAGGATCGAAATATAGAATGCTAACCCTATTAATATTAATACAAACAAATAAGCCGATCAGTTTTCATTATGAATACCACTCATTATCGTTAAGTGTTAGAAAAGAGGCTTTTCTAATTTGATATTCATACATACATACATATAAGCACGTCTTTATCCCTAATAGGGTAGGCAGAGCGTAAACAACCTGAACGATATTCATTCGTACATGAAAGTTTACATCTTTAATTTTACCAAACTACGAAGTTGTATGAAACTCCATTAAACTAGCCTGCTTCACAGTTTAAAGGAATACCTAGTATAGTAGTCAATTTGAAAACTCCTCATAAGATAGTCTAGCAAATAGCAATAAGAGAAATCCGACCCTCTGCCGTAGGTTTATCCTCCTCGGCGGGCACACGCCGGTAAATTGGTAATGGACACCGCGGCGCGGCGCCGCCGGTGTGATAGCGCGACGCCGACACCTGCGCTATACTAGTGGTGCCAGTAGCTTCTTCGGCGGGCACACGCCGGTAATTTGGTAAGGGATACCGCGGCGCGGCGCCGCCGGTGTGATAGCGCGACGCCGACACCTGCGCTATACTAGTGGTGCCAGTAGCTTCTTCGGCGGGCACACGCCGGTAATTTGGTAAGGGATACCGCGGCGCGGTGCCGCCGGTGTGATAGCGCGACGCCGACACCTGCGCTATACTAGTGGTGCCAGTAGCTTCTTCGGCGGGCAAACGCCGGTAATTTGGTAAGGGATACCGCGGCGCGGCGCCGCCGGTGTGATATCGCGACGCCGACACCTGCGCTATACTAGTGGTGCCAGTAGCTTCTTCGGCGGGCAAACGCCGGTAATTTGGTAAGGGATACCGCGGCGCGGCGCCGCCGGTGTGATAGCGCGACGCCGACACCTGCGCTATACTAGTGGTGCCAGTAGCTTCTTCGGCGGGCAAACGCCGGTAATTTGGTAAGGGATACCGCGGCGCGGCGCCGCCGGTGTGATAGCGCGACGCCGACACCTGCGCTATACTAGTGGTGCCAGTAGCTTCTTCGGCGGGCACACGCCGGTAATTTGGTATCGGTCACCGCGGCGCGGCGCCGCCGGTGTGATAGCGCGACGCCGACACCTGCGCTATACTAGTGGTGCCAGTAGCTTCTTCGGCGGGCAAACGCCGGTAATTTGGTAAGGGATACCGCGGCGCGGCGCCGCCGGTGTGATAGCGCGACGCCGACACCTGCGCTATACTAGTGGTGCCAGTAGCTTCTTCGGCGGGCAAACGCCGGTAATTTGGTAAGGGATACCGCGGCGCGGCGCCGCCGGTGTGATAGCGCGACGCCGACACCTGCGCTATACTAGTGGTGCCAGTAGCTTCTTCGGCGGGCACACGCCGGTAATTTGGTATCGGTCACCGCGGCGCGGCGCCGCCGGTGTGATAGCGCGACGCCGACACCTGCGCTATACTAGTGGTGCCAGTAGCTTCTTCGGCGGGCAAACGCCGGTAATTTGGTAAGGGATACCGCGGCGCGGCGCCGCCGGTGTGATAGCGCGACGCCGACACCTGCGCTATACTAGTGGTGCCAGTAGCTTCTTCGGCGGGCACACGCCGGTAATTTGGTATCGGTCACCGCGGCGCGGCGCCGCCGGTGTGATAGCGCGACGCCGACACCTGCGCTATACTAGTGGTGCCAGTAGCTTCTTCGGCGGGCAAACGCCGGTAATTTGGTAAGGGATACCGCGGCGCGGCGCCGCCGGTGTGATAGCGCGACGCCGACACCTGCGCTATACTAGTGGTGCCAGTAGCTTCTTCGGCGGGCAAACGCCGGTAATTTGGTAAGGGATACCGCGGCGCGGCGCCGCCGGTGTGATAGCGCGACGCCGACACCTGCGCTATACTAGTGGTGCCAGTAGCTTCTTCGGCGGGCACACGCCGGTAATTTGGTATCGGTCACCGCGGCGCGGCGCCGCCGGTGTGATAGCGCGACGCCGACACCTGCGCTATACTAGTGGTGCCAGTAGCTTCTTCGGCGGGCAAACACCGGTAATTTGGTAAGGGATACCGCGGCGCGGCGCCGCCGGTGTGATAGCGCGACGCCGACACCTGCGCTATACTAGTGGTGCCAGTAGCTTCTTCGGCGGGCAAACGCCGGTAATTTGGTAAGGGATACCGCGGCGCGGCGCCGCCGGTGTGATATCGCGACGCCGACACCTGCGCTATACTAGTGGTGCCAGTAGCTTCTTCGGCGGGCAAACGCCGGTAATTTGGTAAGGGATACCGCGGCGCGGCGCCGCCGGTGTGATAGCGCGACGCCGACACCTGCGCTATACTAGTGGTGCCAGTAGCTTCTTCGGCGGGCAAACGCCGGTAATTTGGTAAGGGATACCGCGGCGCGGCGCCGCCGGTGTGATAGCGCGACGCCGACACCTGCGCTATACTAGTGGTGCCAGTAGCTTCTTCGGCGGGCACACGCCGGTAATTTGGTATCGGTCACCGCGGCGCGGCGCCGCCGGTGTGATAGCGCGACGCCGACACCTGAGCTATACTAGTGGTGCCAGTAGCTTCTTCGGCGGGCACACGCCGGTAATTTGGTAACGGACACCGCGGCGCGGCGCCGCCAGTGTAACTAACGCTCTCTGTATTAGACTAAAAAGTCGACATTAGCTAGGACATCGCAAGTTCCGCCTAACTGTCACCCGGGTCGGGTGTCTATCTTTAAGTTCGTTTCCAGCAAGCCTACTATTTCCAGTATTAACCTCAAGCGGTGGTCACCTCCGACTCTGAGTGCGGCGGCGGCTTGGGTGTCTTCATAAGCGTATCCAAGAGGCGGATATGGGGGTTCCTCCCGGAAATCTAACCAGTCACCAAGGTTTGATAACTCCAAAATGAAGCCTGCATGTCCGAAAACAAGTTATGATACTTGGCTTATGTCGTCGTCTCAGCCGATAGACGTCCACTGCAGGACATAGGCCTCCCCCAAGGACCTCCACGATAATCGGTCTAGCGCCTTCTGCATCCAGCAGCTTCCCGCGACCTTCACCAGATCGTCGGTCCACCTTGTGGGAGGCCTGCCTACGCTGCGTCTACCGTGCCAAGGCAGCCACTCCAGGACTTTCCTACCCCAGCGGGAGTCGGTCCTGCGAGCAATGTGCCCCGCCCACTGCCACTTAAGTTGAGCAACTCTTCGAGCTATGTCGGTGACCTTGGTTCTCCTCCGGATGTCCTTGGCTTATGTAAAAAACATAATTTCGAGCAGACTCGTGATACGTCGTTTCAATTTATGATGTTGTCTCGTCTATTGCTTATTTGCCTACGGAGTTCAGGTATTTGGAAAATATTCGCGGTGGCTACGCTCACTAAAAGTTTCAATATACTGAATTTTTTAGTTTCAATGGACTGCCAAAAATTTTACAAAAATTTCGATGCATAGAACACTTGTGTCGGTTTGGTTGAACCGCCCCGAAACTAAGGGTCATTTCTATAAAGCAATCTCAAGATTGAGAGCAATCTTAAGTGTGGATTTGACTGTTCGCTTTGTACTGAAATGACATTTCTGATACAAACTCAAACTAGCTGTCAGTCTCAAGAGCGGATTGATTAAAATCCTGGCTATGCCTATGGGTGACTTATTTTTATTTCCGTGTCAAATGCGTGTACTCATCCCATCACTAGTGGACACCGACACGGGCGCCGCCAGCGCCGCGTGAACGCGCGCGCGGACCGGGCGGGGCGGGGCGGCGCGGGGCGGGTGACGTCTCCGGACGACGCGGGGAAAGTGAACACTCTCCTCGGAGAATACCCCGCATTTTCTGTTTACGTTTACTTTACACCTTTTTATTATCTTCGCCGGGAAATGAATTGAATAATGTGTACGACGTAACAAGTATCAGATAACCATGAAAGTAAGACATTTGCTTCATTATCAAAGTAAGTAAGTAAGCTAGATAGAGTCCGTTCATCTTTTTCTACAAATTCTAAGCATATGTACTATGCTTTAATGGTACACGAAATGTTATGCCTTCTAAAGGTTAGACCGCGCCACAGCTCGGACACTCCTAACTACAATGTCTGTTTGGTCACACATCGACAGACGGCATGTTGCACTTGGCATGCGTTTGTGTCCGTGTTGTAAGGGTTGACAAATTTTGTTATACCGGTCATAATCATAACATAACATAACATAAAAATACTTTATTGCACGTAATAATACATCATACAACACAACAGATAACAACAAAAGACAAGTACAACATAGGCAGCCTTATTACTAAGGTAGCAATTTATTTCTGGCAACCTTTGGGTTAAAGAAAAAAATGTGTAAGCGGTAAGCGGGATAGTGCAAACCTAGTCAAATAGGTATCCTAAATACATCTTTAATCATCACTTGATTAATCTGGTTCTTGATTAAACCAACGTTTTAAAAGTAGTTCACTGTAACTGAATAGTTAGAATAGATTAGGTTGCATATTTTGTATGAATTTACTTACCGTCTTTCATCACTGTGGAATCTAAAAAAGTTCCTCAATAGGACTCCAATGAGTCATATTTTGTGGTAGAAAGACATCCGTACACGAAACAGTACCTAACCATCTTTGGAACACAAAACTTTATTATTTCGTTACACTGGGAAACATGCGCACGCCATACCCGCTAAGCGTACGCTCAATGTGACCCACAATCCGGCGCGGAGTGTGACGTATGTCGGACTGGGGAAGAGAGGTGAATGTCCATTCTATATGTAGTACTATTATATATTCTGTGACCGCGCTATGACGTAGTAGCAGCGGAGCGGCGCGGCACGGCACTGCAGCGGCGGCGCGGCACTGCGAAACAAAATCTGTCAAAATGAATGAATTGACATTGCCGCGCCGCTCCGCTGCAGCTTTACTGCAGCTTCAGTCCGGTACATCTCATACATTTTCATACTAAGAATAATTTGTCGCGCAGTGACGCGCCGCGCCGCTCCACTGCAGCTACGTCCTAGTGCGGTCTAACCTTAATAGTTCTGTGTATTTTTGCAATCTGTTAGAAATATAAATGCAGTGCAACAAGTTGAACACATGAGTTGGATCGGCTCCAGGAAATATTGACCTAATAAAAAAAGTCTCAAAACATAGATAAATAGAGAAAATAAGTGCTTCCATGCTGCACTGGGAGCGAGAGAAAAAGACAGAATGTGTCAGCTGTATTTCCTTCCGGGCATGCTGTAAAACCCAGTTAAGGGATCCGAGGATTTCCGTATTTTGCAATTTTGGCGATAGGCTGACAACATGTCACTACAGCAATATCAAATCTATCTGAAATAACCCTCAAAACTTTGTCAAACGTGGCGGAACGATCTTTGTTCAGGTCGTTAACGCTCTGCCTACCCAATTAAGGATAAAGGCGTGATTATATGTATGTATGTATGTGTCAAAACGACTTGAGATCCCAAATCTTTTTGCTTGTAGCACACGTTGAAGTCTTTTCAATGAGCGAGACGGTTGGACTATTTAACACGAGCCTTCCAGACAGTGATTATACCTACAGCTAACACAATTTCCTGTGGGAATGAGGTGTTTTCCCGCGGTTAAAGTAAGTTAAGTAAGCATTAGTCGTATACCTTTAGTATTACATAGCGTGAAACACACACATGTTAATAAAATATTCATATCTTGAGTTTTCCAATATATAGCGAGTGAAACATCAGATTTATTGTAATGTAATTTAAATAAAATAATAAATAGGACGAGGTAGAAACCGTAGAATATGTACTATCTCTGTTCTATTTTTAAAGATAAAGATAGATTTTTCCCATTTTTTCCGTCGTACAATCATTATTCCTTCCATGCTGGCCTGGGAGCGAGAGAAAAACATAGAATGTGCCAGCTGCATTTCTTCTCGGGCATTCTGTATAAACTAGCTAAGGGATCCGAGAGTTTCAGTATATTGTATTTATATATTTAACAATTCACTGTACACAAAAACATCATAAAAACAGGACATAAAAAGCAATGACACAACAGGCCGGCTTATTTCTAAAAAGAAATATATTACAGCAGACCTACAGAAGTGTAATTTTTTAATGATACGCGGATAAAACGTGCACAACACTTTATACCTACTAATAAAATAATACTTATGTAATGTAAATCTATTACATAAATATAAAATAGATATAAATAAATACCTGCATTTATATACATAATCAAAAATACATACATAATTATATACCCTAAAAATGGATTACTTTGACATTGAAAGATAATGATCTTTAACTCGACTTTTTAAAATGGCGATAGACGAGCTATCACGAACTGTCAGTGAAAGAGAGTTCCATAATCTGACAGCATAAACAGTAAAGGAATAGTAATAGAATTTAAATTTAGGCGATGGGCTGACAACCTGTCACTACAGCAATATACCTACAAATCTATATTAAATAACCCTCAAAACTTTGTCAGACGTGGCGGAACAACCTTTTTTAGGTCGTTTACGCTCTGCCTACCCCATTAGGGATAAAGGCGTGATTTTATGTATATACAATCATTATAATAAACACATTATTTGAATGTTTTTCACCTGAATATCGTGGTGTAGCTATTCATCACCGCACTCGCATTGTTACTGCGTCGCGTCGTCGCCGACACACAGACACGAGTTTATTGAGCATTACCGCACATACATCACTACCGCTGCAATATGCTAAACAGTAGGTATAGCATTAATATATTCGCATACATACAATAATGGATGGTACTTTAGAATTTATATCTACCTATAAAGTTTTAACGCGCCGATGATGTAGTGGATAGGGCCGCTGCCTCCTGCGCGGGAGGTCGCGGTTCGAAACCCACCACGTATCCATGTGTTTTTCGGTTTTCAAATTTCATATGTACGTTTATTTGGCGTTTTTTCCGTGCTTCGGCCGTTGGTCCCAGTTAATATCGTTTAATACCGTAGTTATTAGTCGTTAAGCCAAGTCAAAGGCCACTGCTAAGCATTGGCGGCTTGAAAACTCTGACATAATCTAGGAATGTGTCTGGTTTCCCTTCTGGGTTGTGGAGGTCAGATAGCAGTGGCTATGTGTAAAAACTAGTACCCTCGTATAATCACCTAGATTAGGTAGGCGACCCAGTGTGATACGGGATAAGTCTAGGGAAATGACTATCTACCTATAAAGATTTTTATCGGTAGTAATTAGGTATCAAATGCTTGCAGGAATAAAAAATCAGGGCACAAATAAACAATACCTACTCGTAAAAGTACATAGTTCTTTGTCAATAGATAAAATCAAAGAGTACATTGACTTCATTACTTCCAAGAAATCCTTACCCTTTACATAGCATACCACGTAAGCAATGAACCAGCAACGCACTTATCCGTGCATCATCCACATGAGCGAGCAACACAAGCCCCGCACCCCCGCTCGCCCCGCTCGCCCCGCTCGCGCCCCGAGCGCCAGGATCCTACCGCCGACGCCAAATTTGTTCGCAACTTCGCAACAACACCCATGTTGTGATTGAATTAAACGTATTCTGCCAAATTTCACCACAAATATAAGCTAAGAAACTTTACCTAACAACATCTCGTCACAGCCAATTTTGCAGCTAATCGCATCAAACAGCGCTCTTGACTCAAGGTAGTAGGGTACAAAATTAATTGTTTGAAAATATGAAGACGGTAAAGTAACGTGGTAAAGGTGATTGAGCAGACACCAGATGATCTGATTCCCATACGTAGACCGAGTTCTCACAAGGTATTTAAATGCGGCTTTAAAAGGCCTTACCGTAAGATTTGTTTGCTTTTTACACATTTTGTTTTTTTTTTCTATTAGTTAAGACAGTTATAAAAAAAAACTTAAATGAATTTATCCTAATTGGTTTCTATGACCATCACCGTACATGAGATATACCTCGTAGCCAGCTCTTAGCAAAGTGCTACGGCTATGTCTACGACAAACACTTTTCGTTTTGAAAGTCCCACAGATTGTAATAAAATGAACTTGTATTTATTATGACTTCTTTTTAGCGAGTTGATTCTCGAGTCAAACGACCCGATGAACCCTGGTGTCAGAGTTTTCAAACCGCCTAATAGCACAGGCCTGTGACGTGGTTTGAGTAACGACCACTATCAAAGACAGCGACCGGGACCGACCGTTTAACATGCCCTCCAAAGCACGAAATCCTTTTTTTCTCGGACTATCAGGTATAGCCTGCAATGTCCTAATCAAATTGGGGAAAACCTCACAACAAAGTGATAAATTGACAAATATCAACTTTGTGTTCCCCCCCTGGGAATCGAACCCAAGTCCTCCGGATCGTAAGCCCATGGCTCTGGCCACTAGACCACAGAGCAGTAATATGACGATAACATGATATTAGGCAGGATACAAGAAGCCAAACACGGAACGGCTTACTTTGTTTACTTGCGTGTAATTAAGGCGAGGTAGCGTCGGTACGGAACGTATTTGCTGCAAATACGTGGGACACTCAGAAAGTTTTGCGACACTAAAAAAAATTGTTCTACAGGTACATATATTTTTATTAAATCTTTTCAAAGTACTCTCCACCAGCCTCTATACAAAGATTCATGCGTCTGAACCAGTTTTCAAAACACTTTTTCCAGTCCGCTGTAGACACCTCGTTTACAGCCTGCTCGAACGCAGCCAGCGCATCTTCCGGCGACAAAAATTGTATCCCCTTGAGCTGATTTTTTATTTTTGGAAATAAAAAGAAGTCACCCGGTGCTAGATCAGGGCTGTAAGGAGGGTGACCCAGGAGTTTGACTGGTGTGCTGTCCAGGAAGTCCTCGTTTTGAGCGCGGTGTGTGCAGGCGCATTGTCGTGGTGGACCAGTAGTCCGCGGAGCCCTGTGTTTGGTCGCTTGTTGCTCACAACAGAAAAAACTTCTGGTAAAAATTTCGTAGTATACCATTCGGCGTTAATGCTTCTTTGATCTCGTAAGGGAATTGAGGCCAAGTGGCCAGTCAAATTAAAAAAGCTGGCGATCAAAATCTTCCCCCCGCTTCGAGATCGCTTCACTTTGGTAGGCGTTGGTTCATTTTGAAACACCCAAACTGTCGACTGGCGCTTGGTTTCTGGATCGTATTGATAAATCCAGGACTCATCACCTGTTACGATGTCGTAAACACGCCGAGACGAGCCTGCTTCAAATTTGTTCAGCATATCACGGCACCATTCCACCCGGGCCTGCTTCTGAGCGTCGGTGAGGTAGTGCGGCACCCATCGCGATACTATCCTCCTCACGCGAAGATGCCCTTGTAGAATCTCGTGAACGCTTCCCGATCCAATCTTTAATATGTGCTGAATCTCCTGATATGTAATTCGCCTATTATCTTGGATAAAATTTTTCACTGCTAGCACGTTTTCTTCCGTAATAGCCGTCAAAGGGCGACCGCTTCTTTCTTCATCCCCCAAGGTTGGTCGACCGCGCCTAAATTCGTTATACCAACGATACACGGTTGCCTTGGAGGGGCTTTCATCTATAAATGCCATTTGAAGTCTATCGAACGATTCATCCGGTTTCAGGCGACACTTGAAATCGTAAAAAATCATAGCTCTAAAATGTTCCCGGCGCAGATCCATTTTTCAGGAAGACACGATACTTTGAATTGGCTCGCAAAAAATGTGGAGGGAAATTTTGAAAATGGAACACACATATTTTTACTTACAAGTAATCATATTTTCAAAAAAGATTCTAACCGGCCAGTCTGCCATATATAAAAACAATTTATCGCAATACTTTCTGAGTGGCCTGGTAGACTAATTACCTACTTGCATTATACCTATCGATGTGATCAGATAATGCATTTATACTTGATACATCAATATGTACATTTCCATACTTTCCTTAAATATATTTAACGTTTCTATACGAAAGCAATCTATGTAAATATTGCTTCATAAAATCTCAAAGAGGGCAAGCCTAAATAATTTTGTTTCGTGTAGAATCGTTAAATACTTATAGGAATGTAAGGAAATGGAAATATTTATATATCAAGTATAAATGCAGAATAATAATAGAGAGCCCGATGGTATAGTGGATAGGGCCGCTGCCTCTTGAGCGGGAGGTCGTGATTCGAATCCCACCACGTACCAATGTGTTTTTCGGTTTTCGAATTTCATATGTACGTTTATTCGGTGCTTTTCCCGTGCTTCGGAAGGCACGTTAAGCCGTTGGTCCTGGTTAATATCGTTTAATACCGTAGATATTAGTCGTATCAGAGGCCAGTGCTAAGCATTGGCGGTTCGATAACTCGGACCTACCCTAAGATTGGCTTTGGTTTCCCTTCTTGATGACAGTCGCTCTGTGTAAAAACCAGTACCCTCGTTCAATCCTCTAGATTAGGAAACCGACCCCGTGAGATACGGGATAAGGCTAGGGAGATAATGAAATGCAGAATAATAATGCTACAGAAAACCGATTCAAAAGTATTCAAAAACAGAACGCTACTTCTTGTAATAATAAAACCAAAATTGGTTTCGCAAAAAGAGAACAATTTGGTTTTTTGCGCTTTTCATTCATTACGTTTTGAGGTAGAACGTACACGTCGCTCGGCGCTGGGTGATCGGCTGGAACTAACCACCGGAATAAAATCAGGAACGAATATTGCCAATGCAATACCAACCTTACAACCTTTTGCCAAAAGTAGAGTTTGCTACGGCTGCAAATGGTGCGTAAATGAATCGTAGTTTTAATGAAACGAACGGCCGTGTTTAATATTCAACGAGATGCGATATTTCGCCGCGACCTGTGACGTCACTATAAATATACACCATTAAATTTAACGTATGAAAGAAATACGCGTTCGTGGAATGAATCCCGGGAAAAATCGTGCGGTTTTTCTGAATGCAGTTATCAGGAAGCACGTACAAATTATTACTGTAAAATCTAGATAGGTAGACGTAATTAAGTAAATTAAAAAAAATATGTATAAAATCACATCTATAACCCTTACGGCATTCCATATCTTAGCCACGTAAAGAACTGATTATTTTATTTCAGATAGTAAGTATAGTAGCAAGCTCCTTCAGCTTATTAAATTATTTAAAAAAAACACATTCTCATCATCTTTCTCTTCCTTAACTGCTAACACTTGCGAATATCCCGGAATAATATAAAACATAACATAAAAATACTTTATTGCACGTAAGAATACAAATCATACAAAACAACAGATAACAACAACAAAAACAAGTACAACATAGGCGGCAATTTCTTCCAGGCAACCTTTGGGTCAAAGAAAAATGCGTAGCGGTAAGCGGGATATTGCAAAATCTAGAAATTATGTATCCCAAATACATTACATTACATATAATACATAAACTAGGTACAAGCTACTACATAGATATTGTAAAATAAACTAATACATAATATGTAATAAACTAATACATAAACTAATGGAAGATATTATAATGCAAACTACAATCAGAACTAGTCGAAGGAAATGACAGCAACAGCACAGGACAAAAGTGAAGGATAACAGCTAATGATCAGATAGTAATTAAATTAATTGGTTGTAATATTTTCTTTCATTCATATTTTGTATTATAATATATAATATTTATGTATTTCTATGTAAGTATAACTACTTTATACGAATGACTATTTTTATTGTTATTAATTTATTTAATAAGTACACTAAAGTAGCTTATTTACGTATAAAATGTATTGCCTGAAATGTATAGCAGCCGTTTATTTTCCCGTGCCCTAAGGTTGCCTGGAAGAAGTTGCTGCTTAGCAATAAAGCCGCCTTTTTGTACCACTGTAAGTTTTCTTTTTCTTGTGCCTTTTCTGTGCAATTGAGTATATTCTTATCATATCTTATAGTTGAAGTGATGAGATGTCAGCCCAATAAGTAAGTGAGTGCGCAACATACCTGCTTAATAGCTATTAGTTTCCATTATAAAACAAAATTCTGGACTTCCAAGCTGGACTGGGAGCGAAAGAAAAACTTAGAATGTTTCAGCTGCATTTCCTCCCGGGCATGCTGTAAAAATCAGCTAAGGGATCCGAGGGTTTCTGTATATTGTAATTTAGGCGATGGGCTGACAACCTGTCACTACAGCAATATACTTACAAGTCTATCTTAAATAACCCTCAAAACTTTGTTAGACGTGGCGGAATGACCTTTCGTTTAGGTCGTATACGCTCTGCCTACCCCATTAGGGATAAAGGCGTGATTATAATATGTATGTATGTATGTATGTATAAAACAAAATAATACATAAATATAATCACGCCTTTATTAATAACCAGCCTTTTATGCCGCAATTTGACCAGCGGCTCTTCAATGAGTTTTGCCGTTGGAATCAGATATTTTCCCGCGGTAATAATTAGCCAATGTTACTCAGGGAGAACGTAGCTTTTTAATGGTAAAAGAATTTTTGATATCGGTCCAGTAGTTACTATACACACAAAAATATTAAATTGAAATAAATCTTTTTTCTTTATAATATTGAATATAGGCTTAAACGACCTAAACAAAGGTCGTTCCGTCATGTCTGGCAAAGTTTTGAGGTTTAAGATAGATTTGTAGGTATATTGCTGTAGTGATACTGACAGGTTGTCAGCCCATCGCCTAAATTGTAATATACTGAAACCCTTGGATCCCTTAGCTGATTTTTACAGCATGCACGGGAAAATTATATCTACCAACCACAATCAAATAATTATAGTACCTATTATTATACATACATACATACAATCACGCCTTTATCCGTAATTGGGTAGGCGGAGCGTAAATGACCTAAACAATGGTCGTTCCGCCATGTTTGACAGAGATTCGAGGGTTATTTAAGATAGATTTGTAGTTACATTGCTGTAGTGACAGGTTGTCAGCCCATTGCCTTAATTGCAATATACTGAAACCCTCGGATCCCTTAGCGGGTTTTACAGCACACGGAAGGAAATTCAGCTGGCACTTTTTATGTTTTTCTTTGCTCCCAGTCCAGCTTGGAAGAAAAGGTACTATAAAGTGCCTAACAACAACAACCAAATAATTACGGGGTGTAAGGGACAGCGTCCCGCAAACTCATAGGCGTTGCTCAGTCAACGAAACGGAACGCCAATAACCAGGAATTTTTTTTCAGAAAGAAAAAAATATATATTGGATTTCCATACAAATTTTCTGAACGAGGTGGGCTTTTTCCGATTGTTCTTTTAATTTTAATGAAATTTAATTGACTAGATATGACTGATGTTATGGCATGGTTTGATGTAATTTGTATTTCATATGGGCCCCGTAGAACATACATACATACATAAATCACGCCTTTATCCCTTACGGGGCACGCAGAGCGTTAAACGCCTCGTAAAAGGCGCTTTCGCCACGTCTGACAAAAATTGAGGGCAATTTTAGATTGTAATATGTATAAGCCCCGTAGAAGCCTGAAATAAATATCTATGTATTTTATTTTTTATTTTGTATGGGAAGGTAATTTTTATTTCTTCTCCTGAAAAAAAAATCTGCTGATAATTTGTTCAGCTGCGTTGACTGAGCAACCCCTATCAGTTTGCGGGACGCTGTCCCTTACACCCGGTATAGTACTATTATCATAGCACTCAATTATTATCTTCCATGCTGGACTGGAAGTAATATACAAACATAGAATGTGCCAGGTGTATCTCCTCCCGAACATGCTGTTGCATGCCAGCTAAGGGATTCTACGGTTGTAGTGTATGGCAATGGGCTGACAACCTTTCACTACAGAAATATACCAGCAAGTCTGTCTTGGATAACCCTCAGAGCTTTGTCAGACGTGGCGGAACGACCTTCGTTTAGGTCGTTTGCGCTCTGCCTACTCCATTAGAGATAAAGACGTAATTATATGTATGTATGTCATAATTACCTTGGTACCCAATTATTAGAGTACATAAACCTTCATTAACGCTGTTCATATTAACACGCTCACATGGCTACCAAATCCTCGCGCTCTCCCAAACAGAATCAATTATTATTAAACTGCTTACCATGCACTTTAATTAAGTTTAACAGCAGATTACGCGATCGATCGTGGCCGTAAGCTTGTGACGTCATACGTTCTAGCTGCTATCATAACCAGTATGAACTGGTAAATACGGTTTCAAGGTAAAAGGAATCCCTCAGGCACTACCACTAGGGGCTAAGTTAAGTCCATTTCCCGATTTTACATTTACTCGAACGTCAATTTCTTTGAAACACCTTCGTGCAAGCAACTGATACCATCCACCCACCTTAAATAGTACTAAAATAGTAATACTTCCATACTGGCCTGGGAGCGAGAGAAAAACATACAATGTGCCAGCTGCATTTTCTCCTGGGCATGCTGTAAAAACCAGCTAAGGGATCCGAGGGTTTCAGTATATTGCAATTTAGGCGATGGGCTGACAACCTGTCACTTCAGCAATATACCTACAAATCTATCTTCTATAATCCTCAAAACTTTCGTAGACGTGGCGAAACGACCTTTAAATTTAAACTGGTTTAGGTTGTTTAATTGTAATATCATAATTCATAAATAACTAAATGTGACCATTTTTAGCACATTTGTAATACAAAGCTTTCATGCTTAGTTTAAATTATAATAGTATGTTTTATAAAATGGAGAATTAGGTACTTGCGATATCCGCTAAAAGTGAAATATTCATGATAATGTTTGTGTTTTAGACTAAATCAATTTAAAATTGGTGTCGCCACCGTCGCGCCACAACGGGCATTTGCCGTACTCACTACGCACCCTTCTCCGATTGGAGGCGCTTGCCAAACTAACCTCACAATTTTATTTTTTTCGAACAATATAAGAAAAAGCTTTCTTATAAATCTTTACCAACTCCCGAGCAATACAACCAAAATAATGTTGTCTATTATCTAACAGCTACAACGAACTCTCATCGCTTCTCGTAAAAGGACCCTCGGGTCTCGATCTCGAGCCGAGTTTGTCGTATAAACGTCGTATGTACGTCGTGTAGTTGTAATCAAGGTGTAATCACCACTTAGCGGACACCTCGCTTAGCGGACACCTCGCTTAGCGGACGGCCGCCATGAGAGAAATACTCGTAGCTTCATGGGACAAACTACTCGGGTACTACTAATGAGATGGGAGGGAAAATGCATCAAGGAAATAGATTTTTGGTGTGAAATGTTTGATATCTCATACAAGATCTACTTTGTATCATGTTGATGACCTTATATAATAGTAATGATACGTGCTCGGCGTTTCGTTCCTGACGATACGTGCTCGACGTTTCGTTCCTGACGATACGTGCTCGACGTTTCGTTCCTGACGATACGTGCTCGACGTTTCGTTCCTGACGATACGTGCTCGACGTTTCGTTCCTGACGATACGTGCTCGACGTTTCGTTCCTGACGATACGTGCTCGACGTTTCGTTCCTGACGATACGTGCTCGACGTTTCGTTCCTGACGATACGTGCTCGACGTTTCGTTCCTGACGATACGTGCTCGACGTTTCGTTCCTGACGATACGGGCTTGAGTTTTGGCTTCATAGTATACACTATGAAGCCAAAACTCAAGCCCGAACCTGATATACATCAGGTTCATACTTTCCAGGAATTATACAATGTGTATATCTAAACCATTCTAAACATTAATATTTACTAGTGTGTGTGTATATTTCTTCCATGCTGGACTGGGAGAGATAGAAAAACATAGAATGTTCCAGCTGCCCTTCCTCCCGGGCATGCTGTAGAAGACAGCAAAAGGGACTCGAGGGTTACAGTGTATTGTAATTTAGGCGACGGGCTGACAACCTGTCACTACACATTAGCAATACACATTACAATCTAAAATTGCCCTCAATTTTCGTCAGACGCGGCGAAAGCGCCTTTTACGAGGCGTTTAACGCTCTGCCTACCCCGTAAGGGATAAAGGCGTGATTTTATGTATGTATGTATGTATGTGTATATTACTAGTATGGTAGGTACATGACTTTTGTAAATACTGTAATTATTTGTATCAGGAATTGAGGAGCTAAGAGTTTTTATAGCAAACGATTAAAGGGTCATAGCACTGACTATAGTGCTAGACAGCGACGAAAATATTTGCGATCCAATGTCGCAACCCGCCTGTTGTATCCTAGACTAAAGTCCAATGTTTACTCGCTTGCTGTGAAAAGTCGCATCTCCTCGTTCAAAGACCAAAGTGTTATATTTGCAAAGTCAATAAACTGGTTTGGAAGTTGAGCATGGTTCGTAAACAAGCCGGCAGCAAGTTTTATAGTCGGGGCGGCCAGCGCATGCATGATCGAGCGGCTGAACTCAGGCACCGCGCGCGGGCGAAGTTCGGCGATCGAGTGCCCGTGTCCGGTATACCTCACAGTACACTACACAATTTTGCACTACAGTTAAATACATACATACATATAATCACGTCTTTATCCCTAATCGGGTAGGCAGAGCGTAAACAACCTAAACAAAGGTCGTTCCGCCACGTCTGACAAAGTTTTGAAGGTTATTTAAGATAGATTCGCAGGTGTATTGCTGTAGTGACAGGTTGTCAGCCCATCGCCTGAATTGCAACATACTGAAACCCTCGTATCCCTTAGCTGGTTTTTACAGCATGCTCGGGAGGAAATGCAGCTGGCACATTCTATGTTTTTCTTTCGCCCCCAGTCCAGCATGGAAGACAGAGAGAGTTAAATATAACATGAAAATCTAATAACTTTTATATTTGACCATGCCATAACCCACACAAGAAGAATTTAAAACACATAGAAACCATGGGCCACATCAACATCAGCTACAACAGTCCACTGCTGGACATGGGCCTCCCCAAAATTGGGGGTATATGCCATACTCACCACGCTTGGCAGGCGGGTTGGTGAACGCAGTAGAAGTTTTCCATTCACAGGGAACGCTGCTGCCCATTCCATGGATTTATCCCTTAGTCGCCTTTTACGACACCCACTGGAAGTTATGGGGTGATGCTATTCTAACCCACACGGGGATCCCACATGATCAATGATGGTCAGAATTTATTCTCGAACGAAATAAAACTGAAAAGTTGTAGTAGTAAGTTAGTTATATTTAATCAATTAGATTATGTACTAAAATTACGATCTACTGCTCTGTTTGGTTTTCAAAACGAAAGTATCCTTATAAAAATGCTTCTATAACTCCACGGAAATTCATCTTGCAACAGAAAAGTGAAAAGTGAGCTCAATATTTATCAGATAAGGCTGAACCGAACCGACTGATAGCCCGCTACTGGGCGCGCTCGGTAGTAAATGCCACTCTAAGATAGCATAAATTCCGTCCGACCGGCAGCATCCTATACCCCAGTAGGTAGGAATAGCCACCCATATACCGCTGCTACTCGACGCTTGACGCTCTGTGCTCGGCAAAAATGTCTCCACTAGCTATTTGCCCATAAATTACTGCCCAAATTCAGCTTGCATAACCGAGAATAGCCCAAACTAGCACCGAATTTATTATTCTACTCCGACCGCAAATTTAATCTTTATTGGTAAAATTTCGTGGTTTTTCAACCCTAATACTTTTATCTAATAGTAATCGGATTAGGCTGTCTGTGCCTAAACTTTGATGCTGCCCTTTATCAATTTGTTCTCGAAATTTTGCCGATTGTCCCCTCCGTGGCTCCGAGGATCATCGGAGGTTAATCCCTTCTTGGATGAGGAGACATGAGACAAATCAAAGGTCAATGCGTTATTAAGTTATTAGCTTGGCTACTTGATGTAAAGAGATATTTATTTTGGTAATGGAGAATAGTAACTGCGTCTCTCGATCAGTTCTAGGAAATTTCAATACTGGCAACGAAACACACCGGGTTACGAATTCTGTAGAGACAGTTTATCACGAATTCATAAATAAAAACGCTAATACTTTTTCGGTGAAAATATCATTATTTTCGGCGTAGTGTGAGCGTACAGCTTTTATTAACTTGGCTACCACGGTTGAAAAGCCCTTTTGAAAAGCGACAGCTCCCCTTTTCCCATTGTTTCCGGATCTATGCACTTGCACAGTGATGTCAATTACAGCCTTGAAGTGATTTGGTTGTTCATGTGCCACGATTATACTATACGGGGAGTAAGGGACAGCGTCCCGAAAACTTATAGGGGTTGCTCAGTCAATGAAACTGAACAACTATCACCAGGAAAATCTTGCAACAAATTTTAAAAGCATGCTTTTCCATACAAACTGTCTGATCGAGGTGTAATTTTTTTTTTTTCATCTCCTGAAAGAAGTTCCCGGAGAATGTCGTTCGGTTTCGCTGACTGAGCAACCCCTATCAGTTTGCGGGACGCTGTCCCTTACACCCTGTATAGTAATTAATAGAAGACTTCAATAAAGGAAGTTTTTCATTTATTTAATTTACTACATGCTAATTATTGAAGTTAGCAAAATATTTTATTAAATAAGCACCACCTGACTTATAGCAACCAATATCAATCCACTCAGAAATACCAACTTCTCGTAAAACCTACATTTATCTAACGGGACAACAGGAAGATAAAGTGAGGGGAAATGTCCACTTGTTTCTACTTGTTTATTTGTGATTAAACGCTGCGGAGAGAAAGGTAGGCTAGTTAGAGTGGGATGTTCCTTGAGAAAAGATATTACAGTTGTTCAAGATGAGTACAATCTATTAAGTTACAAAGAAGAAACAATTTAGAAGTACTTAAATTATAATGAATATTTCATAAATATTACAAATAAGAAATTAAAAATTCACTGCGGCAGTGTATGAACCTGCGACCTTCGGAATGCTGTTCGATGACGAATTTCAATCCTCACTTCATTTTTTGGCCATTTTAAGACCATTTTTGGTCACTTGATATTTTAGTTAAATTTGTAAAAAAGTTTGGTATTCAAGTAGATTTTTTATAGAATTTATACAGTTCTACGAATTGAATTTATAAAGTCTTTTATAGAAATACTAGCAGCCCGTCCCGGCTTCGCACGAGGTAGACAATTTTTTTTTTTTTAAGTAATTAAAGCAAAGACATTTTAACTCATTTTTCTACACCTTCGGTTACATTATTCAAATTTTACCAAGGATCCCTAATTTTTTTCAAAATGAAATGTAGCCTATGTCAAATTGGAAGAATGTAGCATTCTATTGGTGAAAGAATTTTTTAAATCGGCCCAGTACTTTTTGAGCCTATTCATTACAAACATACAAACATACAAAAATAGATACAAATCTTTCCTCTTTATAATATATAAGTGTAGATTTATACAATAATTTGAAACAAACATAAATATTATAATCACACCTTTATCCCTAACGGGGTAAGCAGATCGTAAACGATCTAAACGAAGGTCGTTTCGCCACGTTTGACAAATTTGAGGGTTATTTAAGATATATTTGTAGGTATATTGCTGCAGTGACAGGTTGTCAGCCTATTGCCTAAATTGGAATATATAGAAACCCTCAGATCCCTTAGCTGGTGTTCACAGCATGCCTGGGAGGAAATGCAGTTGGCACATTCTATGTTTTTCTCTTGCTCCCAGGCCAGCATGGAAATATTTTGAAACAAAGTGGGCAAAAAAGGGTACACTGGCAAGAACCGGGACACCTGGCCTATTCATTTCATGAGGATACCTACTTACCTTAGCGAAGAGACAATAAACTTGTTTGTCAATGTAAGATAGTAACAACGTTGTATATCTTAAACCTTAAATATAATGTAGCATGGGTACATCAACTTGTCATAAAACAGTGTTGCCATAGTCGCACACATCATACTTTGTGTGACGTCACAGGTGCCTCTGCTTTCAGCCCGAGTACCTGTACTCAGACTCGCATCAACAAATTCAACAACTTTACTTGTTATTGCCGACATTTCTACTGCAACATGCGACGGAACTTTGTTTAGGCGACTACATTTTGATTCTAGGTTTCTAATCTGACCCCGTGTCACGTTAAACGGTTTCGTAGATATAAAAATATACATACATACATATAGTCACGCCTTTATCCCTAATGGGGTAGTCAGAGCGTAAACGACCTAAACAAAGGTCGTTTCGCTACGTCTGACAAAGCTTTGAGGGTTATTTAATAAAAATATAATTACAATATATAGTGGAAGAATATGCAAATATTCTTCATATCGGCTCGTATATATCTATTCTCTTCCATGCTGGACCGGAAGCGAGAGAAAAACGTAGAATGTGCCAGCTGCATTTTCTCCCGAGCATGCTGTGAAAACCAGCTAAGGGATCCGAGAGTTGCAGTATATTGCAATTTAGGCGATGGACTGACAACCTGTCCCTACAGCAATATACCTACGAATCTATCTTAAATAACCCTCAAAATTTTGTCAGACGTGTTTAGGTCATTTACGCTCTGCCTACCCATTAGGGATAAAGGCGTGATTATATGCATGTATATTATGCGTAAAATATGTTTAATGTCGTGGTATTACCTATTAAATTTAGTCTTTTAATTTAAAACATGTAATTTAAGTCATAAGAATATAATAACAAGGGATTGAATTTTGGTGTATTTTAAGCAGAAATGAGATTAAAATTATAAAAAATCCAATGTTATGAAATATATCCGTCCTCGCCTAGGAACGTGTACCTTTGCTAAGGTTACAACAATATTGTAACGTAGATATTATTTTGTAACGGAGCTGCATAATAAAGTAGAATATCGTAGAACAAGTGCTAACATTGTCGAGTCATGCAGCAGAGCGGCGACATCCTTCACAGGTGTGGGGACGTGGCTCAATGGGGGCTGAACGATACACGTGAGACGACCCCGAGCATACAAAGTGACTGATACCGGTTACAACGCAGCCAACTATACAAATATGAATGCGAGAAGAAGCTGCAACGGGTTCAGGAAATAACGCGTTACTTCTCATTGGGAAACGCATCCACGAAGCTGAACCAGTTATACATTCAATCAATACAAGCACGCCTTTATCCCTAATGGGGTAGGCAGAGCGTAAACAACCTAAACAAAGGTTGTTCCGCCACGTCTGACAAAGTTTTGAGGGTTATTTAAGATAGATTTGTAGGGATATTGCTGTAGTGACAGGATGTCAGCCCATCGCCTAAATTACAATATACTGAAACCCTTGGATCCCTCATCCCTTCCGGGCATGCTGTAAAAACCAGCGTTTTTACAGCATGCCCGGAAGGAAATGCAGCTGGCACATTCTATGTTTTTCTCTCGCTCCCAGGCCAGCGTGGAAGAATAAAAAGAAGATACAGAAAAAACTGAAGATACAGAAGAATAAAAAAGATAAAATTGGATAATACAGGGTATCTGGAAATCTTCGCTTCTACATTTAAGGGAATCCCGGTGAAGCGCCCTCATTAAACAAAAAAAATCATTACTCACCGAAAACGCAATCAATCAATCGGTCGAGTTATGTATGAAGACTATCAGAATGCAAAACATACAGAAGGTTTTAGTAAGGGGACTCACAGCTCTACACATTTCGATTAGACACAAATACGCCATATGCGTAGCGTTTTCGTAGCAAATTGCTACAAGTAATAAGTCACATGAGGTAGTCATATAAATAATAAAGACACGTGTAGTGGTATTTGTATTAACTTTGGCATTATGGTTCCCTAAGTTGTAATCTTTAAATTTAACTGCAAGTTTTCGAAACAAAATTATATATTTGTAAAGTTACTCAAATATTCGTAGCTCCCGCCGAAATCCCTTTGTATTCGTGTAAGTGTAGTATGATGAACTCGAGGACGTTGAGCGCGATCCGTCCCTTTATTCAATTCCTGCTTTGCATAAACTGTTTACACGCGGCGCAAGATAGTTCCCCCCTCACCTCTCCTCGCCTCCCCCCCCCCCCCTCGCCGGTTGTAGGATCCCGAGCTGAGCAAATTTTAGAACTAAGAAATATTGTGTTACCAGAAATTGCTATTATTTTATCGTTCCTCTAGTACGAGATAGAATTTTAAATTTATTTCAGTTTCACTCGTAGCGGACATAAATATGCAATGTACATCAACAGCTAACTAACAATGACATGACGGTCAGTATCAAATAGCTGAGCTTTTGTCTGTGTTACCCATTTTAATGCTAAGTTAGTTTTGTGCTTTCATGCTTGACTGGGAGCGAGAGAAAAACTTAGAATGTGCCAGCTACATTTCCTCCCGGGCATGCTATAAAAACCAGTTAAGGGATCCGAGGGTAGTATATTGCAGCCTAGGCGATGGGCTGACAACCTGTCACTACAGCAATATACCAACAAATCTATCTTAAATTACCCTCAAAACCTTGTGAGACGTGGCGGTACGACCTTTGTTTCGGTCGTTTACGCTCTGCCTATCCCATTAGGGATAAAGGCGTGATTCTATGTATGTATGTTAGTTTTATCATGTGTGCAGTACAAAACTTTGTATAAAAGTGAACCAAATAAATAATATAAAAACAAAACAAAGACATGACGCATTACGCTGCCTGCAACCACGTGGTCACTCTTCATTATGAAGGGCCTAAAATGCGACGAGTAGGGAAGTTTCTCTAAAAAATTATAGGAATAGTAAGGCTCGTATTTGTAAAGCTATCTCAAGATTGAGAGAGATATCAAGTATGATTTGACAAGCCATCATCATCTCCCTAGCCTTATCCCGTATCTCACGGAGTCGGCTTCCTAATCTAGGGGATTGAACGAAGGTACTGGTTTTGATACAGAGCGTTTGCCATCTGACCGCCACAACCCAGAAGGGAAACCAGACCCAATCCTAGATAAGGTTAGAGTTTTCAAACCGCCAATGCTTAGCACTGGCCTCTGATATGGCTTAACGACTAATATCTACGGTATTAAACGATATTAACCGGGACCAACGGCTTAACGTGCCTTCCGAAGCATGGAAAATGCACCGAATAAACGTACATATGTAATGACATTTCTGATACGAACTCAAACTAGCTGTTTATCTCAACTGTCGATTGTAAATACGTACCTATGTATGTACAAGCCATTTTGTACTGAAATGACATTTCTGATACGAACTCAAGCTGGCTGTCAATCTCCAGTGCGGTTTATAAGTACGGGCTTAAATCCGTGATCCACAGTTGAATCATCGTTCCTGAGCTAAGCACAGTATCTTGCTCGAAGGGAGAACTTTTCTTCATTTCGCTTTAGTGGCATCGAAAATAAAGTCAATTATCTCTATCAGCAAGAGCGAGTGGCATAACTGAAAATCTTCTTGTTTTAAAAGCAATTTGCTGGCCCATACCTATACTATACTACCTAAGTACGTATCTATACACCTACAGTCCCTTTCACTGTCTAGACAGAGCTTAAAGAAAGATTATCGACACTCCCTTTAGCGTTGGACTTTATTAGACCAAAGCAGGCATTAGCATCATAATTTTCAAAAAAGGTACTTAATGAAAAATGAATTTGTTCACAAGTTTATTAAAATACTTGCGTACTCAAGCAAACAGAAACATATGAGTCATGAACCTAAACAGATGAACACAATTTTGTTAAATGTAGCAGCAGCCAGCAGCAGGCAAAGAAGACATTTCCACTCATGAAACAGCACTTAAGCAAACAAGCTCATTCCGGTTATGAGCGCGGAATTTATATGAGATTTGCATTTACAGTGGCGGTCGTACGTAATGCTAAACACGGCATTTGCCCGCATGTTGGCTGATGTTGGCCAATGTTGGCCAATGTTGGTACATGTTTGCCGCTCGCGAACCGCCGTGTATACGTAAGCAATATTCGTTAGGATAAGCTCAACGTAAGCGAATTACTAAGCGATAAACGCTAAATATGCATTGATTTAGGGTCTGTGCGGTGGCTTCGAGAAGTTTTTTAAAAAGGATGTATTTATGATATGCAGGGAGGGACTTAAACCATCTGGTAAATAGAAAATAAATTATGAGGTACTTTCAGATATGAAATGCCGCCTATACGGGATATAAAGGAAAGCGTTCCGCAAACTGATCGTTTGCAGTCAACGAAAGCAGGTTTTTTTTTTTCAGGAAATGAAAAAAATATTGCTTTTCCATACAAATTGTCTGATCGAGGTGGTCATTTTGTTTCTTTTTTTCATCTCCTGAAGGAATTTCCTGGTGAAAGTTGTTCAGTTTCGGTGACCAATACCGGGTGTCCCTTACACCCGAACTCAAACTGGCTGTCAATCTCAATCGGGTGTCCCTTACACCCGGTATTATGAGGTCGATTAGCATGTTGTTATAGTAAACCAAGTACGTACATATTAAAACTCGTCTTTGTTACTTAGCTAGACTCTCCTCAAACGCCTAAAGGGCCGCGAAGTTGGTGGCCTTAGCTCCCGGTTGTAACTCCTACGGCGGGCGGGGTGCGCGGGGGTGCGCGAGGGAGCACGGGGGTGCGGGGTACACAAATTACCGACCTAACCACGCCGACCGTGTCCGCCTCGCAACTTCGCGCCGCCTTTTTCAACTTCGCACAACAAGTTACCAGAAGGTAAACGGTGTTACTAGGTTAACCTTTTTTGCATGTGAAACGAAGTACCTGAATGCGAATAAAAGAAAAGAGTAGCGAGATTACAAGATAGATAGAGTTCTATAAGCTAGCGGTGTGCTGCGGCTGCATCGAGCTACGCCGTAGGCTACATCCTTAGTCAATTAGATACCTATGTAACTGCTTTCGTGGTCTAGTGGCTAGTGCCATGGACTTCCGATCCGGAGGTCCTGGGTTCGATTCCCAGGGGGAAAACACAAAGTTGATATTTTAGAATTTATCACTTTTTGATTTTTTCCCCAGTTTGGTTAGGACATTGCAGGCACAATCACCTGATTGTCCGAAAAGAAAAAGATTTCGTGCTTCGGAGGGCACGTTAAGCCGTCGGTCCCGGTCGCTGTCTTTGATAGTGGTCGTTACTCAAAACCATGTCAGAGGCTTGATAGTTGTGCTACTAGGCGGTTTAAAAACTCTGACACCAGGGTTCATCGGGTCGATAGACTCGATACCCACTCGACAGAAGAAGAACCTATGTGTTGTTTTTGCGTTCTTTAGGCCAAATGTATTACAAGTAAGTAAGTAAGTAAAAACACTTTACTGTACATAAAATACAAAAATAAACTTAAATTTAATGTGCACAAAGGCAGTCTTATCGCTGGAAGCTACCTCTTCCACAAGGTATTATGTGTAGGTTTTTTTGTAGCAGAAAAGCACTTTCCTCGGTGAGCTTTGCACATATCAGTAGATGCAATACACTCTACTTATAGCAGTAAAGAGCTGATAAGATCCGTGTGGCGGTGTATTTATCCAGCGACAACGATCCTAGATAAACAGAGCTTAGCCGGCATTACACTGCGAGGCTGCAGCACACACACACACACACACAAACACACACACCACCACCCCCTGTAATCTGTGTTACTTACCGGTTACATGCGTTAAGCAGATGCAATACAATCTACTTATAGCAGTAAAGAGCTGATAAGATCCGTGTGGCGGTGTATTTATCCAGCGACAACGATCCTAGATAAACAGAGCTTAGCCGGCATTACACCGCGAGGCTGCGGAACAAACACACACACACACAAACACACACACCACCACCCCCTAGAATCTGTGTTACTGGCCGATTACACGCGTTAAACAAATACAATACATTCTACTTATAGCAATAAAGAGCTAATAAGATCCGCGTGGCGCTGTATTTATCCAGCGACAACGATCCTAGATAAACAGAGCTTAGACGGCATTACACCGCGAGGCTGCAGCACACGTACGCACACACACACACACACACACACACACACACACACACACACACACGCACGCACACACACACACACACACACACACACACACACCACCAGTAATCTGTGTTACTTGCCCACTACACGCGTTAAACAGATACAATACATTCTACTTATAGCAGTAAGGAGCTAATAAGATCCGCGTGGCGCTGTATTTATCCAGCGACAACAATCCTAGATAAACAGAGCTTAGCCGGCATTACACCGCGAGGCTGCAGCACACGTACGCACACACGCAACACACACACACACACACACACACCACCAGTAATCTGTGTTACTTGCCCACTACACGCGTTAAGCAGATACAATACATTCTACTTATAGCAAAAAAGAGCTAATAAGATCCGTGTGGCGGTGTATTTATCCAGCGACAACGATCCTAGATAAACAGAGCTTAGCCGACATTACACCGCGAGGCTGCAGCACACGTACGCACACACACACACACTCACACACACACACACACACGCACACACACACACACACACACACACACACACACACACACACACACACACGCACACACACACACACACCCACCACCAGTAATCTGTGTTACTTGCCCACTACACGCGTTAAGCAGTTAAAATACATTCTACTTATAGCAAAAAAGAGCTAATAAGATCCGTGTGGCGGTGTATTTATCCAGCGACAACGATCCTAGATAAACAGAGCTTAGACGGCATTACACCGCGAGGCTGCAGCACCACACACACACAAGCATCAGTAATCTGTGTTATTTGCCGATTACACGCGTTAAGCCGGCTGCGGTCGCGGGTGGCTGGACGTTGGACGACAGAATATTCTGTATGTGTTCTATTTTGTTAAGTTTAGACAATGTGGTATTGTAGAAACATTACGTGGTAAAGTACCGGTCACTGATTGTTGTGACAACTTTCTGTTCTGAGGTTTCTTTCTGATCTCTTATGCATGAATCATTAACTATTTATTTTTTCTCAAGTCATGTAAACTTGATGTTTGCAACAGGAATGAATATCTTCCATGCTGGACTGGGAGAGATAGGAAAACATAGAATGTTCCAGCTGCCCTTCCTCCCGGGCATGCTGTAGAAGTCAGCAAAAGGGATTTGAGGGTTATAGTATATTGTAATTTAGGCGATGGGCTGACAACCTGTCACTACAGCAATACACATTAAATCTAAAATTTTCCTCAATTTTTGTCAGACGTGGCGAAAGCGCCTTTCACGAGGCGTTTTATGCTCTGCCTACCCCGTAAGGGATAAAGGCGTGATTTTATGTATGTATGTATGGAATGAAGTCATGTTTTTGTCAGTGGAACAACCATTGCAATTCTTCTATTCTGGTAAAAAGGAACCTCCTACAGCCTTACGCTACGACCAGTTTAACTGGATTCAGTAAAGTGTAGAAGTCTGTTCAGCATTATAAATAAGAAACTCTTACACCGCGGGGCAAAACAAAACAGCTGATATCTATTTGTTTGTCGGCGGGGTGCGGGGGTGAAACTCGCAGCAGGAAATAGAAAAACTTTGCTCGTTTACAATAACCAGGCGCCGCCCGAGTGGCCCGCGCCGCGCCGGCCCGCGCTACCCGCTAAGGATTATTTTTATGGCCGCCGGTAAAAAGACTCCATTCGCTGGCGGCAACTTTCATTTATCAAGCGAAACTCCTGAAGCTCAAACTTTTATTCTGTGCCAGGACTTGCTTAATAATGTGTTGGATATAAACAATGCTTTCGTCATTTGGACGAGGTGGGAATTTGTTTCAGTACCTTACATTTCTTCGATGCTGGACTGGGAGAGATAGAAAAGCATAGAATGTGTCAGCTGCCCTTTCATGCTGTAGAAGTCAGCAAAAGGGCGATGGGTTTACAACCTGCCACTACAGCAATACATCATTACAATCTAAAATTGCCCTCAATATTACGATACGATACGATTACGATAAAGGCGTAATTTTTATGTATGTACAATTTTCGTCCATGCTAGCCTGGGAGCGAGAGAAAAACATAGAATGTGCCAGCTGCATTTCCTCCCGGGCATGCTGTAAAAACCAGCTAAGGGATCCGAGAGTTTTAGTATATTGCAATTTAGGCGATTGGCTGACAACCTGTCACTACAGCAATATACCTACAAATCTATCTTAAATAACCCTCAAAACTTTGTCAGACGTGGCGGAACGACCTTTGGTTTAGGTCGTTAACGCTCTACCTACCCCATTAGGGATAAAGGCGTGATTATATGTATGTATGTATGTACCTTACAATTTTACGTCGTCCACCATTGCAGTACTTTGAGGATTAGGTTTATTTTTAGAATGATACAAACATCATACCAAATGTGGGCTTCACATTTTCCTTCACACGAGTGACAGATGAAAGATCACCTTAGCGGGGCACGGGGGGGGGGGGGGGGGGGGGCGCCTTTGCTGTTCAAGTGAGCAGGTACAATAAGTAATCTACGAGAGTGCCGCCGTCGCGCCAGCATGTAGCTACACGCGAAGAGAGACGTACAGACAGACTGACAGCCAGCTTAATATCGGAGTGTGTAAGCCAACTGCCTCCGTGGTCTAGTGGCTAGTGCCATGGTCTCCTGATCCGGAGGTCCTGGGTTCTATTCCCAGGGGAGAAACACAAAGTTGATATTTGAGAATTTATCACTTTGTGAATTTTTCCCCAGTTTGGTTAGGACATTGCAGGCTGAATCACCTGATTGTCCGAAAAAGAAAAAAGATTTCGTGCTTTGGAGGGCACGTTAAGCCGTCGGTCCCGGTCGCTGTCTTTGGGTCGATAGACTCGATACCCACTCGACAGAAGAAGAAGAAGCCAACTTTAAGGCTCGTATTTATAAAGCTTGAGAGCAATATCACGTATGGATTTGACAAGTCACATTGTACTGATTTGACGTTTCTGATATGGACTCAAACTAGCTGGCAGTCTCAAGTGTTGTTTATCAATACGGGCCTTAGCGACGTTGAAGCGACGAAGTATGTTTAAACATTATAGTCTAAAATTGTGTCTTAATCAGTTTTTGTAGACTACAAATCGTAAACGTAAAGATAACTTTTCTATAAGAAATGTACCTAAATGAAAACTATTCATATTTTCCTACAATTTTCATAAAATTTATATATAAGCTTTCATTAACTATGATGTGTTTAGTGTATTTATTCAATCATTATCATTGTGTATCACCTTCATGCTGGACTTGGAGCGACAGAAAAACATAGAATGTGCCAGCTGCATTTCCTCCCGGGCATGCTGTAAAACCAGCTAACGGATCCGAGGGTTTCTGTATATTGTAATTTAGGCGATGGGCTGACAACCTATCATTACAGCAATATACCTACAAATCTATCTTAAATAAAACGTCAAAGCTTTGTCAGACGTGGCAGAACGACCTTTGTTTAGGTTGTTTACGCTCTGCCTACCCCGTTAGGGATAAACGCGTCATTATATGTATGTATTATCAATGTGTACCTGAAGATAGCTGTGACAGGTACAATTCCTATAGATTTCAGATTAATATAATGTTGTTTTCCTTTGGAATGGCATTTGTTGCAGCTATCTGCTTTTTAGAAGTATATATCACATCGGGCAGGACTCGAACCTGCGTCTGTAGAATTTCGGTCCATTACTCTACCAACTGAGCTAACGAAACGGTTGTGGGAGTGACGAATTTATCAGTCTTTCTTATGCACACGTCATAGCGACGTTAGCGACATCTAGCTATGTAGTTAGGAACTACGTAGGGCTTGACAACTACAAATTTAAGATTTGAATTCAAGTCAATAATGATGTCTCCTCACTTTTTACATATTTTTATTTTCTCTCTTTCATATTATATGAAATCAAATAGCATTGCGAGTGCTAAATTTCCTCAAAAATAAATAATTATATGCCTTGTAATACTATTAACACAGTTAGGGGCTGAATTCAATTAAATAAAATGATTGCGTCATTTCAATATAAAATTTATTTCATCAATTATAATCTTTACATCTCATAAAATTATTCCAATAGAAACTAATAGGATAACTTACGTAATTATTTTAGTGATACAGTTAAATGTTGCAGTTAAAATATGTAATATCGTAACTTGAATTCATTACATTCATATAACATTAGGTACTTAGATTAAGGTACTTATGTTTAATACAGGGTCCTAACAAATAAATGGAAATATCTTGACAGTTAAAACAGAGCATTTTTCAAAGCACCATACATATTATAAGCATCATTTAATTCGATAGAGAACCTAAAATTCGAAATTATTCGATGTTAGAACCCTTTATAAATATTCAATCGAAGTGTGCATTAACAAAGTGCCACCGCAAGTTTCCAATCGATGACGTCACAGTCGCCCTCGTGACGTCACTGCTCGTCGCAACAATAACATCTAGTTTAAAGCTCCCATCACGCGCCGCTCGAGGCTCCAGTCAATACACTCTTGCATTCGTTCGTCAAAGTTCATTTATTCACTCTGAAGTTATACAGGGTGTAACAGAAAGGACATATGCACCCTGCTAGATAATTTTGCCTATGAAACTGAACAACTTTTCCCTATGTTCGTTACATAGGTTGAAATATACGAAATGAATTTTTAGCTTACCATACTAAATTTGTTATCTCATCGTTTAAATAATTTTGTACAGGGGGGTTCATTTTTTTTTGTTTATAAATTCTATGTTCCTTGGGAAAAGTTGTTCAGTTTCATGGGCATTCTCACATCATTCGGATGTACCCTTTCTACAACTATAATAATAAGCATAAAGTTAATGAATCTTGTTATACCTTGTAAAATCCTTCACAATGTTATATACGCTAGTAAAGCAACGTATGAACATAAGCAAGCGCTAATAAACGCAATATGGTTGTTTGAGGCCGCGCGCCGCCGCTACTGGTTTCACACGTGTACATGCGTCGTAGGAAGATTTATTATTATATAATACGAATCTTTGCGAAAACACGGATAATTAGACTATGGTAAAAACATTGTTTAAAATTAGACAAACTGGGAAAAGATAGACTTTTTGGGATGAAAGTAGTCGTTCTAGCAACATTCGATATCCTCAACTGAAATAAGAACGCAGGTTGGTCGGTCAGCGCGCCCACAACAAGATCTCGTCTGATTGTAATGTCAATCATTAATGCACGCTATTCAACCAATCAAAATAAGATGTAAGTCAGTGAGCGAAATTGTAGCCAATCAGAGTTAGGCATATCAAATGTTACTAAAACGACTAGTTTTTTCGCAAGGATCATTTCCAGGGTTTTCGCAAAGTCCCAAATTTTTTTGTGACAATTCGTATTAACAAATATTCCTACAACATTTGTAATAAAAAGCTTATGGGAGAGGGAAAACACATACAATCTCATTACAACATCTACAACTTATTACAACGGTCCTATTCGTAACTCTACTTGGCGTTCGCAATGTTTAAATACCGTCTAAAAAGCACCTCCCGAAATGGCAATCTATTGAAATAGGACCGCGCGATATATTTATATTCATATTGATAATATTATACATTCATTATAATATTCCCAATCGCAGTCTCAACCATATACAAATATTCTCACAAAAATATTAATTCTTATTCACTTTTCGCGATCTTCTACATCTAAGTATAAAACAATTAAAATTTATTTATCATTGAGCATAGCACACACAACTCATGTACCTATATTATTGTATTAAATGTTCTACGTATCTCTGGTGTAACAATTGGAACATGTATGTATATACACAACGAGTAATATTTCGTCTATCTACGTACGAGTATATATGGTATTTGTGAACATTGAGATATATGTACGTCGACGGTGTATCTCACAACCTCACGCTTCAGTCTGAAGCGAAGTCAAGTCATAATATAAATCGTTATATACAGTTTAAATTACTACGGATCGATACTTAAAACTACGCATTTGCAGTAACAAACAACATTTCCGAAAACCGAATTATACAAAGAATATTCTGTACTTATACAAACCAGTGGATTAGCTGATCTTCTATATTGGAGACACATGTTTGTTAATGGTACACGCATATAGTTTTAAGTATCCATCGTAGCGTCGCGTAGGCACGATTCAGACCAACCGGCTCGCGCCGCGCCGCGCCGCGCCGGGACGGAGTGGTACGCGTGCCGCGGCAGCCGAACGCATCCGTCGGACACCGCGCCACTCGACAGCGTCCGCTGGAATTCGTACGCACTCACAATCCGTCACACGACACACGGCCGACCGGCTCCGAACGGACTCGACGGCAGCCGATTGCATGCCGACGGCGCCGGTCGGAGCGGGTCGGAGCGGGTCGGAGCGGGTCGGAGCGGGTCGGAGCGGGTCGGAGCGGGTCGGAGCGGGTCGGAGCGGGTCGGAGCGGGTCAGAGCGGGTCGGAGTGGTTCAGGCCGGGTTGGAGCGGGTCGGAGCGGGTCGAAGCGGATCGGAGCGGGTCAGAGCGGGTCGGCCGTCACGACTGCCGAACGCATTCTGCGACACGTCGTGACGCGTCGCGGGATGCCGACGGAGGTAACTATGCGTAAGTTGCATGCAAATATGAAATGTAATTACTGTTGATACATCTCAATTATCTTTACCGCATTGTAAAATGCTGCCCGGTCCGATGTGGGCCGGTTGGTCTGAATCGTATCTAAGTCTTTACTATGTTAGCACATTTGCAAGCTGTAAGCAAAATAATATATTTTGTAAAGCGCACTGCAGCATATCTATAAAAAAATCGTCTTATAGTTTCGGACAACCTGCTTCATTGTACATTTGTTTCTACCTGCTCGCCGCTACGACGTGGGCAGCTCTACTGGACGACAGCCTTCTCTAGACTAGCTACAATATTACAATATTAGATGCACCAATTATTGAGAACATTATTTATAGAAGTACAGAAAAAATTGTAACATTAATTTAAGTTATCCCAATAACTGCGTCCGTGGTCTAGTGGTCAGAGCCACGGGTTCACAATCTGGAGGTCCTGGGTCCGATTCCCAGAGGGAACACAGAATTAATATTTGTCAATTTGTGACTGAGATTTTCCCCACTTTGGTTGGACAATGCAGGTCAAATCAACTGACTGTCTAGAAAAAAAACTATGCTTCGGAGGGCACGTTAAGCCGTTGGTCCCGGTCGCTGTTTTTGAAAGTGGTCGTTACAAAAACCATTTCAGAGGCCTATAGCTTTGCTATTAGGCGGTTTAAAAACTCTAACACCAGGGTGTTGTTCCACTCGAGAATCCACTGGCTAAGAAGATCAGTAATAAAAAATGCCTACCATAGAGAAGGGTTTATAGAAAGTCTGTAAGTCCTATTAAATGTTAGGTCTATTTAAAAACCTGCTAAGCTATACCAAGTTTATAATATAAATAACTATATAACAATATTCTTCTTTTTATAACAATCTTCTATTCTCTTTTCGTACTTCTAATATTGTGAAAAATATTATTCTTGTTCTTATAATAAAATAGTACCAAATTGCAACTTTAATATATTTGTGCTGGAAGTCAATATTCCCTGAATTGAAGCACAATAGTAAGCCAGTTTACGTTGTAATAAGTATTGAAGCTTTCAAAGTTATTTCATTTATATTCAAAAATGTGTAAGATCGTAGCTGTGACAGGTGCAATGTCTGTGGGTTGTAACAACCAGCCACGGGAGGAGTTGCAGTTAATTATAGTTTAGGCGAAGGACTGACAACCTGTCACTATCTTAAGATAGATCTGTATATGACGCTGCGGAACGATCTTTGTTTAGATACATTTTCTTTTGTACATACATACATATAATCACGCCTTTATCCCTAATGGGGTAGGCAGAGCGTAAACGACCTAATTAAAGGTCGTTCCGCCACGTCTGATAAAGTTTTGAGGGTGTTTAATATAGATTTGTAACTACAATATTGTATGTATTGCTGTAGTGACAGGTTGTCAGCCTATCGCCTAAATTGCAATATACAGAAACTGTCGGATCCTTGAGCTGGTTTTTACAGCATGACCAGGAGGAAATGCAGCTGGCACATTCTATGTTTTTCTTTCGCTCCCAGTCCAGCATGGAAGTATTCTTTTATTTTCTTTGGCAATGACATCAGTCGCGGGCAGCTACCATCTGACACGTTTTATAGTATAGTATAGTCAATAGACCGTACGTTCTTTCTGAGCAAGCAAGTCAGTGACGGAATACAAGTCGATATTTTATTTATATTAGAAAACAATGTAGAACAATTCCAATTATCATTAATGTATGATTAGATCATACAAGAGTAAATATTAGTCAGTCATCGAGGTGACTTCTAAGTCATTTTATTTTATAAATGTTGAGAACTTTCTTACGATTATTAATATATATATTTTAGACACTACACTGGCACTATTAGCAAAGTACCACTGACGATTTGACCCTAATAATCGCCAAAGTTCAAGGTCAACCTACGTTACATAGACGAAAATGTGCTGATACAGCATACATTTCGAAGTTAAAGACGCCGTAAAACCGTCAAATATATATCATCGTCATATAAAGGTCAGTTAGGTTAAGGTCAAAGGTCAACCATAAATGTATAAATATCATAAGTAGACACGTCACTCGGCAAATATAGCTCGCAAGTACATTGCAACCCTAAAACCTCCCATAACTTGCTCTATATTGTCGGGGCAACATTTAGCTCGCAAATAAATATTATGACGTCATTTTGCCTTTTGTTTTGTCTTAGACAAAGATCAAGCAAATTCTCTGAAGTGCAAGTAACATCTTAATTAATAGTTATTTCCATAGTTATAGCAACTTGTAATGTATAGTAGCATAGTATTTGTACACAGATCAATTCAAAATGTCTTATTGATAATTGGTATGCCAGCGATATAAGTATGTTTTATCTAATATTTTACATAAGTTCATACAATGGAGCGTTCTACGGAAATAAGCACCAAATCGTTTAAGATACAAGCAGCTAGAAGGGCTGCGTAGTGTAATTCCTGCTTTTATGATCATTTTAATGCTTCAAACAACTTACATGACGTGCTGGATATTTTCGTGGAATGCTCGTTACAAGTTCAAGGTCAAGGTCAACTTCAACCAGACTAAAGTATGTCGATAATCCCTCGGTCTATGAATTTACCGATCCGCTCAGCCAGGTGGCTAAAAATTCTAAATGCTACGAGGCTCATCTAAGAGGCGAAAATTGTCTGCAAATTGCATCCTCTGTGACTTGATCAACGTAGATAGTCACTTGCCATGATGTTGAGTGGAACTCCTCCTCCCCCCCCCCCGCGGCTGGAGCTCAGCGGTGGTAGTGCTGGCGCGAGGCGTGCGCAGGGGCGGGCGCGGGCGCGGGGGGCGCGGCGGGGGGCGACACCGCGCGGGCGAGGGTGTACGTCTCCGGCTGGAAGGAAAGACGAATCATGTATAGTTTATTATAAATATATATTAGTTTATTTTATTTATGTATTTATTTAGTAGTATTTATATTGTTTAAGTATTAATATTAACTTAGTATGCACTATCCCGCTATCTGCTATGTAGTAATCTACTACACAAAGGTTGGCTGGTAGAAATTGCTGCTTTAGCAATAAGGCCGCCTATATTGTACTGTTTTGTTCCTTACTTTTCTGCTGTATGTATTTGTGTTTCTTTGTGCAATAAAGTATCTTGTATTGTATTGTATTCGTTAAAATACTTATCAATAAGTTGGCAATGCTGTATTTAATAGTCATTGCTACTAGAGAGTTGAGGCTGTTAATTTACCCCGGTTCTTCTGTGGAGTGGGTATCGAGTCTATCGACCCGATGAACCCTGGTGTCAGAGTTTTTAAACCGCTTAGTAGCACAACTATCAGGCCTCTGACATGGTTTGAGAAACGACCACTATCAAAGACAGCGACCGGGACCGACGGCTTAACGTGCCCTCCGAAGCACGAAATCTTTTTCTTTTTCGGACAACCAGGTGATTCAGCCTGCAATGTCCTAACCGAACTGGGGAAAATCTCACAAAGAGATGAATTCTCAAATATCAACTTTGTGTTTCCCCCCTGGGAATCGAACTCAGGACCTCCGGATCAGGACTCCATGGCACTAGCCACTAGACCACGTTTACCCCGGTAAATTATGATAAAAACGAAATTTACCTAATATATCATATCTTACCGTAAAATACGGTAAGATTCAGTAAAAAACGTTTTACACGACTAATTGAAAAATGCGGCAGCAGCATTGTGTTTACAGACATACATACCCAGTCACGTCTTTATCTCTAATGGGGTTGGTAGGCAGTGTGTAAAATGTAGTTTGTATAATAATAATTATTTGTGCAACTGCTGCGTAATAAATAAGGGATATTAAAACACGAATGTGAGTTTCTTAATAGCATCACACGAGTGTTTGAATGTCTAGTTATGTACAATTGCATACAATAGCTTAGGTAGCCTGTTATAAACTTTAGGGCCTAGGTGGTAGATAGACCGTTCCGACTTTGCTTTTGACTTTGCTAGTCCACCTAGGCCCTAAAGTTTATAACAGGCTATCGGCAAACGTTCGAGATGCACCTTCTGTCCCAACTTTTAAAAGCAGACTGAAAAAGTGGCTATTGATAGAAATATTCTATTATTTTAATAATTTTCTGTCGCTACCGCCGACACCTTACAAATAAAATAATGTATTTTATATTGATTATTACGCTATTATTTATCTTTAATATTGATATTAAGTTGTATTTTGATGTTTAAAATAATTATGTTTTATTAACTATATTGTTAATAAGAAGACGTGTAACCGAATGTTATCAATAAATTTTATCTTATCTTATCTTATCAATACTTAACTACACTCATACAGTTCGGCCATAAATATTGCACATCTGGAAGGAAGAAGGCTGCTAATCCAAATGTGTGTTCTACACTCTTAACTTAACAACTTTACACAAACTAAAAAACTAATATTAAAACTTAACAACTTTTCTCGAGTCTAAATAATTTTTCTCAAACTAAACAGCTTTTCACAAAACTGAGCAACTGGACTTAAAACTAATCAACTTTTGTGAGTGTTTTTTTTCTTAAAACTTAAAAAAAAAAAACTGAGCTACTTTTTCTCAAAACTGAACAACTATTCTCAAACTGAACAACTTTTCTGAACACTGAACAACTTTTCTCAAACTGAACAACTTTTCTAAACACTGAACAACTTTTCTCAAACTGAACAACTTTTCTAAACACTGAACAACTTTTCTCAAACTGAACAACTTTTCTAAACACTGAACAACTTTTCTCAAACTGAATAACTTTTCTAAACACTGAATAACTTTTCTCAAAACAGAACAACTTTTCTGAAAACTAATAAATTTTTCTCTTAATAATCGAGTTTTCATTTCATAAAAGTTCCTCTTAAAACGTCATAAGTCACCGGTAATTTTACCGTAATCGATATAAATGACCGTAAAACTCCCGTATTTTACCGGCGTATTTAGTAAAATTACATAATTTTGCATCGCTAGTTGCTACACGAACCATGTCAGAGACCCAATTGTTGTGGTTATTGTGGGTAACCCTGTATATGTTGTTTGGCAGTGACCTTCTTTTATAATAAAATCAGTTGCTATTCAGTCGCTCCGTGACTCATTGCTACTACACCAATAAGCGGTCGTTCGTCAAATTGATAACCTACTGGATGCACGACGGCTAGCGAATTTAAATGTCTGTTTCTGGGTGTGGGTGTTCTTTGTGGTTGTTTCAGTGTATGTCAATGACATCCCGATACAGGGAATGCGATGCTATGAGTGTGATCGTCTTTTTCTTTTAGCGGCTAATACCTGGAAGGTGGGCGGGCACTGCAGGTGCGGGTACTGCACGCCCAGCCCGCCGCCCGGCGCGGGGGGCGCAGGGGCGGCGGGGGCCGCGGGGGGCGAGCGCGCCGCGGGGGGCACGGAGATGCCGTTCAGCGCAGACGGGGATGGGGTATCCTGCAAAAGGATATATTTATTATATTAATATTGTAATTGGGTGCAAGGGGTTTCTAATTACATCTCTCGAAACCCAACCTCTCTTGCACGCGGTACACCGTGCTAAAGAACAAACGAGGCTCTGGCGACCCGCCACCATACACTGGACAAGTATGGCGGGTTATGGTCCAAGCCCCCACTCTCATGGCTAGTACAACAACGCAACGGCCCCAAGTGCCCGGCGGCTCGAGTATCAATGCTGGAGCCAGGGGTGCTAAGAATCTCCGGGTGGCGACTCCTTCACAAACGACCAAGGCTATAGATAACACGGATTCCGATTTGCTTCATGTATTGACGTATAATGTTAAGTAATTATTGAACGATGAAAGACGTATAGAGCTGGAAGAAGCACTTATTTTTTTTAAATGGGAGATAGTAGGATTATCAGAAGTTAGAAGATTAGGCGAACTTACAGAAGAAAGAAATGATAATATATTTTTCCATTATGGTGAAACTAAAGGTTTATATGGGGTTAGTTTTCTCGTAAACAAAATTTCGGATCTCAAGCAAGTAAATATTGACAATAATTCAAACATACGCTCCAACATCCACACACATAGACGAGGAAGTCGAAATCTTTTATGATTTGTTAAATCAAGCTTGCGACGAAAATAGAAGCACGTGGAGAATAATATTTTAATGCTAAGTTAGGGCCAAGACAGGACACAGACAGTGACGAAATTCTCGGGCCACATGGTTTAGGACACCAAAACTACAGAGGAACTCGTTTAATTCAGTTTGCTTTCGGGCAAAGCGTAAAAATTCTTAACAGCTACTTTCCAAACTTCTTTCTTAATTTTCCAAAAACGAAACAAAGACGTTGGACGTGGATTTCGCCGAATGGCAATACGCGAAACGAAATAGACTACGCGATGTCATCCGACAGAACCATCATTAACGACGTAGGCGTCATAAATAAGATTAGATTCAGTTCAGATCACAGACTTCTAAGAGTTAAAATCAAGCTTGTCATCAAAATCTCCAGATCAAAATTATTTACAAACAAAACAAAAATAATATCCAAACAAATATTAATACATAACAAGGATCAATTCAAATTAGAACTTCAAAATTCCTTCGACATCTTTAATTCAACAGAACAAAACCAACATTTTGATTAAACGTTTTATACAACAATATAGTTGAAAGAATATCAAGTAATGAAATAAAAAGAAGTTTTCAAAAGACACCGACGACCTGATTGAGAGAAGAGAACAAGCAGAGAAAGGAAGTGCCTTATACAAAGAAACAGACAGGATCACTAAACGTAGCATCAGGAAAGACTTAAGAGATATGAAAACACGCATGGTTAAATTAGCTCTAGAAAAACGCACTTCTCTTAAAACAGCACAAAACGGTTTAACAAATAATAAAGCATGGATCACAAGCCTAAGAGACGAAACGTAATCAAACAGAGAAGTAGAGATAAAATTACAGCAATATGCAAAAAAAATACACATCAAAATCATCAAAGGCGGAGCACCCCGTAACTGACTACCATTGTCCCGACACTATACCCGTCATCACAGACCAGGAAGTTCATATTGCTATAAAGAGTTTAAAGTATGATAGAAGCCCTGGCGAAGACGGCGCGGCGTGACAACGGAAAGTTTGAAAATAGAGGAACCAATGCTCCTGAATCATCTCACCAGCTTATTTAACTCAATCTTATCTACAGGTCAAGTGCCCCATAATTTTTGCCACTCCAATATAATATTATTACATAAAAAGGGTGATAAGAATGACTTGGGAAATTACCGGCCTATTAGCTTGGTTTCTCGCATTGATGGCAAGCTTGATAGGTACCAACCTCCCGAACAGGCCGGTTTTCGTCCCAGTTTTTCAACCACAGACTACTTACAGGCTCTCAACCAGATTATAGAAAAAATCACAGAATATCATAAACCATTATACATAGCATTTGTTGATTACACCAAAGCATTTGACAGTATTTATCATAATTCCATATTCACCGCATTGCGTCAACAAGACATAGACGAAACATACATTAAAATCTTAGGAAAATATACAATACACAGCACAAGTTCAATAAAACTAAAAGCATCTGGCCCAACTTTTCACATCGATCGAGGTGTTAAACAAGAAGTGGTGTTTAGGAAACTAGCAGTAGTATGGGAGCAGAAAGGCATTGACGTGGGCGACCGAAAATTAACTAAACTTCGGTTTGCGGACGACATTGTCCTTTTCGTTCCCACAGCAGAAGGTCTGGCCCACCTATAAGACAGTCTCAACACAGCCAGCCTCGAAGTTGGACTCATATGAACCGGTCCAAAACAAAACTCATGACCAACAGTTCTAAGCGAAGAATAGAAGTTTAGGGGCAGGAAATACAATACGTCGACGAGTACCTCTACCTGGGCCAGATAGTCTCCTTTCCGAACCGACAAGAAAAGGAAATCGATCGCTGAATAGAAAACTCCTGGAGAAGCTACTGGCCCATGAAGGATCTCATGAAGGGAAACCTTCCTCTTTGTCTAAAACGACAACTCATTGACACGTGCATCCTGCCCACTCTAACTTACGGCGCACAGACGTGGTCCCTGACCGGTTTGCAGAAGTTCAATCTCGGGGCATGTCAAAGAGCAATGGAGCGGAGTATTCAAGGTGTAAAAGGATAGATCGCGTCAGAAACACGACCCTCCGCTTCAAAACTCAGATTACTGACGTGGGCAAGAAAGCAGCAAGGCTCAAATGGGACTGGGCTGGCCATGTATGCCGAATGCACCCGGAGAGGTGGGCTTAACTAACAACTGAATGTGTTCCACAACAGCGTCGGCGCAGAGGGAGACCGAGGAAGCGGTGGCGGAGTGACCTGGTCGCCTACGACCCGAACTGCTCGGTAGCTGCCATGGACCGTGCACTCTGGAAAGAGAGTGGGGAGGCCTTTGCCCAACAGTGGGACAGTTTAGGCTGATATAATAATAAAAAATATTGTAAACAAACTCGAACACTAAACTTACTACAAGATTAACTGCCTCCGTGGTCTAGTGGCTAGTGCCATGGACTCCCGATCCGGAGGTCCTGGGTTCGATTCCCAGGGGGGAAACACAAAGTTGATATTTGAGAATTTATCACTTTGTGAATTTTTCCCCAGTTTGGTTAGGACATTGCAGGCTGAATCACCTGATTGTCCGAAAAGAAAAAGATTTCGTGCTTCGGAGGGCACGTTAAGCTGTCGGTCCCGGTCGCTGTCTTTGATAGTGGTCGTTACACAAAACCATGTCAGAGGCCTGATAGTTGTGCTACTAGGCGGTTTAAAAACTCTGACACCAGGGTTCATCGAGTCCATAGACTCGATACCCACTCGACAGAAGAAGACTACAAGATTTATGCATTTGGAAGCTTCACAAATACAGATACCGGCAATCTTCTTGAGTATTTAGGAGTTAAAGGTTGAAAACAACTGTCTTAGTGATGATGGATGGGAAAAGGGTAGCTACCCGCGTGGTCGGGGGTTGTGACCACGTGACCAGGGGACCGAAGTCCGACCGGACAAGTTTAGAACTTGTATATCTGCAGATCGCTGAGAAAACTTCGATACCGCGTTTCAGAACGTCATCTGGCGCCATCTTTCGGCTACAAGTACAGTAAGTATGTACGTAGACGTGGATAGGGAAGGATCCAGCGTTTAATTCTCTACTCCCCCGCCTTTGCACCTTGCACCTTACTTCTTAATGTCAAGTAGTTTGCTGGCATCCGTACATGGCTCGCATCTGCTTATGTAAATATATACTAACCGGCGTGTAGTTGTTGTTGTTGGCGGGGGCGGGGGTGAGCGCGGGGGCGGGGGAGGGCGGGTCGCGCGCCCCCCGCGAGCTGAACATGAGGCGCAGGCGCTGCACGCCGCCCGGGGACGACACCAAACTGAACAACAAACGAGAACACCGCTATATATACCGGTATGAACGTGGAATTAATTAAGACTAGGTGGAAATAAGAAAATAAAATTTGATTCCGATACAAATGACTCATGCAGATAGGCCCATACGAGTGTTTTTTTTTTTCATATTTTTACCTAGGTTCTTTCTTGGGAAAAAGATTGTCAATTTCATGGGTGGATTTTATCTTAATGAAGTTTCAATAGAAAATAATTAAGTCGGATAGTATTTAAAAACAATTCATTAAAGTTTTAACTTAATTTTCGTTTTCTTACCCGTCGGTGTTTGTAGTGGGCGGCGAGCCGAGCGGAGTGGGCGCGGGGGGCGCGGGCGCGGGGGGGTGGTGCGACACCACGCGCGGGGAGGGGGAGCTCTCCAGGCAGCCCGAGTGCACCTACAGGTACGTACGATAATACACATTAAACAGGAACAGATTTCATTACGATTTCAACGCTTGGACGAATAATCCTCTGGACACGTCACCAAACGAAAATGTATGAGAACTCGTTCAACCAAAACTAGGGGGGAGGGAGGTATGACAGATAATACCCGAACAGATTTAAAAACTACGCGCTTCCTAACATATTTGTTTATTTTTGACACTTTTTAAATATTCAGGTTGTATGTCTTTTTTGATCGTGTCATAGATAGTGTTGTACCCTAGTCAATAATCGATAAAGAATGAATGTTGAGTGAATGATGTTTCCTGAATCATAGAAATATGAAAATGTGTTTTTATTAAATTCATTTTTAAATAAAAGTAAAGTAAACTTTTCAAATCGATCACTATTCATTGAATTTATACCATTATCTATCTATACACTAAGGAATCTCTAGAGGGGTCTTGTCTGTACTTTGAATATTTTCAAGAAAACATTATTGCAATAGGCATTATAGCGATACCACCAACGCCTATACAATAAATTTGATATATTTATCTATCTATCTGTCTGTATCCACATGACGCCATAAGTACTGAACCGATTTCGATAGGAGTCTTTTTATTCAACTAAGTGACATTGGACTCAACAAAGGATACATATATTCCTCAGGCGGACGAGTACTTGGAGCTCTTAACGTGCTATGGTTATTTTGTTGGTATAGACCGCCCTACACGAGATGACAGCTGTCTAGATCACTGTATGTACAAATTAGCAGACTGTCATTGTGAATCTCTAATTTACATTGTGCCTGTTACCGATCATTGTCTTATTTTTTGTGGCTTAAAAACTTTAGAAAACTTGCAGACTGAACATAATAGAACATTTAACACCTTTAACACCACCATAGACTTTGAAAAGCTGAAGGAAGATCTACAAAAACAGGACTTGTCTAAGGTTTACGCAGATAATAATGTTAATACAGCTATTAAACTTTTTATAAAAACCTTTTTAAAAATAAAACAATTAAACTAATTAGCCCACATAGAAAAAAGAAATTAACTCCGTGGATAACACAGGGCCTATTGAATTGCATCAGAAAAAGAAATAAACTACACAAAAACTATAAAAGACAAAATGAAAACCCGATTTTAAAGGATATATATATAAAGTACAGAAATCTATGTAATCTACTTATAAGGAAAACAAGAAATGAATATTTTAAAGAAAAAAAAAAGCTGGCAAAAATATTAAAGATGTCTGGAATGTCATTAGAGAAGCATCTGGAAGGAAAGTCAATTCTAACAATAGTAGATTTTATGCCGAGTGCATAAAGCAAGTCATTATTCCGAGATCGTTATATGGCCGAGCCCGCAGGGCGAGGGCAGATGAAGAAGTCGAGGATAAAAATGATTTGTGCACGAGTTATAAACTCTGCTTTTCACTTCGATTGCGAGAAAATAAAACAGTAACATAACATACTAACATTTATTTAATTAAAATTCAAAGTAAAATTTCACAGCTTCTTTCCCGCTATTTTACATTTTTTAATTTTTGTGCATGATTTTCGGGCAAAGAATAAAATATATACAGCCTACTCTTAAATTATTTTGGAATATTGTTTTTTTTAGTGATGAATATGTCTTGATATTTAGTTACTTTTTCGTATTATCTTATTATAAACCAAAAATGCAAATAGGGAAGGATATATTATAAATTAGCAAGTTTTATCCGTGCACAATTTATTATGTTTGGCTGCATGGTCTAAATGGTCACTGCCTTAGTATAGATACATTTAAAAAGCTACTTTTTTGCCCTTGTGCATAAAGTTCAACTTTATGTCGCCTAGATTCTGCATAAAGTAGTACTTTTTCGAGCATGAGAAGTGAAAAACTATTTTAGAAGTAAAAAATGACATACATACATACATAAAATCACGCCTTTATCCCTTACGGGGTAGGCAGAGCGTTAAACGCCTCGTAAAAGGCGCTTTCGCCGCGTCTGACAAAAATTGAGGGCAATTTTAGATTGTAATTGTAAAAAATTACACGAAGGTTATTAAGGTTTCCGGTTCTGAATCCCAGGTTGCAGATATTTTCAATGAGTATTTCACGAATATTGGCTCTAAACTAACGAATACTCATCTTAACAACTTAAATAAATCTGAGGACGATTTATCAATGTTAGTACGAATAAGTCCCCAAATGCTTCTTTGTACATGAGACCATCTACTCCTGAGGAAATCATGCTAATTATTAAAACGTTAAAGAGCAGTAACTCCTGTGGAGCTGATAACATAACAAGTAAAATCTTAAAATGTTCTAACGGTTCCTTAAATGATCCTTTATCTTACTTAGTGATTCTAAACCTCAGATCTGGCATATTTCCCGATGAGCTTAAAGGTGCTGTAATAATTCCACTTTTCAAGAAAGGGCAGCGTAATGACACTGCTAACTACCGACCTATATCTTTACTATCCACATTCTCCAAAATATTTGAAAAGGTTGTTAAAGATAGGCTATGCGGTTACCTGGACGACAATGCCATACTCTCTGATTCTCAATTCGGTTTTCGTAAAGAGCGTAGTACGGGAGACGCTATCGCTGCCTTAACCAACTTCATTATTAACAATATTGACAAAAAACAAAAGGTGTTATCAGTTTTCGTTGATTTGGCAAAGGCGTTTGATACCATCTCCCACAAAATACTTATAAAAAAACTGGAAAGCTATGGCATTGTCGGCAAAGCACTCAAGTGGTTCGGGAGTTATTTGTCGGAACGGAAGCAAATTGTAAAGGTTAATAATGTCACTACTGCTTGCAACCATCAATGTGTCAAATTTGGGGTGCCGCAGGGGAGCGTCTTGGGGCCTATCCTGTTTAATATATACTTAAATGACTTTTGTGCCTTCCTCCAGGGCTTTAATTGCCACACTCTCTGCTTCGCGGATGACACTGTATTAACTTTTGTAGGTGACTCGTGGAATATGGCTATACAGCGGGCGATGCAAGCACTTAGGCATGCCAAGATTTGGTATGATAACAATCTTTTAACTTTAAATGAAGCCAAAATAACCTACATCTGTTATGCATTGACAAAGACTGGCCTGCGGAAATGTAAGCCTACAATAAAGATACACACTTGTGATGGTGAGGACGAGAGTACATGTCAGTGTAGCGAATTAGTAAGATCTAGGTCTACAAGATACCGGGGTGTTGAAGTAGATGAACATTTGCGATGGGATATACATCTAAACAGAATATCTAATAAGCTTCGGCAAATGGGTTATATTTAAGTCTTAGAAATATTGTTGATATTCCAACATTGTTGTCAGTATATTACGCATTATCACAGTCAATCATAATGTATGGTATAATAGCCTGGGGTGGATGTGGTTCCTCATTATTAAAAAAAGTTAACATAGCACTACGCTCTAATTTAAAGATTATTCTCAAAAAGCCTAGAAGATATCCATACTCACAAATTTATAAAGATGCTAATGTTATGACAGCCAGACAAATATACATATGGCAGACTATTGTCTACTTCGCAAAAAATATCAAAAATATGCCACTAGTTATTAAAAAGAGAGTTTTGCGAAGTTCCACTGTAAATACATATGTCATACCCAGAAGATATACAAAAGCTGCTGGGACACATTTCTCCTCCATTGCACCACGTTTGTTCGATAATTTACCAACGGACCTTCAAGAAAGCGTTCAATTATTTAATTCCTCTCAAATTGTTTTTAATAGAAGAACATTTATTTATAATCTTAACTGTAAAACCAAGCATTTTCTAAAAGGTTTCGAGTCGGATGATTTTGAAAAACATTTCAAGGCACTTACACCCATGTTAACTAATAGTAATAAAAAAAAATAAAAAAAAAAAACACAAGAAAATAAAACTTAGTAGTTATTAGGATTACGTAATTACCGCCACCATTTTTTATCAAAAGAATTGAGTTAAATTAATATTACTATCTACTTATTTAAAAGCAACTGTACAACCGATAATCTAGATGACACAGCTCTCAAATGAGTCAATATTATATGAGATGTATCAGTCCTGGCACAGACTTTGGTCCATTGGGGCTGCTACTGAACACTAGTCATGTTTATAGGCGTCTCTTTATTTATGCAATGTACATTCTTTTTATGATAAATAATAATAAAAAAAAAAACATACTGCCTTATTTAGGGGGTTGGCAGTTAATTGAATTTTGGTTGTATTTCAACCGATTTTGATGCACCTTTTTTATCTAAATATTTTGTAGACTCAAACATAGATTTCATCACGCTACACGTAGCTTAAGTTACGACTTGGGGAAATGAATAAATTGAATTTTGGGTTTTGACTTGGAACTAAATACATACATACATACATAAATCACGCCTTTATCCCTTACGGGGTAGGCAGAGCGTTCACTCAGAGCAGAACTCTTCGTAAAAAGCGCTTTCGCCACGTCTGACAAAAATTTAGGGCAATTTTAGATTGTAATATGTATTGCTATAGTGACAGGTTGTCAGCCCATCGCCTAAATTACAATACACTTCAACCCTCGAGTCCCTTTTGCTGACTTTAACAGCATGCCCGGGAGGAAGGGCAGCTGAAACATTCTATGTTTTTCTATCTCTCCCAGTCCAGCATGGACGTTTCAGCAAGAACTAAATACACATATCTATTATGCTACGTGGCTTCGATAAAAAAAATGCACCTATTCATTTTCATACAATAATAATTAGTCCAATCTCCCAAGGATCGGCCAACTTCACAGGATTCGTTTTTTAGTGCCTAAGTGTTTGCACTACACACAGGTGCACTCTCTGTTCCTTCAATCTCTTATTCTGACGGGACAGATTGACTGACACGACCAGAGATAAATCAGGCACAGGAGCAACTATTTGCATGCCCATCCGACAGCAATGCAATATCATAACCAAACTAACAACAACGCAAAGTCATTGTCCCCCGCCGGAAATCGAACTCGGGACCTCTGGGTCGAGAGCCCATGGCTCAGACTGCTCGACCACAGAGGCAGGAGCTTTTTAAACAAAGAACAGCATAACGAACATTGTTCATGACTACCACGCGTACTAAGAAGTAGGCATAGGCAGGTTGCCTGGAAGAAATTGCTGCTTAGCAATAAGGCCGCCTATTTGTACTACTATTTGTTTCATTTAATTTTATTTTCTCTTGTGTCTTTTCTGTGCAATAAAGTATATTCTTATCTTATCTTAATTAGCTGTGAATGAAAATAAAAAGTCACGCGACCACAGATGAAGCTTATACCAGTCAACAGATCACAAAATATTAGCGTTGCCCGTTCAAATGTTTATGTTTTTCTTAGACCTACGACATGCCGGCGACGATACTATAAATAATTCCTATCGATATCGTTCATCGATAGTGTCACGTCTCTAGATGAAGAAAAATGAATGAACGAATGAAAAAAATACAATTATAATCCGACTCATTAGAGAATGACAACATACTGGTTTACATGCATTCAGAAACCTGTTTAAAAAAATGAAAAATGTTTTATTGGGTCGTATTATTCACTCCTCCCCGCACTAGCACTAGTCGCCGCGCATTTTATTCATTTTAGAAGAAAATAACAAGAAATATTGATCTAAAATACACTTACAAATAAAAAAAAAAAAAATTTGCTGATTCGATTACTACTATTAGTTTTGCTAAACAAAACAGCATATTTCACCATTTTCAAAGGTATTTTTCCTCCTCGAAATTTGAAGTCACACTGACGTTGGTAGTTTGTTTACTGTGGCCAAAATGCACTCTATCGGTCTAGAGGGGTAAGGAGTCAAATGTCATAATTGCACGTCCAGAGGTTGTTTCGTCCAAGATTCGACGCTTTTTCTGTGCTTCGGAAGGCACGTTAAGCCGTTGGTCCCGGTTAATATCGTTTAATACCGTAGATATTAGTCGTTAAGCCATGTCAGAGGCCAGTGTGCAGCATTGGCGAATTGAAAACTCTGACCTAATATAGGATTGGGTCTAGTTTCCCTTCCTAATTGCGGAGGTCGATGGCAGCCACTCGATTTAAAAACCAGTACCCTTGTTCAATCCCCTAAATTAGGTAGCAAACCCCGTGAGATACGGGATAATCCTAGGGAAATGATGAGGAATAAAATTACAAATAAGGAATATAAAAAATCTGTTATATTAAACTAAACTCAGTTTCGGTAGCATAAAAGTGGTAATCCGTAAACATAAGACCGGGCATTTCTAGAGCTGCTCATGAGTTCTGCTGTAGCTGCAGATAGACTAAATTGACGTAGGAAATGGTTCATAGCGGCAACTAAGCAGTAAAAAAAGACTGCCTCCGTGGTCTAGTGGCTAGTGCCATGGATCCGGAGGTCCTGGGTTCGATTCCCAGGGGGGAAACACAAAGTTGATATTTCAGAATTTATCACTTTGTGAATTTTTCCCCAGTTTTCTTAGGACATTGCAGGCTGAATCACCTGATTGTTCGAAAAAGAAAAAGATTTCGTGCTTCGGAGGGCACGTTAAGCCGTCGGTCCCGGTCACTGTCTTTGATAGTGGTCGTTACTCGAACCATGTCAGAGGCCTGATAGTTGTGCTACTAGGCGGTTTAAAAACTCTGACACCAGGGTTCATCGGGTTGATAGACTCGATACCCACTCGACAGAAGAAGAAGCAGTAAGTAATTAAAAACGGGCAATTCAATTTAGAAGTTGGTCAATTTACAGTAGTGTAAGTAGTTGCGATTTCAGTATGTTATACCTTGTGATTCCGTCTCAGCGAGTCGCGCCATCTCTCGGGCGTGAGCGCGGGCGCGGAGAGCGCGGGGGGCGCGGGGTGCGCGGGGGGCGCGGGGACGGTGCCGCCTGGGAGCTCCTCCGGGTAAACGATTTTCTCGTACCTGAAAAATATAGGATTATTACACGAAGGTATAAAGACTGTCGTAGCATCACGTGTTTGCCTCACAGCAAGCAAATATATCACCGCTGGGAATAAAACAAGAGCAGACACTGACCCGTCCCTCCCTTTGACCGAGATCGGCTTGGGCCCCGTGACGGGCGTGCGCGGCGCCGGGGGCGGGGCGGGCGCGGGCTCGGGGGGCAGCGCGCGCGCGGGGGCGGTGGGCGCGGGGGCGGGGGCGGGGGCGCTGTCGGGCAGCTCGCCGTAAATGACGTCGGGCACGATGCGCTGCAGCTGCTTCTGCAGCTCCTTGGCGGCGCGCGCGGTCTGGTTGCTCGCGTTGTTGGCGTTGGCCGCCGTGCGCTCGACGCCCATCAGCACGCGGTTCGTGTACACCTGGAAATGACGATACAGTCATTAATAGCCACACACCGGGTGTAAGGGACAGCGTCCCGCAAACTGATAGGGGTTGCTTGCTCAGTCAACAATCAGAAGGTTTTATTATTTCTGGAAGTTAAAAACAGTACCTTCCCACATAAAATGATCACCTTGATCAGACAATTAGTATGATTTCAATTTGAAAACAAACCTGCTGATAGTTGTTCAATTTCGTTGACTGAGCAACCTCTATCGGTATAAACCGAGCATAAGCATGTCAAACAATGAGAGCTTAGGTAATGCAAAGCAAAGATAATTTACACTGATGGGGGTACTCTAGTAGCGCAAACGCCAGCTCTATCTCGCTGTGCCAGCTAGGTTCAGAATATTGTACTGCACCCACCTGCTTCCTCTCCTCCTCCTGCTTCTGCAGCATGAACTCCTCCAGCGTGATGGAGCCGAGGAAGTCGCTGTGCAGCCTGCGCCCCGCCCCCGCGCCCGCGCCCGCCCCCGCCCCCGCCCCCGCGCCCCCGCGCCGAGCCCACTCGCTGTGAGCACCTTCCGCTAGGTTCGGGTTGGACGCGTGCGGGCGAGATAGAAGCAGCTTTTTGCCTGAAAACACGAGTTGTACATAGTAATATCTTAATTAACGTGATGTTGGCGGAATTGTGACAGCACAAAAATCATATAACCTAAGAATTGAATTCAATTCTACATAAGGAGAACTGAGAAAAGACCATTTTCTTTCATGTTGGCCTGGGAGCTAGAGAAAAACATAGAATGTGCCAGCTGCATTTCCTCCCGGGCATGCTGTAAAAACCAGCTAAGGGATCCGCGGGTTATTGTAGTTTGGGCGATGGGCTGACAACCTGTCACTATAGCAATATACTTACAAATCTATAATAAAGTGACCCTCAAAACTTTGCGGAGCACAACGTGGCGGAGCGACATTTGTTAGGGTCGTTTGAGCTCTGCCTACCCCATTAGGGATAAAGGCGTGATTATATGTATGTATGTATGAGAAAAGACTAAAGTCGAAATGTATATGTATATGTAATCTAGTATAATCTAACCACCATGTGTTTATTGTTAGTGTTTAGGAGGTTTGGCCGATATACGTACTGTTGGCAGTGTTTATTGTTAGTGTTTAGGAGGTTTGGCCGATATACGTATTGTTGCATACATACATATAATCACGCCTTTATCCCTGATGGGGTAGGCAGAGCGTAAACTACCTAAACAAAGGTCGTTCCGCCACGTCTGACAAAGTTTTGAGGGTTGTTTAAGATAGATTTTTAGGTATATTGCTGTAGTGACAGGTTGTCAGCCCATCGCCTAAATTACAATATACTGAAACCCTCGGATCCCTTAGCTGTTATTTACAGCATGCCCGGGAGGAAATGCAGCTGGCACATTCTATGTTTTTCTCTCGCTCCCAGGTCAGCATGGAAGAAGAAAAAAAGACGGAATCTGCAAATAATGAGGTCAATTCGTATGCGCATAAAATCACAACATTTTTGACTAAAATCGTTACCTGTCATTTTCTATCATGATCATGAGAAAATAGAAAGGGACGGCAAGTATTTTAGTCGAGATTTAGTTAAGTTGTATCCTGTAGGGATAGTAGGGAAGGAATCAGTACCAAATACCCGCCCATACAAAATTACTGCAGCCGCTGACACCATTTTCTATACGACGGCCTTTTTTCCTACTACGACCTATGTTTCTTAGGGTTTTTTTTTTCATTTTTATGGGTAGTTTCGTCAGACTAAAGAAACCCTATGGACATGAAACATTTGTCTATATATAGAATTGGTTATACAAATATGTGTCAATTCTTCGAGTAAATTATGAACGTAAACCTATCTCCCTCTTACCTATACCTTTTTACGTAAGTGAAAAAAGACATCTCTAATTTTGAGTGTTATCATCTTGGAATAATATTCTTGTGACGTCATCAGAATGCCTCATTGCTGCCAAATCGCCATTTTTAGTTACCAGTTTGAGTGGTAGTTGACCTGCCAACGTATGTAAACAAACGGCGTTTATTTGCAAAATTTTGGTTGTAATCCAATTCTTTTCGGATAAAATTGGTAGGAAGTAAAAAGTGGCGTGCTGAAAGATGATTGCGTGCAGTATTTTTGGATGCAGCACTAAAATAAGAAAGAAACCACCAGATTTGTCTTTACATCGGTAAGTTACGTATTTTACTTCGAAATACGGCAGATTTTCAAAACTAGATGACTGCTCTTTCTATGAATGTTCTATCATTAAAGGTTCTATTAATTTAACCCTCTACTTCCACATATTTTCGGTGTTTTCTGTAGAAAGTTTGAGAGAGCGTTGTTGTATGAACAGTAGTGCTGTGGTAATGGCTGCGGCATTGTCGATTTTTGTTTATTCAATGAGTTTCCTACCTAATTTCATCACTTTTCAAGAATTGGAGTGTTGATTTCTTCTTTTAGATTACCTTTCAATGAAGAAAGGCGGAAGGCCTGGCTGGATGTCATTGGTGTGGAAAATATTAATATGACAAAAAAAAAAGAATATTTGTTTGTTCATTACATTTCGAAGAGTCGTGCTTTAACCGAACATTGGAAAGATTAAGATTAAAGGATGATGCTGTACCATCGAAAATATTACTGGTAAAGTGATTTTATAACAAATATTTATGTTTGTAGTGGTTTAACCTCACACATCAAGGCCATTTCCAGGCCTACCTGACACGTGAACTATCAAGAGCCAAAATAATTAAATTATTATAATAAGCTAGTTTTGTTCAGAAACGAGTAAATAAGGTATCTTCTGTTGCATAAACAAATAATGTAAATAAAAAGAAATCATACATAACCTATCTTTTCTTTTATATACCTATCCTTTTAATACATTCCATACAACAGTGATATAGTATTTATCTCTGCATAAATTTGTCTCTCAATATTTTTGGAAAAATTGACACTTAAAGTGTTAATGAATTTAATACAAGAAAATAAACAAGCTAAAAATTTCACTTGGGCGGGATTCGAACCCACAATCTTCGGCGTGCCGGGCCGACGCTCGAACCAATTGAGCCACCAAGAGGTCAGTTTTAGGCCCGTATTTATAATCAGCACTCATGAGTCGCAGCGAGTTTAAGTTCGTATCAGAAATGTAATTTTATTACAAAACGGTCAGTCAAATCCGTACTTAATATAGATCTCAATCTTGAGACCGCTTTGTAAATACGAGCTTTAGATGCCTTGTATATTGACATGTTCTTTTAAAGTTTAGCTTTATTTACGACACAAACAAATCAGCATTTGGAAACTTATCGATATCGATATAATTTTGTGACGTCCCTAATACAATCCGCCATTTTGAGGCCACTACTTTTGTAGGCACGCTAATTTCGTAGGTATTTCGTGTCCATAGGGTTTCTTTAGTCTGAAGTAGTTTCACACCCTAAAGTTTGGTCAATTAAGTTTTTACACCCTGTATGTAATCTATTCTTTTTTTAGGCGTAGGAACAGGCTTAGGTCTCGGTATAGTTGACTTGATGTGGCTGTATTTGTTCTTGCTTACGTACGGATACGTACTGTTGGCAGTGTTTATTGTTAGTGTTTAGGAGTTTGTCCGATACATTATTATTATTTACTGTTTATTGTACACAACTTACAAGAGAAAGACGATACACAAGGAATAACGACACAACAGGTACTTATTTCTACTAAGAAATTTCTTCCAGCTGACCTACGGAAGTGAGACTTAAATTGAAAGGTAAATTAGGATATACGTACTGTTGGCTGGCTCCCGGGCGGGCTCAGCTCGGCTCAGGCGCGGGGAAGCTGGCTCCAGCACGCGCCGGTAGCTGCGCACGTGCTCCGTGGGATATACTCACTGTTGGCTGGCTCCCGGGCGGGCTCAGCTCGGCTCAGGCGCGGGGAAGCTGGCTCCAGCACGCGCCGGTAGCTGCGCACGTGCTGCGTGGGATATACTCACTGTTGGCTGGCTCCCGGGCGGGCTCAGCTCGGCTCAGGCGCGGGGAAGCTGGCTCCAGCACGCGCCGGTAGCTGCGCACGTGCTGCGTGGGATATACTCACTGTTGGCTGGCTCCCGGGCGGGCTCAGCTCGGCTCAGGCGCGGGGAAGCTGGCTCCAGCACGCGCCGGTAGCTGCGCACGTGCTGCGTGGGATATACTCACTGTTGGCTGGCTCCCGGGCGGGCTCAGCTCGGCTCAGGCGCGGGGAAGCTGGCTCCAGCACGCGCCGGTAGCTGCGCACGTGCTCCGTGGGATATACTCACTGTTGGCTGGCTCCCGGGCGGGCTCAGCTCGGCTCAGGCGCGGGGAAGCTGGCTCCAGCACGCGCCGGTAGCTGCGCACGTGCTGCGTGGGATATACTCACTGTTGGCTGGCTCCCGGGCGGGCTCAGCTCGGCTCAGGCGCGGGGAAGCTGGCTCCAGCACGCGCCGGTAGCTGCGCACGTGCTGCGTGGGATATACTCACTGTTGGCTGGCTCCCGGGCGGGCTCAGCTCGGCTCAGGCGCGGGGAAGCTGGCTCCAGCACGCGCCGGTAGCTGCGCACGTGCTGCGTGGGATATACTCACTGTTGGCTGGCTCCCGGGCGGGCTCAGCTCGGCTCAGGCGCGGGGAAGCTGGCTCCAGCACGCGCCGGTAGCTGCGCACGTGCTGCGTGGGATATACTCACTGTTGGCTGGCTCCCGGGCGGGCTCAGCTCGGCTCAGGCGCGGGGAAGCTGGCTCCAGCACGCGCCGGTAGCTGCGCACGTGCTGCGTGGGATATACTCACTGTTGGCTGGCTCCCGGGCGGGCTCAGCTCGGCTCAGGCGCGGGGAAGCTGGCTCCAGCACGCGCCGGTAGCTGCGCACGTGCTCCGTGGGATATACTCACTGTTGGCTGGCTCCCGGGCGGGCTCAGCTCGGCTCAGGCGCGGGGAAGCTGGCTCCAGCACGCGCCGGTAGCTGCGCACGTGCTCCGTGGGATATACTCACTGTTGGCTGGCTCCCGGGCGGGCTCAGCTCGGCTCAGGCGCGGGGAAGCTGGCTCCAGCACGCGCCGGTAGCTGCGCACGTGCTCCGTGGGCACGGGCACGCCCACTAGCGCTTTATTCTGAAACATGCAACAATGAATGTTATAAAATATAGGATGGGGGCCGGCACGGAGGCAAGGAAACACTCTTTAACTTAAAATATACTTCTTTATTCAGGTTTCACTTCTTAAAATAACCTCACCATCCGGCGCCTTGGCCAGCTCCATCCAGACTCTACCGCCCTATTGATTCGCTCACTCTTTCGCACGCATATAACGTAACTCTATCATCGTCCCTTTCTCACATCTTCCACATAATGTTATTGTAAAGAAAATTGGTGATAAGGTCGGAAGGTTTTAAAACAGCGGTCGTGTATTGGACAGCATTGTACATTATATCATCATATATGTCTGTAATTTGTATCTTTTGCAGAATTTGCCAAGACCTCTTACCTTGGTCTTGTGGTCGTCCTTGCCGCGATGCCTGCTGAAGAAGCGCAGACACTTCCTGTCGAGGCTGGCGGCGGTGTGCCCCCCTCCCACGCCCCCGTGCCCCCGTGCCCCCCTTACCTTGGTCTTGTGGTCGTCCTTGCCGCGATGCCTGCTGAAGAAGCGCAGACACTTCCTGTCGAGGCTGGCGGCGGTGTGCCACCCTCCCACGCCCCCGTGCCCCCGTGCCCCCCTTACCTTGGTCTTGTGGTCGTCCTTGCCGCGATGCCTGCTGAAGAAGCGCAGACACTTCCTGTCGAGGCTGGCGGCGGTGTGCCCCCCTCCCGCGCCCCCGTGCCCCCCTTACCTTGGTCTTGTGGTCGTCCTTGCCGCGATGCCTGCTGAAGAAGCGCAGACACTTCCTGTCGAGGCTGGCGGCGGTGTGCCCCCCTCCCGCGCCCCCGTGCCCCCGTGCCCCCCTTACCTTGGTCTTGTGGTCGTCCTTGCCGCGATGCCTGCTGAAGAAGCGCAGACACTTCCTGTCGAGGCTGGCGGCGGTGTGCCCCCCTCCCGCGCCCCCGTGCCCCCCTTACCTTGGTCTTGTGGTCGTCCTTGCCGCGATGCCTGCTGAAGAAGCGCAGACACTTCCTGTCGAGGCTGGCGGCGGTGTGCCCCCCTCCCGCGCCCCCGTGCCCCCGTGCCCCCCTTACCTTGGTCTTGTGGTCGTCCTTGCCGCGATGCCTGCTGAAGAAGCGCAGACACTTCCTGTCGAGGCTGGCGGCGGTGTGCCCCCCTCCCGCGCCCCCGTGCCCCCCTTACCTTGGTCTTGTGGTCGTCCTTGCCGCGATGCCTGCTGAAGAAGCGCAGACACTTCCTGTCGAGGCTGGCGGCGGTGTGCCCCCCTCCCGCGCCCCCCGCACCACCAGCTCCCCCCGCCACCGCCTCACTCGACTCCGAGCGCGCCATACGTGAGGTTATCTTCTTTAGAGATCCGAACTTGCTCTTGTCCTGAAAAACAATATTAAAATTTAAGTTTCGTTCTGACTTAAAACCTGTCAGGACCTTTGCCAAAACACGCGTGAAGACAATTTTTGCGACTTCACGCAATTTGGCAGTTATTAAAACCATTTATTTGCCACACAAAAAGAAAACTATTACTCGTGCAATTAATAATACAACAGTACATACCTTTTCTTTCTCCCTGTCTCTGTCCCGTATGGCGCGCTCCCTGTCGCCGCGCCGCTCGGGGTTCTCGCTGTCCGATTCCGTTTCAGAATATTCCGTCTCAGAAAACTGCGTCGACACGTCCACCTGTAACCACATTTGGTAGGTTTATAACTGATATTTGGTCGCATTAACCAAAGGTATGCAAGTGTATGTAAGTGTGAATCTGCGTGTGTATGCTAGTTTGGGTGTTCGTTTTCGTATGCGTGTGCGTGCACGTGTGTCTGTGCGAGCGTGTGAGTATGCGTGTGCGTGTTCCTGTGAGTTTCAATGTGTTTATAGTTTAAATTGGCACACATTGCGGTCACCAACCTTATTTTGAGCAATAGAAAGGCCAAAAAGTAAGAATAACACAAAACGAAGGGAGGGGCGCAAAGTGCGAGTTTCTCATGATTTTTCTTCATTGTGATTTATTTTGTAACATAGATATAATTTTCTTAGTTATAGACTCGCTTGACTTTCTAAAAGTGTTCTAAGGCATCTATTTGGAAATAAATGATTTGACTTTGAGTTTGTTGCGGCTACCTGGTGCTGCGGCGCTTGCACGGTGCACCGGGTGAGCAGCTGCAGCCAGGCGTGCAGCGCGTCGCGCGTGTCGGCCGCGAAGTAGAAGGCGGTGCCGGTGTGGTACACCTTGAAGGCGTGCTGGCGGGAGCGCACCTCGCCCGCCGCGCACACCGCCCAGCCCGCCAGCGCGATCATGCAGTCCGCGCGGAGAGACTGCAACACAGACAACAGTTTTACACCACTTTAGTAAAGTCACAGAGCCAGTTTTCGGAAATGAGAGCTATGTGTGGTTCAAAACGTACATTTTTTTATTTCGCTAACTTTGCGGCCTACTTTTGGCAAGCAACGCGTGCGTCATTTTCTTTCTTACAAATTAGTGTCAATCGTACGCTCAGCCAAGCGATACATAATGTGACAAAGTAAGGAATACAAAGCCTAATCTCGGCTTGTACTTACTATCAATAAACAGTGTTATCTGTGATTGAATCTTTATCTCGGTTATCGCCGAATCTATCAATTAACCTGGTCATCGCCAGTTCATCTGTATCGCCAAATTAACGGGTCATCGCCCTAATCTACAATCAACCTAATCAAATCAACTAATCATCTAGACTGTAGGCGCTAGTGCTATCATTTAGTACGGGCTCCTACACTATGTGAATATTATAATTATATAAAAAATAAGTAAAAGCAAGTCGCAGATAAATCAAAATATAAAAGAGACAATATAAATGACGTTAACAAACATAAACAAACATTGATGAATAGCAAGAGCATTTGTTGGTCCGATAGGCATTGCTATAAATTCAAAAGTGTATCTCGAAATTTAAAAGACAGTTTTACATCTAGCCACCATACGCAGCTCTATACACATGTACCTGGTGCGAGCGGAAGGCGTAGAGCGTGTCGTGTGAAACTTTGTTGAGTGGCAGGAGCATTTTTTTATTCGAAAGGTATTCATTTAAACTCAAAATGCCCTTTATGCGGAATTTAAAAGGCAGTTTAACGAGACACACGTACCTGGTGCGAGCGGAAGGCGTAGAGCGTGTCGTGTGCAACTTTATTGAGTTTCAGGAACATTTTTTAATCCGAAGGGTATTCATTTAAATTCAAAATGCCCTTTAGGCAAAATGTAAAAGGCAGTTATACTAGACAAAAGTTTTAACTGCCTTCGTGGTCTAGTGGTCAGAGCCATGGACTTACGATCTGGAGTCCTGGGTTTGATTCCTAGGGGAGGAACACAAAGATGATATTTGCCAATTTATCACTTTATGAGGTTTTTGATAGTTGTCGTTACTCAAAACCATGTCAGAGGCTTAATACCTTTGCTACTAGGCGGTTTGAAAACTCTGACAGCAGGGTTCATCGGGTTGCTGTTCGACTCGAGAATCAACTCGCTAAGAAGGAGAAGACTAGCGCCACGTACCTGGTGCGAGCGGAAGGCGTAGAGCGTGTCGTGCGCGAGCAGCAGATGGCGCCGCGCCCAGCGGCTGGCGGCGGCGCCGCGCGCGCGCACGCGCTGGAACACGGCGCCCGCCACGCCGCGCCCCGACACCGCGCGCCAGCTCACCATGCGCCGCTCTACACACACACAAACAATAAGGTTTCAACCAATAACCTATAGTATTTTCAAATCAGGTAAACAAAGTTTCATGTCTTTTAATCAAAGATCTTGTTTGTAAAATAAGTTTTAACCATTAGTAATGACAACGCGTATCATTTATTTTTGGTATGTGTTTTTAAATAAAAAGACATGAAACTTTGTTTACCTTTATTCTAAAACCGGGTTGGAAATACTATATGTGACCCAATGCCCCGTATGAGTCAATGACCCATATTACCTAATATTTTATGGATGATTTTATTCTTAATTTTAATAAGACCTTCTACAGTATTACTGACAGTGTCAGCTATGAAAAATGTTTTCATACAGTCAATTATATTTCCATGAGGTTTATTCAGTGGTTCCAAAAGTGTCACATCACATCTGGGACCAATACTTTAAATATAGCATTTTCAATACTACAGGTCAAACTCTTATTTTAGTGACTTGATGAAAATACCCACTTGCTAGTAAGGAATTCTTCTTCTTCAGGCTGCGGGTCTTAGACGAGGGGAAGATTCCGCGTCCCGAACTGGTGTGTGCCGGCTGCGTCTGTAAAAAAAACTTGGGTTAGGTTATATTACCATATTATTATGTTCTTGTGAGGATAGTTGTAGATTGTGGTGCCAGAATAGACCGTCCAGCGCAAGTTAAGCGCCCCCTGTATCGCTGGACCTTCGCCAACTTCGAACTGGCAAAATATCGCGAGAAATGAGACCGGGATGGGACAAGAAAATAAAATTTGGCTTTTCCATACAAATTGTCTGACGGAGGTGAACATTTTATATGGAAAAGCTAATTTTATTCTCACTTCCTGAAAGAATTTCCTAGTGAAAGTTGTTCAGTGTCGTTGACTGAGCAACCCAATAGGGTTTGCGGGACGCTGTCCCTTACACCTAGTATGTTGTCATGTTGTTATCTAGTTGGAAAAAAAATAAGACGAACGAAGAAGTGTCACGAATAGTAAATGAAAAACGTAACATACTCAATATAATAGAAAATAGAAGAGGAAATATGTTGACACACCTGATACGACATGACGAGTTGTTAAAGACGATTATTGAAGGAAGGGGAAGGCCAAGAATAAGTAACATCGATCAAGTGAAAGTAAGATTGTCAAGTCGTACCAGGAAGTCAAGGAGAAGGCGGAATGCAGGGAGAGATGGCGTTCACTTCATAGTACTTAACAGACAAGAGCTAGCTCTTAAAGGAATGATGATGACTGCATGTGACAGAGTGACGCACACCTTTAGAACACAAACATATATATATAATCACGCCTTTATCCCTAATGGGGTAGGCAGAGCGTAAACGACCCAAAGGTCACCACGCCACGTCTGACAAAGTTTTGAGGGTTATTTAAGATAGATTTGTAGGTGCTGTAGGGACAGGTTGTTAGCCCATCGCCTAAATTACAGTATACTGAAACCCTCGGATCGGAAAAGCAGCGGACATATTCTATGTTTTTCTCTCGCTTTCAGACCAGCATGAAAGTATTAGAGGAGATAAAGCACTAACCGGAGTGGAATTGGCGTGATGGCTGGTTTCCTGTTTGGTGTGCGTCTGCGGCGGGGCGTCGGGGGGGGAGGTGAGGGGCGGGGGGCGCACCGCGAGCAGCTCGTGCTTGCTGAGGTGCCTGAGTGGGAGCGAGATGGAGGGGCTCTCCGACCCGCTGCGGAGGGGCTTCAAGGGAGAAAACTCCTTCTGCAATCAAAACAAAATCACCTTCTGGCTTCTACAATAACACATAGAATAGAGACAAATCCAACAATAAGTTTACCGACCTTGGGTTATCAATCAAACAACTTGATACAACAATCTAGTCAGGACTTGTAGTCAGGTACGAATGTGTAATCTTTGGTGTTATTTGAGGTTGTTTCTTGTGTAAGTCAAAAGCAGCACGACACATGAATGTGATGATATTGTTAGCTCAGCATTTCTTATTTATGAGTTACACATTGACTATAAATTCTTCCATGCTGGACTGGGAGCGAGAGAAAAACATAGAATGTGCAAGTTGCATTTCATCCCGGCCATGCTGTAAAAAGCAGCTAAGGGGTGCAACGGTTGCAGTATATTGCAGTTTAGGCGATAGGATTATAACCAGTCTCTACAGCAATAGACCTACAAATCTATCTTAAATGACCCTCAAAACTTTGTCAGACGTGGCGGAACGACCTTTGTTCAGGTCGTTTACGGTCTGCCTACTCCGTGAGGGATATAGGCGTGATTATATGAATGTGTGTATAAAGAAAGCGACTTACCTTGTCGGGCGTCTCCGGCTGCCTGGGCACGATCCTGAGCGCGGGGAAGTCGCGCGCGGGGGAGGGGGCGGGGGAGGGGGCGGGGGCGGGCAGCGGCGCCGGCGCGGGAGGGGGGGAGGCCAGCGAGGCGCGCGGCGCGGGAGGGGGGGAGGCCAGCGAGGCGCGCGGCGCGGGGCGCGGCGGCGGGGAGGGGGGCGAGTGCGGGCGCCGGGGGGGGGGCGAGAAGAACGGGTTGATAGCGGCCACGGGGCGCGGGGGCGGGGTGTCCACCTGCCATACAAAACTCATACATATAAACATATACGGTTTAAAAATATGAAAATAAGAAAGTTATTCTTTTACAGTTTACACCCATGATCTTCGGCATACCTTGCCGACGCTCTAACCAACTGAGCCACCAAGATATCAAAAACATGTAAATATAGAAACCAAAAATATAGGATTTAAATCACCGAGCGAATCTTGTAACTCCATGGAAAATTCTAAGAAATACCGTTCTATTAAATACTTTAAATGAAATAACTGTAGTCAACAGATGGCGCCACATCAAGAAACACAAGTCCTGAAACGCGGTATCGAAGTTTTCTCAGCGATTTGCAGATATATAAATTCCAAACTTGTCCGGTTGGACTTCGGTCCCCTGGTCACGTGGTCACAACACCCGACCAGGCGGGTAGCTACCCTTTTTCCATCTATCATCACTAAGCTTTAATCTTTAACTCCTAAATAACATTGTCTTGCAACGTCTTAGAACGTTTTCGAATTTTCTTTTACTCTATATATATATATTTAAATTCATTAACGCTTTTTAGAACGATTTATTAGAAGTTAAAAGCTGACCTGTGAATCGGAATCAGCTTCAGCATACTCCAGCAGCACGGTGTTGACGGCGTGCGGGGGCGGGGGGGCGTGCGCGGGGGGGAGCGCGGGGGCGGGCGCGGGGGGGCTGTCCGCGGGGGTGGTGGGCGACTCGGGGATCGGCTGAGCGGCCAGCACACTTCCTGAAGTAGAAAGTTCTGTCAAAAGTTTTTATTTTATTTATTTTATTTTGTTACAAAGACAACAAAGGTCCAATATATTAGTAAACCTTAAAAACTATGTTAGTACTTAATAACTAAAACAGATTTAGTTCTTTGTATGAGGGCCCACATGATTGGGCTTTCAGGTTTTATTACCAACGCATTCAGGATAGTATTACGGCTTCCACGTAGCCTGCTCACCAATGATGCTGTCTTTTTTCGCCATAAGGCATTGAAAACATCCACACGAGCTTCCGCAAACATTGAGGATGCGCTGCAGAAACGCGGAAGTCGCAACATCGCCCTAAACGCGTTGTTGTACTGAATCCGCAGAGCGTTGTAAGCCTTTTGGTTATATTTGACCCAAAGACTCCCGGTGTACAGAGATGTGCAATATGCTTTGAACAGCAGTATTTTAACTGCATGTGTACACCTAGAGAATCTTCGGGCCATCATACTACTCCGAACTGACAACGCTCTACGTTCTCTCTCCATATCTACATCGTCTTTCAGATCATCGGTCACCAAGTGTCCCAGATATTTGAAAACATACACTCTATTAAGCACAGAGCCATTTAAGGTTAAAGGTGGAATGAATATGGGACACCTAGTGCCCGACTTAAAGATCATGTACTCACTTTTACGCACATTATATAAAAGTCCATGAGAAGCGGCATGTGATTCACAGATGGCAAGCAATTTTCGAAGTGCACTGATCGAGGGGGCAAACAGCACCATATCATCCGCATAGCTGATGTTATTCATACAAACTCCATCAACGTGACAGCCGTCATGAGCGCTACTTAGCCCCTCAATCAGTGCGTTCACATACACGTTAAAGAGTAGCGGCGAGCTCAGTCCACCCTGACGCACGCCACACTCCATTTTCCAAGGTTCCGAGAGCTCGCCCGCCCATTTTATACTGTTTTCCTGTGTGCTGTACCAGTGCCTAAGCAGAGATACCAACGATGGTGTTCCTATGTTACTGAGCTTCCGCCACAAAATGTCATAAGATACCATGTCGAAGGCTTTCGACAGGTCTAAAAAACATGCGTATATAGGGGTTTTTCTATCGACATAATACCCGACGGTGTGCTTAAGGGCAAAAATTGCAGACTCTGTTGACAACTCAGGTTGAAATCCGAACTGAGCGTCGTGAAGTTGAACAAAGCGATTTAATCGCGAGTTAAGCACTCCGTCAAGTATCTTTGCCGTGATGGTAGCCAAAGATATTGGTCGATAATTTGACTTGTCAGATAGATCACCTGTTTTATTTTTCACAATAGGTACCACCAAAGTTTTAGTCATCTCTGCAGGTACGTACGAATGACTGAGACAGAAGTTATAAAGCAATGTCAGCACCCGAGGTAGGTGCCGGCCAGCATGCTGAAGATGCTCAATACTGAGACCATCGTGACCCAGAGATCTTCCCCTTTTCAATTTCTTTTACCGTAAAAATAGTAGAGATGTCTTCACTTTGGATCTCAGTATCAGCATTTCCGCATGACGGTCCCAGAGGTGAATGAACCCAGAAATGATCTTTAAAAATCTTTGTTATTTCCTTAGGATCAGAAATTCCGTCGACGTCTACAGGAATACCAGGCCTAATGTTAAGTTGGTTTGTTTTTTTCCAAAATTGCCTAAAATCTGAGTTTGAGTAAAGCATTTCTAGTAAGTCCATTTTAATCTGTTCTTGGTGGTTTTGACACCATTTTAATTTGCCCTTGAAGTTTTTACGCGCTGTAACCATTTGGTCATAAATTGGACCACTATCTGGCTTATTGTACCAAAGCCATAAGTTAAATTTAGACTTGGCATCCCTGTAAGCCTTGCTCACGTGTTTATTCCAGCCTACTATAGCTTGGCGTTTTTGTTTCTATTATTATTTTCTAGGTTCTCTGTAATATCTACTTTCTTAACAATATTTTTTAGATTGCACTTGATGACTAATGGGAAGTGATCAGACCAGTACACGCTATAGTCAACATATGCATCTGTAACAGACTGCCAAGCGGACCTGGTAACAATACAATGATCATTTATAAAGCGATCTCAAGGTTGAGAACAATCTTAGTGTGGATTTGACAGTTCGCTTTGTACTGAAATTACATTTCTGATACAAATTCAAACTTGCTGTCAGTCTCAAGAGCGGATTATAAATACAGGCCTTAGATTTTAAATAGGCTTCGTACTCAAGTCGACCGGAGCAAAGATAATCGCTTCAGGTGGGGATTCACGCAAGATTCCGACTTTCGAAGCAAATGCGGGTAGACCACACACCATGTCCTGTTTGATAGCTTGCTCCACATTCACCACTGCTTGCTCGCGAGAGCAGTGGATGCAGGCAGCCGACCAGTGAGGGTGGCGGACTACTGGGCTATAGGGAAATTTAAAGAAAAAAAAGACCAGGTGTTGTCTTGTCATCGACACGATAGAAGAAGAAGATGCAAAGTTTTAGTTGTAGATTGAATTTAATTCAACAAACTGAACTGTTGCTTGCTGTTTGTTCACCTATTCAGAGTTCAAAAACAATAAACGCGTCTGCGTCACACGGGCTGGCTGGGAAGAAACAACTAAAAATCAAATCGCTTTAAAATCCACTGGTTTTGTCAGTAAGTTATCTGGCTATATCATGTCTTTATGTATTCTTCCTTGCTGCTAACTAAAGCAGCTATTTAGCATCAAGTTTGATATACATTGCTGCTTAGCCTATACGGTTAATTCCAAGTCAACATGCACAAGCAAGCAGTGTATATCAAATCGGATGCTAATTAACAATTAGTGTAATGGCTGCTTAATACACACCTGAGTCAGCACTTCCGTCCAGGTCGTACGCGGGCGTGGAGTGGCTCTTGTCCAGCTTGCCGCGCCGGTCGCCGGGCGAGGGCGGCGGGGGGGGCGCGGCGGGGGGCGCGGGGGGCGCGGCGGGGGGCGGGGGCAGGGCTACGCCCAGGCAGGTGCGCGGGCGCGGGGACAGCTCCAGACCAGTGCTGCAGGAAACTGCCTGCAGAGATACGCACGAGCACAACAACTATAGTATTTCTAACTCAAGAATAAAGATAAACGGAGTGTCATGTCTTTGAATCGAAGATCTTGTTTCTAAAATTGAAAATAAATTTACATTCATTAATATTACGAATACTACTGCACATGTAAACTTGAGTTGAATTATGTACTTAAAGCTGTGACTCCTGCCTGAATCTCGGCTTAATGTACACTTGTGACATACATGTTATAATATTAGCAATAAAGTAATTCTATTCTCCAAGTGATATCGTGTTTGTTACCTTGTCCCTGCGGTAGAGCGCGCTGTCGCCGGGCTGCGGGCTGAGCCGCGCGCTGCCGCCGGGCTGCGGGCTGAGCCGCGCACTGCCGCCGCGCACGCACTGCTGCTCCTTCAGTTCGCGCCAGAACTGAAATATACAAATCCTTGTAGCACAGCTCGGACACTCCTAACTACAATGTCATTTTGGTCACACATCGATAGACGGCATGTTGCACTTGGCCTGCGTTTTTGTGCGTGTTATAAGGGTTGACAAATTTTGTTATACCGGTCATAATCATAAATAAAATAAATAAATAAAATAAAATATGTTTTTATTGGTAGCTATTACAGATAAAACTTATCTAAGGGTCGGTGCCTTCTAGTAAGCTTAAAGGCCTGTGTTAGAAGGCACCGCTCTTCCAATTTTAAGTAATGAAATAATTTTGGATACATATTAAATTGAAACTAAAAATAAAAATAAAATATAAAAATAAATATTTGAAAATTAAAACATTTTACACAAAAAACAGTTAAAATTATAATTAAGTAGTGCCAAATGTGTGTATGTGTGTGTGTTTGTGTGTGTAAGTGTGTGTGTGTGTGTGTGGGGGTGTAAGTGTGTGGGTGGTAGTGTGAGTGGGAGTATATGTATGCATGGATGGGGGAGACATGTACCGTATCTATATAAGTGTAATGTAAGTGAGGCTTTGCGTGTGAGATAAACTAAGTTAAAAGACGCTCAGACTCGTCGTATGATTTAGACTCTATCCATTTGGATACAGCGTTCTTACATTCATGGAGGTTCATGGGATAAATTTCTAGTTCTTTATTAATTTTGTTGTATAGCTGGACAGATCTTTTGCCGTATTGCCTTTCAGCAAAAACGGTTTTGACTCTAGAAGACTTGGTAACAATATCTTTTCTTCGTTTCTTAGTAATAGTGGGGTCATACGGCATGTTTTTATGTTTTTTGAGAACAACGTGGGTGATGTAAAGTTTCCTAACTGACATTAGATTAGTCAGACTGTATAATTCTTCCGTTGGAAATAATCTTTTCTTAAAATACATGACTTTGATCAGACCACGTTGGGCTCTTTCTAGATCTAGAAATTTAGTCTTGGCCGCACCACCCCAGATAGGAATACAGTAAATTAGTATTGACTGAACAAGAGCTATATATATATCTTTTAAAATATCTCTACTTGACCCAGCAGCTTTTCCTGTAACCACATGTCTGAGCGTTTTAAAAATCCAAGTAAGCTTTCTTATTCTTAAGATGACATGTTCAAGATGTGTATACCAGGAAAGTCTCCGGTCCAAATGGACTCCAAGATATTTCGTCTGTGATACCTTTTCAATTTTAGGGCAGGTACAGAGTTCATTCTCAGAGATATTTTTCTTTTTGCAACAGTGTAGTTGAATTTTAAAGTTTTCATCAGGTTGTGAAGTGTTATATATACTGAAGCTAATATAATTTGTCTTAGAATAATTAAGTGTTAATGAATTATTTTGTAACCATTTTTTTATTTGCAATAGTCCCTGCTCAGCATCAGCCTGTACAGATTCCCACGTATCACCAGCAAACACAATGGCTGTATCATCAGCATACGAAAGGATTTTAGCGTTCTTGGATTTCATATTGCATAAATCATTAATATATATCAGAAAAAGCGTAGGACCAAGAACGCTACCCTGTGGCACGCCGAATGACACCTCCATATATTCACTAGTACAGTTTTCCAACCTAACGCATTGTTTTCTGCCCGACAAATAACTAATAAACAAGTTCAGAGAAGACCCTCTTAGACCAATCTTCTCCAGCTTTTGAATGAGGATGGGGAGAGACACGGTATCGAAAGCCTTTTTTAAGTCCAGAAAAACTGATATACATTTTTTATTTTTGTCAACATTTTCGATTACAGTTGAGGTAAGTGTAGCAACTGCATCCTCAGTTGACATTCCTTGGCGGAAACCGAATTGGTTTGGAGATAGTATTTGGTATTTAGTTAAATAGGTAAGCAGTCTTTTATTGAGAAGTTTTTCCAAAATTTTAGATATTGCTGGCAGCACTGAAATTGGCCTATAGTTATTAACATTCTCTCTGTCCCCACTCTTATAAACCGGTGTGATGATTGATTGTTTTAGCGGGGTAGGGAAGATACCTTTATCCAAACATAGGATTGCGGCATGTGTTATCACAGGAACAACCTCAGATCATCACTTGATTAATCTGGTTCTTGATTAAACCAACGTTTTAAAGTAATTCACTGTAACTGAATAGTTAGAATAGGTTAGGTTGCATATTTTGTATGAAGTTACTTACCGTCTCTCATCACTTGGGAATCTAAACAAGTTCCAATTGGAGTCATATCTTATGGTAGAAAGACATCTGTACACGGAACAGTACCTAACAATCTTTGGAACACAAAACTTTATTATTTCCGTTACACTGGGAAACATGCGCGCGCCATACCCGCTAAGCGTACGCTCAATGTGACCCACAATCCGACGCGGAGTGTGACATATATCGGACTGGGGAGGGGAGGTGAATGCCCATTCTGTATGTAGTACTAACTATTTATAAATAAACTAAATTTGAACTAAATATATACTAAGTATATATTCTGTGGTTTTAGTTCAAATTTAGTTCAAAAATTCTTCCATGCTGGACTGGGAGCGAGAGATAAACTCTCTGCCTACCCCATTAGAGATAAAGGCGTCTACTTTCAGATTGTAGAATACCTGTGAACCGTACCTGTTCGATGCTGACGTTGGGTCGCTTGGCGACGGGGCTGCCGCAGCTGACGGTGTGTCGGCGCTGCGACGCGGCGCGCGGCTTCGGGGGGTACATTCTGGAAACAAAGTAACTGTCAAATGACCTAGTTGTTAACTGCCTCCGTGGCCTAGTGGCTAGAGCCATGGCATTACAATCCGGACGTCTTGGGTTAGATTCCCAGAACGGGACAAAAAGTTGATAATGGACAATTTATCACTTGGTTGGGACATTGCAGGATGAATCACATGATTATCCGAAAAGGATTTAGTGCTTTGGAGGGCACGTTAAGCCGTGGGTCCCGGCCGCTGTCTGTAATAGTGGTCGTTACTCAAACTATGTCAGAGGTCTAACAACTGAGCTAGTAGGCGGTTTTAAAACTCTAACATCAAAGTTGTTCGGGTCGTTGATGGACTCGAGAATCAACTCGCTAAGAAGAAGCTATTTATTTCTCTTCGAAGTATCCGGACTTCAGAAATATTGTCATGCAATTTAACCACTTGAGCACTTGACGGAACTGACCACCAGTCGAACCCTCGACCGCACTGTCTAAGGTTCTAAATAACGCGGCAAACCAAACAAGTTGGCTGGATAGCGTAATAGCATGGAAGAGAAACTAGCAGCTAGGGGATGCGAGGGTTCCTGTATATTGCAATTTAGGTGATGGGGTGACAACCTGTCACTACATCAATATACCTACAAATATATCTCAAAATAACCCACAAAACTTTGACAAACATGACCTTTGTTTAGGTCGTTTACGCTCTGCCAAACACATTAACGATAAAGGCGTGATTATATGTATACACAAATATATAAACAATTTCAACCGAAAACCAGAGGGTGCAGCCAAATTATTATTATTTTCCAATACACCTCGCACTAGGCTGGGCCTGTATCGCGGGTGCAAAGATCTTTCAATCTCACGTAATTAATAATTATCATAATTAAATTTAACAATTAATGACGTTAAGAAAGATAACATAAATATTTAAATTTTATTAGCATGCAGAAACATAATAATAATAATAATAAGCCTCTCACAAATTCTAACACCACGTCCGGCACGAACATCTGTTGCTACGTGGGGGGCGGACATTGGCAGCTTCTAGCTTATTACTCACCAATGACCAACGGTGCTCTAGTGTACCAAAATGCGATATGCGTCTAAGAAATAGGCAAATTAATCCTCAGGTGGGTCCTCGGGAGAGGGAATCCCACCCCGGGCCGTCAGGTTCGGGTAGCCCCGTTGTATATGAGGGGGGCAACATGTCGCATTCTGCCCAGTGTCACACTGTTGCAGATCAGGAAAATATTCCTTCAACAAAACCTACAACCCAACAACCTTCGTCACCAATTTCATCAACTCGCAGTCTTTTTCAATCACCCAGTTCCTCACCTAACCCTTTTGAGTACCATTATCAATCCCGATCATCAACTGCAACGCCATATTCTGTAGATGCTGAACTAGAGGCAGAAGCCATTGAACTAGTTCCCACTACAAGTAAAATACGCCGTAAGCGGAAAATTTGGTCTAAGGACATGAATAAATTCATTTGGCGATCATACCTTATTGCAACAAATATGCAACAAAAGAAGAAAGGATATCTTGATACAGTACATAGCCAATTTAATACTGAATTCCCAGTAATGCAAGTCAATAAACAAAGAATAGGAGAACAGATAAGAACTATATCTAGAGATAAATTACTGACACCTGAAGAATTCGAACAAATAATAACCGAGGTAGAACATACACTACACTTGACACAACAAAATACACTATCAAATAGTATTAATACACAAGCCTCATGCAGTACACAAATAAGTTCTAACACTACTAACAACAAACAAATTCACCAAAACTCTGACTACCGTTCCAATAATTTACTCAACGATATAAGACCTCTTACCACTAAAGCTGGTAAAAACAGACAACGATTGCGCTGGGCCACAGTTAACAAAGATCTCTTAAAGTGTTACTACATCGCTACAAATAATGAAACCAACCTTACTGGATATAGGCCGACAGTACATAATTTATTTATAGAAGCGCACCCAGAATTACATTTCTTATCACAACAAAGGTTATCGGATCAAATTAGATCAGTCATAAACAATAACTTAGTTTCACGGGAAGAGAGAAATTTAATTAAAACTAATTTAATTAAAGAACATCGCATATCCGCACACACACACGCCTCTCAACCCGCCATTCACACAAATAACGTTTACATTCAGACTAATACCAACTCAACAACAAACATAAATTTCCCTAACACTCAGACTCTGTCACTCACCCAAACACTATCAGACCTTAATTTGACCCAATCAATTTCGCCTGATGAAAACCTCGATCACACATTAAATGAACAAACACACATACAACAACCAAGTAGCCAAGAAGAATCTAACTTGCAAACCCAAACCACCAGCATTCGTCCGTCTCGTCACTCAAAGAGAGCACCAAATAGTGTTATAGATAGAGATAAAATAGACCAGAAACTACAAGAACTTTTGCTTAAATATAAAGATATACACCCTACTAAACGACCATACATACCAAAACAAAACACTTCTAAAAAATTTGCTGAAATAGTAAACATTCTAGACATTGATATTCTACCAAAATATATTCAAAGAGACCAAGATTTCACAACTACTCAAACTCTGATTTATTGTGCAGCATATACGGCTGCTGTATGTAATGGATCTAAAATAAGAGAGACAGAAAAAACTGGAGAAAGATACACCAAAAAAACCCCCGCATGGCAGAACCGACTGAAAAACAAGATTGAAATGCTTAGGAGAAATATAGGACGCATAACTCAATACGCTCAAGGAAATAGAAGTTTTAAACTCATCTCACACGTACAACAAATAAAACATAAATATAGAATTCATTCCATTCACGAAGAGCCTAACTTAACAGATGAACAGTTTTTGGACACACTTAAACAAAAACTTAATGCAGCCAGCAGCAGACTAAAAAGATACATAAATTGTACTCAACGAAAGCAGCAGAACGCTGTTTTCTCAAATAACGAAAAACAGTTTTATAGAACAATCGCTATGGGATCACATAATAATCAGACATCAAATAATAACATACTTACACCCTCACCAGAAGACATGCACCGATACTGGTCTGATATCTGGGCCAACCCGGTGCAACACAATCAACATGCCGAATGGCTACATAATGACTCTGAAACTACTAACCTGATTAACGAGATGAATTTTGATTTCATTCCTATAGATATTTTTATCAGGACTTTAAAAAAGACACATAACTGGAAAGCACCGGGAAGCGACCATATTCACAACTTCTGGTATAAAAAGTTTACTTGCACCCACCCTCTAATTCACAACCACATCAACGACTTCATACAAAATCCAGAAAAAATGCCAGTTTACATTACACAAGGAACAACTCTAATGATACCCAAAGACATAGACCACCAAAACCCTGCAAAATATCGACCAATTACGTGCCTACAAACCATCTACAAAATTTTAACGGCCTGCATTGCAGAACTAGTATATGAACATGTGACTACAAACAATATCCTAGCCGAAGAACAGAAAGGATGTCGGAAGCAGAGTAAGGGGTGCAAAGAGCAACTAGTAATAGATTCGATTGCTATGCGTCAAGCCATCAAAAATAAAAAAGACATAAACGTCATGTATGTCGACTACCGTAAAGCATTCGATTCGGTCCCCCATAGCTGGCTAGTTCATATTTTACGTCAGTATAAAATTAACCCAATAATTATTAAATTCTTAGAGGAGTCAATGCGCCAGTGGAAAACCAAGCTTAAAGTTGTAGGCTGCACTGATTTTGAAACCCCGGAAATCTCGATAAAAAGAGGTATTTTCCAGGGTGATGCGCTTAGTCCGCTTTGGTTTTGCCTCGCATTGAATCCTCTCTCAAACATGCTCAACCAGTCAAATCAAGGACTACCTATAACCAGACAAAACGATGACAATCGGACTTCATTTACACATCTCATGTATATGGATGATATTAAATTGTACAGTAACACGCCACAATCCCTCCATAATTTAGCCGATATAACACTCAAATTTTCCCAAGACATACACATGGAGTTCGGGATTGACAAGTGCAAAACATTTAGTATCAAAAACGGCGCTATTGTAGACAATAACTATGTACTAGAAGATGGAAACTGCATAGAATCTCTAAACGAAAATAGTTTCTACAAATACTTAGGATTCCTACAGGCCCGCCAAATTCCACCAAGCCAAACAAAATCAGAACTTCGAAAGAAATTTAAACATAGGCTTAACATTTTACTACGGTCACAGCTAAACTCACGCAACCTTATTAAATCAATAAACACTTACGCCATACCGGTGTTAACATATTCATTTGGAGTTATCCCTTGGTCGCAAACTGATCTTCTAAAAATACAACGCATAATAAATACTTCACTTACAACTTACCGTAAACATCACCCAAAATCGTGTGTACAAAGGCTAACACTGTCAAGAAAAGAAGGAGGCAGAGGTGTCATAGACATAGTAAACCTACACAACAACCAAATAAAGTCACTTAGAAAATATTTTCATACACGCGTACAAGACTCGATTTTACACCAAAAAATTGCACAAGCTGATGTGAAAATTACTCCTCTTAATCTCCATGACCACAACATTCAACGTAACGAACAAACCACAGAAAACAAAGATAAAATTGCCGCATGGGAGCAAAAGTCTCTACATGGAAGACACCGTCACGATCTCGAGCAACCTCACGTCGACAAAGCTGCGTCGAACTTATGGCTGCAGAGAGGTGAGCTCTTCCCGGAGACTGAAGCGTTCACGTTGGCTATCCAGGACCAAATCATAAACACCCGCAATTATCAAAAGTACATTTTAAAACTACCGAACCTACCTACAGACTTATGCAGACACTGCCACAGCAACTCCGAGACCACCCAACACATCACCGGCGCCTGTAAATCCATAGCCCAGACTGACTACAAACACCGACATGACCAAGTTGCAGCAATAATACACCAAAATCTCGCATCCCAATATAAATTCATAGAAGAAAAAGTCCCATATTATAAATACCAACCAGCCGCAATACTTGAAAATAATAGCTATAAAATGTACTGGGACCGCACCATTATAACCGATAAAACAATACACTATAATAGACCGGACATAACAATATTAGACAAAGTTAATAAAACTGTATTCCTCATAGATATTGCTGTTTGTAACACTCATAACTTAACATCCACACATACTGAAAAGAACGCTAAATACACCGATCTATCCATTGAAATAAAAAAACAATGGCAAGTTACTTCAGTGAAAACAGTGCCAATCATACTCTCTAGCACTGGAGTTATACCAAAAACCCTTCATACCAGCCTCCACCTACTTAACATGAACAAATCCACTTTAGTACTTTTACAGAAAGCAGTCATCCTTAACACCTGTAGAATAGTCAGGAAATTTTTATCTTTAGATCCCTGTTAACACTTGGCCCCGGCCCGTGTAAAAACTACCTCTTCGGAGAGATAAAATACTGGGTGGCGCAAAAGTAAAGACCCTATTTGGTTCAGCTATAACATTTTTTCTAAATTAGAAAACTAGATTTAGGTTTTTTTAAATGTATATTTGTGCCATTAAATTTCGTACCATTAGGATTTAAAGATGATGTCTTTTAAATGGTGACCTCCAGAGTTGATACACATTTGAGCCCTATTTATGACATTTTGCATAACTTGCCGTAACACTTCCTGCGATATGTTCGTTATTTCTTGACGAATGTTTTCTTTTAGAGCTGCGAGAGTCTGTGGCTTGTTCACATACACCCGAGATTTCAAAAAACCCCAAAGAAAGAAGTCTGGACTGGTCAGATCGGGTGATCTTGCAGGCCAAGGTAAATCGCCAAAACGAGAGATAACTCGGCCTGGAAAAGCGTCCCTCACTAAGTCCATAGTGTCGCGCGCTGTGTGTGCCGTAGCGCCGTCTTGTTGAAACCAGATGTGCTCCAGCCCCAATTCGTCCAAACTGGGTATCAAAAACTCACGTAACATGGTTCTGTAGCGTTCTCCAGTGACAGTTATCGCATTGCCTCCAGCGTCTTCGAAAAAATAGGGTCCGATCACTCTGTCAACACAGATGCCACACCATACAGTAACTTTTAGTGGGTGTAGAGGTGTTTCTTGAATAATGCGCGGATTATCAGTGCCCCAGAACCGAGTATTCTGCTTATTGACATGCCCTGAGAGATGGAAATGCGCTTCGTCACTCATAACCAATTTTGAAGGAAAATTATCCTCTTCAAGGTTGAGGTTTATGACGCGCTGGCAGTAATCTAGACGAGCTCGGTGGTCAGCAGGCAGCAGCTGATGAGTCATTTGAGTTTTATACGGGAACATCTTTAAGTCTTTCACCAAAATACGCTGCAGGGTCCGTCTGGAAATGCCCAATTGCGTGGCACGTCGCCTCGTTGATGTTTCTGGACACTCTTCCACATCTTCGCGCACAGCATCGATATTTTCAGCTGAACGGCCTGTTCTTGGTCTCCCAGACTTAGGTCTATCCAATGTTGAGCCAGTTGCTTCAAGGCGTGTGGCAAAGCGTCGAATTGTGCGACCAATCGGTGCCGGACGGTGGGGAAATCGTCGACGAAATTCACGTTGTGTTCTTATCACTGATGAATTATTCCGTAAGAACATTGACACAATTATTCCACGTTCTTGGAGAGTAAAACGGTCCATGTTTATTTTCAGTGTATTTTACATTTGTTCACTACACAATTTTCAACAACAGAATGACAGAAAATGTCATATAAAAAAAATAAAAATATTTTCTTTAGTGCCAGTACTTTTGCGCCACCCAGTATAAATAAATATAAATAATAATAATAATACTTTAAAAAAAAAATGTACCTATGCAATAAATAGCATTATGCTATTCAAAATCCAAACTAAAAATACCTTAACTAAAAATTGCACAAATCAATAATTCATTGAAATTAAATTACAAATTACTAACACAAAATAGTTTATAAATTAAAAGAAAATTTAAATTTAAATTTTCATGTCTCAAAATGTAATGCACCGTCAAAAAGTTCCCGTTATTCTACGATTTTAAGAAAGTCCTTAGGGTACCTATAAGACCAGGTCAGTAGTAGGTTTACCAAAAGTATTTTCGTCTCACGATTCTTGAAGTCGCACAATTGAACAATTTTATTGTAAATAAAAGGAGCAAGAAAATTGATATGTCTACGTGCAAAGGAAGTTTTAACGGGTTGTTGTCAATTTTGAAAACTCTTCGAGCTAAAAGTCTCTGGTACAGGTCAGAGATAAGAACTCGTCTGTGGGTATTTAGGGTATTTACTTCCATGCTGGACTGGGAGAGATAGAAAAACATAGAATGTTCCAGCTGCCCTTCCTCCCGGGCATGCTGTTGAAGTCAGCAAAAGGGACTCGAGGGTTACAGTGTATTGTAATTTAGGCGATGGGCTGACAACCTGTCACTATAGCAATACATATTACAGTCTAAAATTGCCCTCAATTTTTGTCAGACATGGCGAAAGCGCCTTTTACGAGGCGTTAAACGCTCTGCCTACCCCGTAAAGGATAAAGGCGTGATTTATGTATGTATTTAGGGTGGACTTCAAAATAAACAGCCTTCTAATACTCAGTACCTGCGCCTCCTCGTAGAGTGAGATTGTCGGAAAACAGAAAAGCTTCTTCAACATTACTTTAAGGATTGATCTCTGTGCCCTTTCTAATTTGATTGAAACTGTGCTTGCCCTCCCACCCCATGCTAGTAAGCAATAGGCCACAACAACTCGCAAAGAGCAGTATAAACACGTTTCAAAAGCGTAGAATTAGCGGCATATTTTAGCGGTTTAAAGGCGTAAATCAATTTACGCAGTCTAGTTGTTGATTCATCGATATGTTTTTTGAAAGAAAGCTGTTCGTCCACATAAACACCGAGATACTTTACATGTTGTGTTCTTGTATGGTATCAAACTGTCAATTTTTTCTTGATATTTTTTTGTCAAACTGTAGATGTAGTCCACACTTTTGTATGCGGATATTCGAATCTATTTTAGGTTCAGACGCAGCAGTCTTGTGAAAGCAAATTATACTTGTTTTATTGGTGTTGAGGGTTAAGAGATTCCGATTAAGCCAATCCGCAGTTTGGTTTAAGCCCTCTCACAGGTCCGTCTCACTTCCTCCCACGAAACGCAGTAAAAAAATATTGCCGTATCATCTGCATAGCAGATAACATCCGAGTAAGTTAAGTTAAGGGAAAGGATGTCATTTACGTACACTAGAAAAAGTGTAGGCCCTAAGATGCTTCCTTGGGGAACACCGAAAGAGACGCTGCGTGCATCACTGAATGTATCATTCAGTCTAAGACGCTGTTTACGACCTTCAAGATACGACCGAAACCAATCCAGACAGATACCACGAACCCCTTAGCTCTCCAGTTTCCTGAGGAGAATAGGCACAGATACTGTATCGAAGGCCTTTGCTAAGTCGAAAAAGGCCCCAATGCAAGCGCGCCCATTATCAAGGTGTGTTGAGATAGTTTTTGACAGAAAGGTTACTGCGTCCTCAGTGGACGAATTTTGTCTAAAACCATATTGATGCTTTGATAGGAGATTATTTCTATCCAAGTGCTCAATCAGCAGCCTGTTGACTATTATCTCCAGGATTTTGGAATAGGTTCCCAAAAGTGAGATGGGCCTGTACATACATACATACACAAATCACGCCTCTATCCCTTACGGGGTAGGCAGAGCGTTTAACGCCTCGTAAAAGGCGCTTTCGCCACGTCTGACAAAGTTTTGAGGGTCATTCAAGATGGTTTTGTACGTATATTGCTGTAGTGACAGGTTGTCAGCCCATCGCCCAAATTGCAATATACTGAAACCCTCATATCCCTTAGCTGGTTTTTACAGCATGCCCGGGAGGAAATACAGCTGGCACATTCTATGTTTTTCTCTCGCTCCCAGTCCAGCGTGGAAGAATTAATTAGAAGAATAGGGGCCTGTAATTTGACGGATTGTCATGATCGCCACTCTTGTGAATAGGAATCACGCAAGCCGTTTTCCAACTCTCAGGAAAGACGCCTGAAGCCAAACTAAGGTTAAAACTATGCGTGAGGGGCAGCACAATGTATTCTTTGATTTATTTGATGAGACGATTAGTAAACCCGTCCAAACCTGGAGCGCAGTCTTGCTTAAGTTGAAGAATAAGCTGTTCCACCTCAGCAGGGTCTGTAGGTTTAAGAAATAGGGAATACCACGAAGAACTGACACCTGTTACCTTAGAAGCCAGGGATTCTTGAGTTTCTTTTAAATTCTTTAGAGTTTTATCTGCATGATCACAACCAACTGAAGCAAAATAATCATTGCAAAAGTTTAAAGACTCTTCGGGGGTTTGCCTAATCTTGCAGAGGTCCACAGGATCGCTCTTGATTTTCTGTGCATAAGTTATTCGTCTAATTGTTTTCCATAGTGGTTTAGGTAGGGGGTTTTAGGTATGTATGGAAGAGAGCGATACGGCTTAAAATATATTATTTTTATTTTCATCGACACGCAAAGAAGAAGAAGCGATGCTACACCAGCTGGACGCCGCCAGAATAACGACAGGCAGAAGAAAACTACACTAAGCATTAAATGACTCTAGGTTGAGATATCACTCACCTGGTGTGGTCTAGATGCAGCTGTGTGAGGAGGCGGGCGGGGACAGTGTGACGTCACTCACCCGGTGTGGTCTAGATGCAGCTGTGTGGGCGAGGCGGGCGGGGACAGTGTGACGTCACTCACCCGGTGTGGTCTAGATGCAGCTGTGTGGGCGAGGCGGGCGGGGACAGTGTGACGTCACTCACCCGGTGTGGTCTAGATGCAGCTGTGTGGGCGAGGCGGGCGGGGACAGTGTGACGTCACTCACCCGGTGTGGTCTAGATGCAGCTGTGTGGGCGAGGCGGGCGGGGACAGTGTGACGTCACTCACCCGGTGTGGTCTAGATGCAGCTGTGTGGGCGAGGCGGGCGGGGACAGTGTGACGTCACTCACCTGGTGTGGTCTAGATGCAGCTGTGTGGGCGAGGCGGGCGGGGACAGTGTGACGTCACTCACCCGGTGTGGTCTAGATGCAGCTGTGTGGGCGAGGCGGGCGGGGACAGTGTGACGTCACTTACCCGGTGTGGTCTAGATGCAGCTGTGTGGGCGAGGCGGGCGGGGACAGTGTGACGTCACTCACCCGGTGTGGTCTAGATGCAGCTGTGTGAGGAGGCGGGCGGGGACAGTGTGACGTCACTCACCCGGTGTGGTCTAGATGCAGCTGTGTGGGCGAGGCGGGCGGGGACAGTGTGACGTCACTCACCTGGTGTGGTCTAGATGCAGCTGTGTGGGCGAGGCGGGCGGGGACAGTGTGACGTCACTCACCCGGTGTGGTCTAGATGCAGCTGTGTGGGCGAGGCGGGCGGGGACAGTGTGACGTCACTTACCCGGTGTGGTCTAGATGCAGCTGTGTGGGCGAGGCGGGCGGGGACAGTGTGACGTCACTCACCCGGTGTGGTCTAGATGCAGCTGTGTGGGCGAGGCGGGCAGGGACAGTGTGACGTCACTCACCTGGTGTGGTCTAGATGCAGCTGTGTGGGCGAGGCGGGCGGGGACAGTGTGACGTCACTTACCCGGTGTGGTCTAGATGCAGCTGTGTGGGCGAGGCGGGCGGGGACAGTGTGACGTCACTCACCCGGTGTGGTCTAGATGCAGCTGTGTGAGGAGGCGGGCGGGGACAGTGTGACGTCACTCACCCGGTGTGGTCTAGATGCAGCTGTGTGGGCGAGGCGGGCGGGGACAGTGTGACGTCACTCACCCGGTGTGGTCTAGATGCAGCTGTGTGGGCGAGGCGGGCGGGGACAGTGTGACGTCACTCACCCGGTGTGGTCTAGATGCAGCTGTGTGAGGAGGCGGGCGGGGACAGTGTGACGTCACTCACCCGGTGTGGTCTAGATGCAGCTGTGTGGGCGAGGCGGGCGGGGACAGTGTGACGTCACTCACCTGGTGTGGTCTAGATGCAGCTGTGTGGGCGAGGCGGGCGGGGACAGTGTGACGTCACTCACCCGGTGTGGTCTAGATGCAGCTGTGTGGGCGAGGCGGGCGGGGACAGTGTGACGTCACTTACCCGGTGTGGTCTAGATGCAGCTGTGTGGGCGAGGCGGGCGGGGACAGTGTGACGTCACTCACCCGGTGTGGTCTAGATGCAGCTGTGTGGGCGAGGCGGGCGGGGACAGTGTGACGTCACTCACCTGGTGTGGTCTAGATGCAGCTGTGTGGGCGAGGCGGGCGGGGACAGTGTGACGTCACTCACCCGGTGTGGTCTAGATGCAGCTGTGTGAGGAGGCGGGCGGGGACAGTGTGACGTCACTCACCCGGTGTGGTCTAGATGCAGCTGTGTGGGCGAGGCGGGCGGGGACAGTGTGACGTCACTCACCTGGTGTGGTCTAGATGCAGCTGTGTGGGCGAGGCGGGCGGGGACAGTGTGACGTCACTCACCTGGTGTGGTCTAGATGCAGCTGTGTGGGCGAGGCGGGCGGGGACAGTGTGACGTCACTCACCTGGTGTGGTCTAGATGCAGCTGTGTGGGCGAGGCGGGCGGGGACAGTGTGACGTCACTCACCTGGTGTGGTCTAGATGCAGCTGTGTGGGCGAGGCGGGCGGGGACAGTGTGACGTCACTCACCTGGTGTGGTCTAGATGCAGCTGTGTGGGCGAGGCGGGCGGGGACAGTGTGACGTCACTCACCCGGTGTGGTCTAGATGCAGCTGTGTGGGCGAGGCGGGCGGGGACAGTGTGACGTCACTCACCTGGTGTGGTCTAGATGCAGCTGTGTGGGCGAGGCGGGCGGGGACAGTGTGACGTCACTCACCTGGTGTGGTCTAGATGCAGCTGTGTGGGCGAGGCGGGCGGGGACAGTGTGACGTCACTCACCTGGTGTGGTCTAGATGCAGCTGTGTGGGCGAGGCGGGCGGGGACAGTGTGACGTCACTCACCTGGTGTGGTCTAGATGCAGCTGTGTGGGCGAGGCGGGCGGGGACAGTGTGACGTCACTCACCTGGTGTGGTCTAGATGCAGCTGTGTGGGCGAGGCGGGCGGGGACAGTGTGACGTCACTCACCTGGTGTGGTCTAGATGCAGCTGTGTGGGCGAGGCGGGCGGGGACAGTGCTTCACTCTCGTCACTGGAGTCGGCTCGCACTTCCTCGTCCTCTAGTTGCGGCGCGGGGGCGGGCGCGGGCGGCGGGGGCGCGGGCGCGGCGAGCGGGCGCGGGGGCGGCGCGCGCGCGGGGGGCGGGGGCCGCGCGCCGCGCCGGCGCAGGCGCAGGGGCAGCTCCCCCGCGCGCGCCGCCACCGCGCGGCACAGCGCCTCCACCGCCTCGCCCGACCAGCCCACCACGCACTGCTCGCCCACCTGACAAACACCAGATTGACATCATGAAATAACGAGTAGTGTTATGATATATGAGTAGCATTGAGGGTGTTGAAAACGAGCATTCTTTCATGCTGGACTGGGAGCGAGATAAAAACGTAGAATGTGCAAGTTGCATTTCCTCCTGGGCATGCTGTAAATACGATCTAAGGGATCCGAGGGTTTCTGTATATTGCAATTTAGTCGATAGACAATCTGTCATTATAGCAATATATCTTCAATGACCCTCGAAACTTCGTCAGACGTGGCGGAACGACCTATGTTTAGGTCATTCACGCTCTGCCTAGGCGCCGGGCGCGGGCCGCAGCGGCCGGGCCTGTACCTGCACGATCTCGTCGCGCTCGTGCACGTGCCCGGAGGCGTGCGCGGGCGAGCCGAAGCGGATGTGCTCGAGCGTGTGATGTCCGCCGGGCGCGGGCCGCAGCGGCCGGGCCTGTACCTGCACGATCTCGTCGCGCTCGTGCACGTGCCCGGAGGCGTGCGCGGGCGAGCCGAAGCGGATGTGCTCGAGCGTGTGATGTCCGCCGGGCGCGGGCCGCAGCGGCCGGGCCTGTACCTGCACGATCTCGTCGCGCTCGTGCACGTGCCCGGAGGCGTGCGCGGGCGAGCCGAAGCGGATGTGCTCGAGCGTGTGATGTCCGCCGGGCGCGGGCCGCAGCGGCCGGGCCTGTACCTGCACGATCTCGTCGCGCTCGTGCACGTGCCCGGAGGCGTGCGCGGGCGAGCCGAAGCGGATGTGCTCGAGCGTGTGATGTCCGCCGGGCGCGGGCCGCAGCGGCCGGGCCTGTACCTGTACGATCTCGTCGCGCTCGTGCACGTGCCCGGAGGCGTGCGCGGGCGAGCCGAAGCGGATGTGCTCGAGCGTGTGATGGCCGCCGGGCGCGGGCCGCAGCGCGAACCCCAGCGGCTTGTCTCCCTGCCGCACGCACACCGCCTCCAGCGACGCCGGCGCCAGGATCGTGGGGTCGGCCACGTCCTGCAACACACGTCACATGTTATACGCTCTTTATCTCACGACTGCCGCTAAGCCATATTTGCGTGTATACATATTCTTAGTGTGTGTGAGTTCGCCATAGTGTACCCCTGCCAGGAATTAAAAATACCTGTCATAGAGGTACCGTAGACAAGGGCTTATAGGAAATGCTTAAGTCCCTCTCTTATCCTGTCTCTGTTTTTCTCTATGACAGGTAGTTTTATTCCTGGCAGTATATCATAAAAATGAAAATGAAAAATGAAAATATTTATTTACCAGAAAAGGAGTTGTAAAAAAAAAAATGACAATACGACTTACAAATAAAAACAGTTTAGTACAAAACAACAACACATAACAGCGGACCCTGCACTAAGCACAGCTTGTATCGCAGGGTTACTTCCATGCTGGTCTGGGAGCGAGAGAAAAACATAGAATGTGCCAGCTGCATATCCTCCCGGGCATGCTGTAATATTGTAATTTAGGCGATGGGCTGACAACCTGTCACTACAGCAATATACCTACAAATCTATCTTCAATAACCCTCAAAACTTTGTCAGACGTGGCGGAACGACCTTTCTTTATAGATCGTTTACGCTCTGCCTACCCCATTAGGGATAAAGGCGTGATTATATGTATGTATGTATGTATCGCAGGGGCCCGAACTTGGTTGCCAATCTCAATAGGACGCTGGTTATCTTTGTCATCATGGCAGTAATTATACAAAAATAGCAAAGTCTGACTTTTTCAAATAGAAGTACAGAAATTTTTTATTAAATTAAATGAAAATTAATATATTATTTTGCTACAACCTTAAATAAGTAGAGTAAAAACTCTACTTTATACATACATTTATTTAAAAAGGACGGGAACAATACTTTAGAAAAAGTGTGTATGTGTGACTTTGTGTTTGTGTGTGAGTGAGTGTGTGAGTGTATGTAGATATATATGTAAAATAGGCGCTAGTAAATAAAACTACTATAATGCCTTGAGAGTTCAAGAGTCTGCCGATGGTAAAATTTTCTCAGTTTCTGCATAGTTTAAGCCCAGCAACCATTTCTCTATCATTTTCTTAGCCACTGGAGTCGAAGAGGTTTTAATATCGGGTATTTTTTGGCTAATTTTATTTAATATGTAGGGAATGAGATAAACTGGATGACGCTGTGCAAAAACATCTTATTTTCATGATAAGTCAATTGGTAGAGACTGTCATCGGTCACGACAAAAATACGTCAACTCTTGAACTTCCAGGTCCACCCTGTGTTGAAATGTCCTCCTACCTGTATGATATAATCCGCCGTGGCAGCGGCAGCAGCGGCGGACGCGGCCACTGCCCTGGCCGGCTGCTCGGCGAACCGCTCGCGCTGAGCACACGTCGCCGCCTCTAGCGACAACTTGAGCAACGCCGCGCGACGCTCTGCAATATCGTTGACAATATTGAAAAACAAAGAATGTAATGGAATGGAAGTTGGCATAGTGTGAATGACGACCCTTATATTTTTTTTATCAATGTCGCCGCGCACAACAAAACCTAAACCATTCGATTTTACGTACAAATAGAAATCGAAAAATAAAAACCGTGTGATTTTTTGTTTTTGCGTCTGATTACAGCGATATGTGATATCAAAGATATCGGAATTTCGAAAAATCTAAATAAAAAATATCTCGGTAATGTGACGCTTAAGACAAAAATCACCAAGTATATTTTATATTTGTATTTAGTTTTTTGGGTATTAAAATTGAAATACCTTCGCGAGGAACTCGAAAAACGCAAATGCGAGGGAGAAAAGGATCTCACTATAAAATACGTGCAGGGGCAGCCCACAATCGTAAAAAACACCGCTAAAAAAACTAAGTTCTGCAGAAAACCAAACGCATGTGACAACTGTAACTACTGGAAGCACATGCGATCTTATTAAGAGACTTTCACCAACCTTATATACAAGGGGCATGCCAAAAGTTTTTAGATACTCCTTGCTCAATAATTTGATACTGGCAAGTAAAATACACCATCGTAAACACTGGTCATTTAGCGATTAATTTGAATATGGAACATGTTTAAATTATTTTCCTTTTTCTTTAAAAGGCTCATTTTTGAAAGACTTCGGCGGGAATTTGCTTGCAAGAATGGAGCTCAGTCGACGTGATTTTCGCGCTATAATTTACTATCACTATAAAAAAGGTTTAGAACCACAAAAATGTTTTGAATTGTTGGTGGCTACTTTTGGTGAATCTGCTTGTTCACGAACAACAGTTTTTAATTGGTTTGCTGAGTTCAAGAGAGGGAGGGGCTTTGAGGCTTTGAAGATGAAGCGAGGTCGGGTCGCCCGCCAACAGCTGTCAAAAGTGACTATTCCATCGGACTTGACTAATAATCAAGGACATACTGTTACCCAAGCAAATGAAATAGCTGAAGCTTTTGCAGATCAATTTGCTGGAGTCTTCCAAAGAGAACCACATCGTGATCTACCAACAGTGAATCCTAATCTACGAATTGAAGAATCCATATCTGAGATTGAGTTTACCCCAGACAGGGTTCTCAAAATCATCAAGGAGATGAAAACAGATTCTGCTCCAGGCCCGAAAGAAATCCCTACAACCATACTCCAAAAATGCGACGTGGCAGATGCCCTATCGAAAATAATTCAGACCTCCTTTGATATTGGGATCCTACCGATTATATGGAAAACAGCCAAAGTGACCCCCATATTTAAAAAGGGCAGTAAATTAAAACCATCAAACTATAGACCTATTAGTCTTACAAGTATTGTGTGTAAGATAATGGAAAAAGTTATTGTCCACCATATAAGGAAGTTTCTATCCAAGCACAAAATCATCAGCGAACAACATGGTTTTTGTCCACATCGATCCACAATCTCAAATTTGCTCTCATGTCTCTCGTTTTGGACAGACAGTTTCAATAACCGAAAACAGATGTGATATATCTCGACTATGAAAAAGCCTTCGACAAAGTTCCAACGGCAAGACGTTTACACAAATTGGAATTCATTGTAATACGAGGAAGGCTATTGATTTGGATCGAAGGTTTCCTACGAAATAGAACATTCCAAGTAACAGTGGGTGATGTTCTTTCTAGCCATAGGGAGATTCATAGTGGAGTGCCACAAGGATCGGTATTGTGCCCTATTCTTTACATTATATACACATTAGACCTACCTCATAAACTAAATAATAGTGTTAGTATCTTCGCGGACGACACGAAAATATTTGCTGATCCACTTGTGAACTACGATCGCCTCCAAGAAGACTTAAACAAAATAGCTAACTGGTCAAAGGAATGGCTCATAAATTTAAATGTTAATAAATGTACAGTACTACATATAGGAAATAACAACCCTCATTTAACATATACTTTAAATAATGTCGAGCTTCACGCAGCTAATGAACAAAAGGACTTGGGAGTAATTATATCTAAAAACTTAAAGTGGGAGCCACATATTACATCTATTACCAAAAAAGCGAAGAGTTTCATATGCCTAATCTGAAAAGCTTTCGGAGTACTAACCCCAGACATGATGCTAAACATTTATTAGACTTACATAAGACCATTGCTTGAATATGCATTCCAAGACATTAACTTACTGGAAAAGGTACAGCGCAGTTTTACTAAAATTCCAAGACAGCTGAAAAGACGATCATACGAAGAAAGACTGGAAGTGCTGAAGCTAACATCTTTGAAGCAGCGTAGAGAACGTGGTGATTTAATCGAAACCTACAAGATTTAAAACGGACTTGGAGGATTTTCATAAACAGATTCTTCGACGAGATAACAAACTCGCTTGAGAGGACACCACCTCAAACTACAAACTTGCTTCTCCAACAACAATCCGCATAGACACTTCTTCTCTAATAGAGTTGTGAAAGGATGGAACCAATTACCCGAAGTGGTTTCGGCACCAAATGTCAATAAACTCAAAAACTTACTAGACAAACACACCATTGTCCAAAAGAAAAAGTTAACAAAGTAAAGCTGGATGCGGGCATTTATCAGTTGTTCCAACTGCCTGTCTGTCTACAAATAATAATAAAAAAAACAATATTTGTAGGTTTTATTGTGAGCCGATATATTTTTGTAAAATATAAGGCCATTTACATAATGCCAAAATCTTTACAGAATAGTCTTCATCACTGGTTTTTTTTACAAGTACATTTTGGTGAATTTAAATTCATACCTAAGATTGCAAATACACAATCAACAGAATTGTTTACCATTAGTCACTTTCACATGAAGCATTGTATGGTTCGGTTCTGATTAGTAAACAGATCATCAAAGTGAGCTGCCATTGTGTTGGGCGCATTATTTCATGCACTGACGTCGGTGCTCCTGCGATCGTAATATTTACAAACAATTTGTATTGCAAGATCAACTGCTGCATAAACTGTTACGTCATATGCTTATGTGCACATCACAAAAGTGAAACGTAATTCTGTATTTATATCCAGGAACCGATGTTTTTTGCAGCTAAAAACCATTGTCAAACTTCATTGTTGCTACAGATAACTTACAAAAGCTGCATCATTTATTAAGCCGCACAAAACAGCACTCTGCTCGAAACTCAATCATAACTCCAAGAGCTAAGTAACCTTATCCAAACGCGGCGCACCGACTAGGCCGTTCTGGCTGCACTGTGTATAGGAGGATTAAGAAAGTTGATAGAACACATACCGGCTAGAGCTGGCGAGGAGCACAGCGGCCAGCGGTCGAGCCAGCACACGAGCGGCTTGACGCAGGACACGAGCCGCGCCACGTCGGCCAGCGCCTGCGTCTCCAGCGCGCCCCCTCCCGCGCCGCCTGCGCCCCCCGCCGCCCGCAGCGCGCGCGCCAGCCCCCCGCCCGCCGCCGACACGCGCACCGCCAGCTGCTGCACGCACTCGCGGCGCATCTCATAGTGCTGCAATCAAACAACACATTTTATATTAGTTTATTATATTATAATATTACTTATGGATTGGTCTATTGTACCTATTCGTATTGATGTAACTAGTACGTATTTAGTCTATGTATTCTATTAAAATTTATGACAATAGTAACTGCACTAACCCGTATAATATTAGCAAACTACTCCTTTACCCAAAGGTTGCCTGGCAGAAATTGCTACCCTAGCAATAAGGCCACCTAATTGTACTCTGTTTGTTTTGTAATGTTTGTTCCTGTACAACGTGTTGATTATGTGCAGTAAAGAATATTTATATTGTATTGTATGTTCCTCTTCAGTTCAGCGGACACTGGTTCCATAACATAACACAACTCCGCACCTGCCAACATGATAATTTGATACTTAACAACTCTGCTCTGCTGTGCATTCTTTGTTTACATCTGGAAAATCCAAGGTCGACTGTCTTTAGTAGACATTATCTGTCATACTACACGAAATGAGAAATAGGGTTTAAACATATATATACTTACCCACTTTTTTTAGTTTTGTTTACGCTCTGCCTACCCCATAAGAAATAAAGGCGTGATTATATGTATGTATGTATGTACTTTTTTGTTGTAGGTACTACAACCACGACTCATAGACTTTTTTTAGCCTGAAATATTTTTTTTATCTATACAAATTTATATGTCAATATTGCTGTCTTCAAAATTTGAAAATGAATAGTTAGCATTAGTATTTCCTAATGTCTTTTTCATTCCCCTAGATTAAAAGAATGTTACAACTCATTTGACATAAAGTTTAAAGAAAAACATTCAGTGGTTTCCAGTCAGGAAGAGCCCAAATATGGCTTGATTTAAAAATGAATGATTATGATTTTTTATTATATACAAAACAGCTAGTTTTACTTTAACAGTGTAATATATTTTTAAAATCATCTTAAAACACCCGTTTATTGGATAGATAACATGATAGCTTTTTGATCAAAAAATGAATTATTACCCCATAAAAAGATTCATCCCCCCACGCACATCCAGGATAAAAAACTATGCGTCTTGGACTAGAAATACTTTTTTTTTTTTTTTCCTCAAAATTTTTAACGAGGCTTCAGTCATCTGGTGACTATGCCAGCCTCATGGTATCTTTCATATAATTAAAAAACATGTATTTAACCAGATAGAGTCAGAAAACGGTACAACGCAACCGCTCTGCTGGATAGCGGGTCTGCCAACCAACAATTTAGCTGACCATTATTACCATTTTCTGAACCCATAAATCTAGCCCTCAGATCTGCATTCCGGGAACACTCCAGCATTATATGATTTAGATCATCAATCCTGTTACATGTCAAACAAAGGGGAGACTGTTTCACACCCATCATGTGATAAAATTTGTTTCCTGGAATGTGCCCAGAACGCAGCCTCAGTGCGGAAACAAGTTCTTTTCTTGTAAGGCTCGCAGAGTCAAACCACGGTAAAAAGTGTGGTTCATCCAAAAGGGTCCTGTACCAAATACCTTTAGTGACTGAAACCTCGTTAAAAACTTCCTTCCATCTTTCTTTACAATAACCTTTGACACTACTAAACACTTCAGTATAATAAGGTTCACATTGTACATCCCTACCATCACAAACTGCTTCATTTGCCAGTTGATCTGCTATTTCGTTACCTCTCAAACCAACATGTGAGGGCACCCATTGAAATCTAAGTGTAACAAATGACTGTAATTTTATAATTAGATCAAGTATCTGATAAGCAATCGGCGTACAACGCGCCCCAGAAACACAACGCACAAGATGTTGGAGAGCACTCCTCGAATCCGTTAAAATAACAACCCTGTCAAATTTCTTGATTTGAATATATTGCAGAGCTTCGAATATGGCATACAACTCTGCTCTCATGATCGAGAAATCTCCTCTAAGCTTAATTTTAACAGAGATATCGTTCAAAGGGTCAAAAAGAGCAGCACCAACACCCTGAGCGCTTTTGGAACCATCAGTATAAAGTTTGTGATAGCCGGAATATAAGTTTTGTAACTGCTGCACAGAAAGCAATCGTAAATTAGAACTATCATAATTGTAATAATCTAGAAATACTTAAAATTACCATAATGAACATATGTAGTGAAGCTCAAAACTCTACAGCAAAACAAGTGGGTCATGTTGCTTATATACTATAGTATCACCTCTACCTCCGTCTGGACAGGAGATAAAACCAGACAAGACAAAAATTTTAAGAATTGATTAAACAGATAAAACCAATCTTCTTCTTCTTAGCAAGTGGATTCTCGAATCGAACAACCTGATGAATCCTAGTGTCAGATTTAAAACCAATTTTGTGTGCCTATCAAACAAATAAATAAATAGAAAGAGAAAAGTAGATTTTGTTATTTTTCATATATATTAATTCAAATGAGATACATTTTTAATAACAATGAATCAGCAGTTTAAAAATAGCATTCCTTTTAGTCTCTATGTATACTTCCATGCTGGACTGGGAGCGAAAGAAAAACATAGAATGTGCCAGCTGCATTTCCGCCTGGGCGTGCTGTAAAAACCAGGTAAAGGATTTGAGGGTTTCTGTATATTGCAATTAACGCGAAAGGCTGACAACCTGTCACTACAGCAATATACCTACAAATCTATCTTAAATAACCTTCAAAACTTTGGACAATGTGCGGAACAACCTTTCTTTAGGTAGATTATGCTCTGCCTACCCCATTAGGGATAAAGGCGTGATTTTATGTATGCATCTATTCCTTTAAGTCATAAAAATTGAGGTAGTTTACATACTTTTAAACAGAAACAAAGTATTCTTCTTCTTCTTTCGAGTGGGTATAGAGTCTATAGACCCGATGAACTCAAGAGTTTTTAAACCGCCTACTAGCACAACTATCAGGCCTCTGACATGGTTTGAGTAACAACCACTATCGAAGACAGCGACCGGGACCGACGGCTTAACATGCCCTCCGAAGCACGAAATCTTTTTTCTTTTCGGACAATCAGGTGATTCAGCCTGCAATGTCTTAACCAAACTGGGGAATAATTCACAAAGTGATAAATTCTCAAATATCAACTTTGTGTTTCCCCCCTGGGAATCGAACCCAGGACCTCCGGATCGGGAGTCCATGGCACTAGCCACTAGACCACGGAGGCAGTTATTGAACCAAGTATTGAAAATATTAAATTCTGTTAGATCAGTAATATACATAAAAGGCCAGAAATATAAGTCTGTTCAGATTATCAGTACTAAATACATAACGTAACAGCTTATCATATCACTCAGCAACATGTGCAACTTTACACCGAGGATAGCTGTCAGTTGGAAGCTAAACAACAACCGGAGAGCACAGCAGCAGTGCGCTGCCCTGATAACAACAGATAAGGCCGCTCTGATGGGATGACTCACACTCGTTACACTAGTCTAGTCATACAATAAGCAAGGCTTCGGATCATAAATTACTGTCTGTTGACTCACTGATTGTTTCTTTGTTATTTTAAAAGAACAATAAGATTATTAAAAAAGCTTACTTTAGTTTATTAGAATTATTTAAATTATCTTAATATTAGAATTATTTTAATATATCTAGTTTCATATAAAAAAACACAGTATCCATAGAATGTATGTACATCATTTCGCTCATGATTTTGTCAAATAATAACCAACAGCAAACCCTACTCTTGAATTCTTGCTAAAATATTATTACAAAGAGGGTAAAGTGTTTTGAACGCCATAACACATTGAAAACAGCAAGACTGCTAATTTATTTATCAATCTTGAAGGCATCTCAATCATTGTCTTTCCAAATTGTCTTGTAACACTGATGTTAATCTGAATTAACAAGTTTAAACTTGCTCCATGAAACAACCAAGCTATTCCCGAGTCTATATAATACCGGTGGAATATTGCAGTATTTCATACACATCAATGCTGTTCACATAATACAGTGTATGCAGGCTTGGATTTCATTAGTTATTCATAATGTTTGCTGTTGCTTCACCTTGAGCACAGAAATAATCATTTTTTACCATGCAGATCTGTTGTATAACCACCTTAGTAATCTAGGTTTTCGGCTATATGCAGAACTTATTTATGATAAGGAGAAGCTACTCACAAAGTTCCTAAGGTGGTCGACAGCTTCCAGAAGCAGCTCCTGGTGGCCGATGGCGCGCACGCCTAGGTACTCCAGGTCGTCGCAACGCAGCGTGAGCAGCCGCGCGCCCGCCAACTCGCGCGCGCGCAACAGCCCCGCGTAGCGCGCCACCGACGCCTCCAGCCCTGCAACAGACCAAAATCACCACCACGCTCACACACAGCCCGCTACACCCGCTCGCAGACTACGTAACTTCACTCATACGCACCCGACATCCATTCCGCCACCTGGTCCGGCGACCATTCTGCAACGTTCAAGCTAGCCATTCGGAGAGCCACCGCTCATTTTTCACACCTCCAGGATGTTTATTATGGACTTGCGGAACAGGAATTCGAAGAAAGTTTGGTTTACCTACTGACTGTCACTGTCATTTGTCTGTCAACAAGCGAAGCGAATGCCACAGATTAAATATGACTCGTTCGTACAGTTGACACGCTAAACAAATGGTAAGAAAGAAAAAATAGATACATCTGTTCTATAGCGTTATCTCACTCTGAAATTTTGTTTGGTGCTATTTAATTTTTACACAAGCGCAAAATGCGCAACACGTGACTGTATACTTCCTAATACATGTAAGTCTTCATAGATGGCGACACCAGATACCATTTTAATTTTTTTTTGTGAATCGACTCTCTCAGCTCTACCCACATTGCAGAACGACCTTTGTTTAGGTCGTTTACACTCTGCCTACCCCGTTAGGGATAAAGGCGCGATTATATGTATAAGTAATAAATCGTTTATTTCAACTTAACATTGTACATAATTAATACCAAAGGCTAAAACCTCCTTTTAAGTATAGGAATATCTGTGCCAGGAGGTTTCGCTCTTCCATAGCCAATTCAGTTTTCACATAGAGTTAAATAGTGAATTAAACAATTTTTCTCTTATTAAATTAAAATTATAATAACTTAAAGATTTCTGTATGTATTCTACATACAAAAATAAAATAATAACGCTACGTGTGCGAGTGTACATATACATTTGTGAATGTGTGCATCTGTGTTTGTGTGTGTGTGTGTGTGTTTGGTTGAGATGTTATGTAATATGTTTTAATAAGTTTTCTGTCTGATCATAATTTTTAGTTTTATGCCATGTTGTAACCTTTGTTTTACACTCATAGCAGTTTGTACTATAAAATTTAATTCTTCGTTAATTTTATTGTATAAAAAGGGTGATAGTCTTTCAAATTGCTTTTGTGCGAATGCTTTTTGAGTTTAAGGGACTTGTGCTACTCTATTTCTCTTTCTTACTTTGTTAGCAGTTGATTCGTCAAACTTTATGAGTTCTTAAGATACTCTGCAGTATGTACAGTTGCCTGACTGTAAGTAGGTCACTGAGTTGATAAAGATCATTGGTAGGATATCGTATCTTTTTAAAGTACATAAGCCCTTTGCGATCGTTCCACTTCTAGAAGATGTATTTTTGCGCAACCACCCCATATCGTTAGACAGTACATAAGTACTGATTGTACTAGAGAAGTGTAGATTTCTTGTAGGACATTCTTACTTTGCTAATTAGACGGTACACTTCTATCTATATTTTTGTAGGGACTACGTGTCTCGTGTATGTATTTTTTATGGACTGAGATGATGACATTATAATCAATACTTGTTTCTCCTAGATCTATATTTCCACTTCAAAATAAAACAGCCATTAGCGTGTGACGAGCCAGTCTTTCCCATCAATTTCACGTTACCTATAGTTTTATAAAAAAAAAAAATATGCGGTAAGTATGCTGTACTTAATCAATTTCTAAGGCTCGTATTTATAAAGCAATCTCAAGATTGAGAGCGATATTCAATGTCGATTTGACAGGCCATTTTGTACTGAAATGACATTTCTGATACATACGAACTCAAATTTGCTCTCACTCTCAAAAGCTGATTATAAATACGGGCCTTAGTATCGTCGGTAGTTCGGTTCCACTTTGTTCTATTGAAGAATGGTGAGTAATACAGGGTGTTATGAAGCTATAAATGCAAATCCTTAAAGGGGTGATAGATATATGATTCTTTTTGGAATGTTATGTATGGGAGACACGTCACCCCCCATCCATTAATTAGTCATACATACTTCATAATCTCCCTAGCCTTATCCAGTATCTTACAGGGTTGGCTACCTAATCTAGGGGGATTCGTACAGCAGCATAACGCGGGCAGTCTTTAAGTAGCATGAATTAGTTTGCCACATGCTCACGATTAGTCCTTATTTAATTAAAGAACTCATTACTAAAGAAACCACGATAACTTCATTCAATAATCTTGTAAAATGCATAATAAATTCACTAAACGAACACAACTCATAATCTGTCATCAACCATCTTTACCAACAAGGCACATTTGACACCGTGTCCTGCGTGCCCTAATACCTGCACGCAAGCGGATCTAATGAACGCCAGCCGATCCGCAATTCGCAATTACGTGTTCCATCGATACGATGAGAAGAAGAACAAAGCAACTAATTCATAATTAATCATCTGTTTATTCAACCCACCATCTATTACTTTATTGTACATCTTATCAAAGTATATAGTATTAAGTCTTAAAATATTTAATATCTTACATACATATAATCACGCCTTTATCCCTAATGGGGTAGGCAGAGCGTAAACGGCTTAAACAGAGGTCGTTCCGCCACGTCTGACAGAGTTTTGAGGGTTATTTAAGATAGATTTGTAGGTATATTGCTGTAGTGACAGGTTGTCAGCACATCGAAACCCTCAGATCCCTTAGCTGGTTTTTACAGCATGCCCGCGAGGAAATGCAGCTGGCACATTCTAATTTTTTCTCTCGCTCCCAGTCCAGCATGGAAGAATTTAATAATATTATATATCTTAAGCTAACTTAAAACAAAATATCTAGCTCATTACTCGGTCCGGCCTGGTCGCCCGTATCCATTAGCGAGGACCTCTCCGGGACAACAATACCAAATTCTGTATCGTACATTAAGCGTTTATTCAATAAACTCCCCCTGGAGGTGGGTTAACCTCCAGCGGAAAAAAAATCTAGGTGATTGAACGAGGGCACTGGATTTTACACAGAGCGACTGCCATCTGACCTCCGCAACCCAGAAGGAAAACCAGACCCAATCCTAGATTAGGTCAGAGTTTTCAAACCGCCAATGGCTTAGCACTGGCCTCTGACATGGTTTAACAACTAATAGATACGGTATTAACGATATTAACCGGAAACAACGATTTAACATACCTTCCGAAGCACGGAAAAAGCGCCGAATAAACGTACATATGAAATTCGAAAACTAAAAAACACATTGGTATGGGCCCTAACCACTACACCATCGGGCTTCATCATCAGCTAAGTATGATTGAGGAACGGTACGAAATATGAGGTACCAGGTCTATGATTATTTTATATGGATCAAAGTCAATTAGGATAGGATTGTCAATACAATACAAACATTATACCTACGTAAGTTTACGTTTAAGGTGTATCCCAACATCCCAGGTGGAGGTAGATTTCAAGGTATTCAACCATCGCCCGTAATGCCTTAGAATATCTATCAAATCAGCGTGCGTTACGGCATGGCGTTTACGTCCGTAACTGCGTCAAAAATGAGAGAAAAACGCACAATAAAGCTAATTCCATAAAAACGAGTCTAATTTTAAAAAGCTATGTTGCTATTTTCGATACTCATAATACGGATATTTTCCCGTTTAGTTTAGAAGGAATATCAAAATGGTGATAAAAACTTCTTTAGTTCCAGTTTTTTTAGCATTCTTATTTATGAACTTGAATATTTTCAAATCTTACAATTACAGGCCATGAACTAATTTCTTAGACGTATATTTTTTATAGAACTTTCCAATGTTTCGTTGAAGAGAAATAAGCTCTTAAAACAACCATTTGCCATGGTTTTCCTGTAGAGAAAAAAAGCGCAAGAAATAATACTCATTCAATGCAGCTCTTGAAACCCCCAATGATCATTTTAATAAAATGCCATATACATTTCAGCTCACATGCAAATCCTGCGTGATATAGAAGGTAGGTACCTTCTTCTATTTGTTTACGTGGTTGCCTGACTTTAAGTAGTCTTTATATTACTGACGTTTAAACTTTAATGAGGTCCTAATATGAAACCCATAAACATCCAGTTTCCTCAGCGTAAGTAGAGGTTGAAGTTATTTATGACCGAGGATAATAATAAAATATAAAATACTTTCCTATAATTATCTATGCAGTATTTTTATCTTAAGTAGGTACGTTCGTTCGCAGGCAGTCCGGGTGTAATTCGCCGGATTGACGACTTCGTGGTGGTTCTATAATTTTAATTAGTTACGTTAACTTCACTCGTGAAAGATAACGCAGTTAAAAGAATCCATGTAATTTTAATTTATTCCAGTTTTTTATAGCTATACGTCGGTGGATAGGTAGAGGTATATCTACACGTCCTATCTCCGTCGTTAGCACCTACATGGCCACGAGGAGCCGTAAAACCCACCGGCTCGCAGTAAAACAGCCGTTAAAAAAATATTTAAGTTAATTTGCCATAAACTAGTAATTTAATCGGTCCACCTGCGGGATTGGCACCTCCTTATCGGAACACATTCTAGACGGGTAGCGCTCGTGTTATTAGCGTTTTAAGGGATTGTCGGAGCATTCCCAGGCCGGGCTTTCATTAAGAACCGAGGCGGCTCCATTCACGCGTTATCTGATGGGATCTCTTGTGAATTTATTAGGGCATCAAAGCGGGGTCGGTCCGCCGCAGAGCGCGGCCGCCCGAGCCCGGTGTAGCGCGGTAGCGGCCTTAAATTCAACAATTTAGTACCTCTCATAAAGCGGGCAGTAGCCGCCGCCCGCCACCAATAATTTCTCTTATTGTCTCGATAAATTAGCTTAATTAGGGTGTAAAAAACGCGGCGAGCGTGGAATCTAGTGCGGCGCTGTGGGTGGGCGCGGGTCACGGGGGGCAGGGGGAGGGGACGGGTCGAGGACGATCGACCTAATTAGCGGCTTGTACACGACCAACGACCACCGAACACCCGGACGTCTACGTGTACCGATAACGGTCCTAGGCGATGTGACAACGGCCGGAGTCTTGCGATAACGTGAGCCGGCGGACGCGTGGAAATGCCGCAAATGAAAATGCAAATCAGTCATAGAAACGGCATTCCTTAGCGCGCTGTTTGTGCGACGCAATAATTTGAGGAGCGCCATCCATCACGTGTCGCGGGCGCGGACATAAATAACGCTACAATTTGCGAGCGCTTCGTAGCACGGAGCGCCGAGTCCGACCGCATAACGTAGATAACGTGATTTAGGAGGCCGCCGTATCTACGTGATGTAGCGGGCGCCGTCTGTCGGCCGTAATCACACACAGCCCTCATAATCCTGACAAATTGAGTAAAATATGACGAGCCGCTGCGGTGGCTCGGGTCATGCTCGCTGCTCACGATGATACACATGCAAAGAGAAGATAGTACTTCTTTACGACTATTTCAGGAAAATATTATCTGTATTTCGTATACCGAGTACCTACCTATATTCTATTAATTTTTTCACTTTCATAGAATCTTATTTAATTTAAGTTTATCTAAGATAATTCGTTCAATAAAAAGTACTAGGAATAATTTGCGGATCTTAAAGGTCCGTATGTATAATCCGCACTTGAAATTGGCGGCCAATTTCAGTTCGTATCAGAAATGTCATTTCAGTACAAAATGACGTGTCAAATCCACACTTAATATTGCTATCAATCTTGAGATAGCTTTACGTATATTTTTTACTCAATTATTCGTTGATGACATTCATCAATTCAATGTTCACTTTCTGGCTTAACCACCGAACTATGGTTATTTTTAGCACCGAGCTTGTTTGCAAGCCGGAAATAAGCTATTCTATACCACGGAAAATTTGATCTTATTCATAGGAAAATGAAATTTAAAGCCGACAAAAAAAATATGTACCTGCTTAAACTAAAAGCTGCGTAGGAGTTTCCCGATCGTGTCAGTAACCGACAGTACAGTAGCCGACAACGCTGACCGCAGTTGATGCGTCACCTGCGCCTGCGCGTCTCTGCTCCCGATATTTACGACCTGTGTTACAGATAACCCTTATCTTAATGCGTCCACTGTTTTCGATAGCCACGAGAATAAAATGTATTTAACAAAAGTATGTGTAGTGTATAAGACGGTTATTTTTGGATTAAGATTGTTTCAATAAATATATTCAGTAGTAGTAATCTAGTTCAAAATAATGATCTTATTTGGAATATTGTGTGATGGTTAAAATTGGCAAATATAGAATCTTTTTTATTATTATTAAATAATAAATTTTATTATTTAACCATTGCCACATACTGGTACACAGAAACATACAAAGGAAAACAAAATAAGAAACAAAATGTCGTTTACGGTCTACCTACCCCTTTAGCAATAAAGGCGTGATTATATGTATGAAACAAATGACACAACAGGCACTGCTTAATAACTACTAATAATAAGTTTAAGCAGACCTCAGAAGTGAAATAGCAAGAAACGTTACACGGGTAAGACGTGCACAATATTCCCCAAAAATAATTTTTTGAAGGCAACAATCCACTAACTATAATTTGTGTTTTTGCAACTACAAGTAGAAAGAAATATTTCTAGGTCTATAGCTGGTTGGTAGCAATCTATAACATGTTCGCAAAATGTAGAGTCACGAAGTGAATACATTTATACATATTATCACGCCTGTATCCTTAATGGGGTACGCAGAGCGTGAACAACCCAAACGGACGACCTTTCGTTCCGCCACGAGAAACGAGAAGTGAATACATTATTTATTGTAAGTAAATAAACTTTACTATATATGTAATAGGTGTACTATTCTCCTTTAAAATAAGTATTTGCTACTATTTTTTATGATCTTAACCCTAGATTCATAAACATATGCTGAAGTAACATAATTCATAAACATTGGTCTCTGAGACCTCATGTCAAAGTTGGGGGTATTTTCAGAATCTATTAATTCATGACTGAAACAAATCCTTACATTCTTTCATTCGTTTAATTAAGCATCTAAAACATAAACAATAAAACAAAAATCAAATGTATTCCGCACATTCCACACACATTAAGCCGCGGTGGTCCATGCACATAAACTTTTTGCAATGCTTACATTGAAACCTCGTTTTTCGACGTTTTTTGAAATCGCAGAAGCCACAAATTTTTTTTTGTGTACCACTTGAAACTGGCGTAACATCGAAACCAGTGTCACCCAAAACTTCGTCTATTTTCCGTTTTAGGCAACGCCTCAAAGTTGGTATTTCTTGACGCTTGCGTAACCAGGGTTCTGTCATTTTTACTGAAACGTCTTTCACAAAAGATCGTCTGCTAATTGGTTTTTTCCCATCTTTTACCGTATTATGTACATATATTACATACGAATTAATAATCATCATGTTCAACATGCCATAGAAGTAGCACAATGGCCATCTTTGCGTCTTTCTGTTGCAAGACATACTACCACACATTTGATCGAAGGTATCCACGGCACTTTTGGTCGAGTTGTAGAACTCAATTATGTCTGGTTTACCAGAGGCTCCGATTGTACCACTTACGTGAGTGGTTGACAGCAACAGAACATTCTTGTTTTTCTTGGGCTTGTAAGAAACTAGGGTGCTTTTTTTATCATAGCAGAACATAGACGAACCTATCGGCCTTTTATTTATCTGAAGTAGTTCTGGTGGTATTTCACGTTTGTTGGCTCGTAGCGTTCCTACCAATGTCAGTTTATAAGGTTCCTCTAATAACTGGTGAGCCAAAGGGACTGACGTGAACCAATTATCTGACGTTATATTACGATTGCTGCCCCATAAAGTTTCAGACAAAGTCTTCACATAGTAAGAACCGAGAGGTTCGCCATTTGTTTCCATTTTCCCAACATATGGCATAGCATTTAACATATAATTTGTTTTGGCATCACATAGCATCACAATTTTTAGGCCATATTTACTAGGTTTCGATGGAATGTACATCCTGAATGGACAGCGGCCCCTGAAACCTAGCAGTTGCTCATCAATTGTTACATAAGTTCCCGCTTTATAACTGTTCTTGCATGCCTGAATGAAATTGTCCCATAGTTCTCTGATGGGTGCTAATTTGTCTGTTAACTTACGTTCATCTCTAGTAGATTTATTATCAAATCTAAGGCAGTTTAGCAAGAAGTCGAACCTTTCACGTGACATTACAGATATGTACCGGGTTCCACTAAATGTATCATCAAACAATTCCAAACTTGTAAGATGATTGTCTTTTTTAGCAGCACTTAGTAAAAGCAGCCCCAACAGAGCATTTAATTCTTCTATACATGTAGTTGAAGTAGTTGCAGTTTGAACTTTGTATTTTGAACCTCTCAACGCAATTTCTTCATTTGTGTGTTGAACTATAGTACGAACCATATCTGCCGTCATGAAAATAGAAAAACAATCCGTTGGTATCGTAATATTATTTGCATTATTTGTTGGTCCCTGAATCACATGTACGATATTCCTAGCTGAGGTTCTAGTACGCGTAGATTCAAAAGAAGTTGATGACCATTTGTGGCCGTTTTTTCCTCGAAGATTACGAGTAGACGGAATAATTATACGTTGCACGATAGCTACACTTCCTGACGTACCAGGCACTTCAGCTTCCGAATCAGAAGATAAAATGACACCGCTGTGTTGTTGTCTTCGTGATCCTATAGGTTGATCGTCATCATCCGTCTCATTACAGTCGGAATCTGATGGGATCTCGTCTTCAATCTCGACGTTATCCTCAACATCGCTTAGGTTTTCATCCGTCTGTGCAGTGGAGGGACAATCCTCAGTATCAGAATCCAATAATGGATTTAAATATGCCTCTATTTCTTGATCATTCATACTAAAACAAATAAATAATATTTACAAAAATACACGAATAATATTACATACAGTTTGTTATAACGTGGAGTAAAGAAAATATATGTTTAAAAATTATAATGACAAATATAAAACAATATCAAAAACTTACCTTTTGCTTCAACACTTTAAAACTTGTTAATAATCGACTTTTAAAATTTCAATTATTACTACTCTATCGTCACGTTATTCATAAACATTGGTCTCTCAGACACCAAACGCCCTATAACTTGTCAAGTACACGTCACTGCGAGCCAATTGCACTCGCGGCACTGAAGGTCACGCGATATTAGAAGGTACTTAAGACGTCAGCTTTCTATCTCTTTCTCTCTATGAATTAGAAGCGATTATTCATTTCGCGCGGTCTGTGGGACTAATGTTTATGAATCTAGGGTTAAGAAGTAGGTACCTAACCTACCCGCAAACTAAATAGTTAAAATTTTTTAGTATCCATCTAAATTTTATTAAAAAAATATAGAGTCGCAACGGAAAGTTAAGGCATTATAAGTATTCTCAAATATAATATTTTAACTTTTCATGAAATAAATTTTAGATAGATAAAAAAATATTCAGTACCAGTAATACAAATTGTCAACTTACATACTAAATAACCTAACAGTTACACACAATACTGCATTTCCTCCCGGGCATGCTGTAAACACCAGCTATGAGATTCAAGAGATTCAGTATATTGTAATTTAGGCGATGGGCTGACAACCTGTCACTACAGAAAAAATACCTAAAAATATATCTATAACGATAAAGGCGTGATTATATGTATGTATGTAGTACACACAATATTGAAAAGGTTTCCTACTCAGCATAATGCTCCAGTCAAAGACTGAAGTGTTGGTTTTTAGTAGGAACCTCACTAAACTAACTTAACTAAGCATATTGACGACGGCACGCGTTGCACAGGGGTCGATAGCGTCTTAATACAACTAACTCCCTTTGGTCAGAAATCACCTTTCAGGAGGTCACCAGCTATCTTTCCGGGGACAGACACGACAAAACATCTTAAAGTTAAGCTATTTAGTATCGTCACCGTTAACAATTTAACAATTCCGAAGGCTCCATACGTGCACATTTTCTGTATGTGCTCCAAGACGTCTTCAGGTGTGGTAGATGAGGCGGGGCGGCACACATACAGTTGTGTGACGGGCTCAGCAGCCTTGAGTGTTGTGCAGGCTAGTGACGGTGGTGCCGCGATTATTGCGGCGGTGTGCTTACTGGCATTTTCATCTATGCACTTGTTTATGAAAATCATACTTCTTTGTAAATAAAGAAAATGAAATTTGTAAATAAATAAATGTAAATTGTAAGTAAAGAAAAGATAGTTTTAAAACAAATACACTTTAAAACATGTAGTTTACAAATGTTTAGTTCATAAAATGAGAATTAAAATTTTGTACCAACAAAAAGTGAAGATTCCACTCTCTATGACATGTTCAATATTTGACAACATATTTCATAATGTGTCTGTGTCATATATTAATTTTATCAAATACCTTTTTTCTGGTATAATGTTCCCATGAAGCGAAATTTCCCACAATAGTTTACATCTAGAGGTCATAAATATTTATCCTGGATTTGTATTTCGTGGAATCTTTGTGGCTAGCAATTAGTTGAGTCTAGTCTGAGCTGGTGTTCCGTCCACCATGTTCAGGAGGAGCGGGAGTGGGGGGCGTGGCCGTGCGTGCACGCAGGAATGCCGCTGGGCTCCCCGCACCCCGCACCCCGCTCCCCGCACCGCGCACCACACACAGCCACAGCATTGTGTTGTAGACTCCGGGTAGTTTACTTTACGATCACAACACCACATACATACAAATACAAATCAAAGCCGCCGCCGCGCCGCCTCAATCGGGCCGATGATGCCGCGACAACGTTGACTCCGAGCTTCTTCTCTACCCACTACACTACACAACCAACAAAACATTCCCATTCCCACTTATCTCGACTATTTATTTATGATATTACTAATAAAATAAATGGCAATTAAACTAAACTAAATACGTAGTTTAGTGACGTTGTAATAAAAATGAGAATGCCTATTATGAAAACAGTACGAAACTAATAGCACCGTTTTAACTGTAATTGGAGAGATCGCTCTTACAGATAACAAAGAAGCATTAGGCAAGCCTAGGTTAGGTATTCGGGGCTGGATGCCTGGCTTAAGAGCCGTGAAAAAATTAAGTTTAATACATTAATGAGGTATTGTTATGGGTGGTTGTTGGCACCTAGCTCGTTATTTGGTGTCGGCAGCGGCCGCGCCGCGCGCCGAGCATTCCCTCCCGCGCTCACCGCGCCGCGCGCTCCCAGTCGCATGCTGGTGGAAACACAATGGCGGCCTGCTGCTCGTTGCACCACCGCACCACCACACCACCATCGCTGAACTCCAACAATGAGCGAAATCGCGGGAACCCTCTATACATACATATTTAAGCCTCATTTAGAAAATCTCTTACATACTCGTATTAACCCCATTATTAGGGAGGTGATTAAAATTGAGTAAGCACTTATTGTACGTATTGTTGATTGTGGCAGAGAAACTGTGAAAAGCTTTGCCCGCAATAACGTGGCATAATTATATGCTAAACAATACAAATGGAATCGAGATCCGAGAAAAATACGGTTCACAGAAAAGTTGCAAAGAAAGCAAATTCTCGTCAAAAATGCTCTTTCTTAGATTCGTACAAAAATAGGTTACAAGAGTTTACAAAATAAATTCTCGTAGACATTGCTACGACGTAACTAGAGGTATACTTACAGAAATAAACTTTTACTTACATTGAAGGTTCATTTGATTTATGTTTCAAACAATTTCAAAGTTTAATTTCTTGGTTTTTCAAGATATGCCGTTGTACACATCTAGCGGCAAGCCTTACTAATATTCGCAGCGTGCTGTTACAAAAATAATATAATATTTACTTAGTGGGTAATAAAATGTATCTTTCTTTTGATCCTGAATAAAAAACCTCAGCAATTTAGTAGAAAGGTACTTGTAATACGTAAATTGGAAAATACACAGAAATAAATAAGTATACCTTTACCTACTCAAATTCTCCCTCAATAAACGAAGCACCCTCTTCAATTAAACTCTTCCCCAGTGGATCGGTTTCTTTCGTTCGAAGTTTCAAGTTGAAATCGTCCGTCGAATAAACAGAGGGTTGTTTCAAGAGGCGGATCATCTCAATTTCAAGCTCACAGATTTTCATTACGCACAAGTGGCATTCTTCACCCAACAGCCAGATATAAAACACCGCCATCTTTGAAACCATGATTGAGAATCTGAGCTTATTCATTATTTTGGTAGGTTTTTAAATATCGTAACGGACATACCGGAAATAATATAGAAGAGAGAGAGCCCGATAGTGTAGTGGATAGGGCCGCTGCCTCCTGATAGGGTCGTGATTCGAACCCCACCACGTACCAATCTGATTTTTTGTTTTTCGAATTTCATATGTACGTTTATTCGGCGCTTTTCCGTGCTTCGGAAGGCACGTTAAGCCGTTGGTCCCGGTTAATATCGTTTAAAACCTTAGATATTAGTCGTTAAACCATGTCAGAGGCCAGTGCTAAGCATTGGCGGCTTGAAAACTCTGACCAAATCTAGGATTGGGTCTGGTTTCCCTTCTGGGTTGCGGAGATCAGATGGCAGTCGCTCTGTGTAAAAACCAGTACCCTCGTTCAATCACCTAGATTATGATGCCGACCCCGTGAGATACGGGATAAAGCTAGGGAGATGACGATAATGACATACCGGATATAAGATACCTGACAAGAAGAAACGTTAAGTACATATAATTTACTAAAGACACAAACACTAATAAAATTAGGCCTATACAACGCGTATGGGTAGGTAGAGTATCAATGATAAAGTAAAAAGCCTTTTCCTGAAAAGAAAATACAATCCATCCAGACCACAGAACCTGCACGATCAATAAAATCGTGGATAAAATATTGTTAAATCCACGCAAAAGTATATGTTACGAATATACATACATCTAATCACGCCTTTATCGTATAACGACCTAAACAAAGGTCGTTCGGCCACGTCTGACAAAGTTTTAAGAGTTATTTAAGATACATTTGCAGGTATAAAAGACAGGCAACAATACGTCGAAATAGAATCTTTTGATAATGACAAACGTCAAATTATGAACGCTAGATCAGAAACAATATACACTAATTGGTGTATACCTCAAGGAAGCGTAACATTATGTATTCTCTTTCTGATTTACATTAATGATTTACCCAAAATAATTAATTAATTCAGTATATTATTTACGGACGATGTATCAATTTTATTTAAATGTACCATAGGATGACATAGAAAGACGAAATAATAAAATTAATAGTTTCTATGCGGTAAAAAAATGGCTTGCTGAACATAATCTGGAAGCTAATCTAAACAAAACAAAAATTATACAATTTAGACCTCGATAAAAGCAAAAATTTAACTTGGACATAGTTCTGAACACCCTTAAAATCGAAGAAACAACTGACTATAAATTATTAGGAATCAAAATTGACACACACTTGACCTGGAATAGACATATTGACATGATTAAATCAAAATTACACCAATTTACGTATGCATTATCAGTACTCAAAGCGAACACAGACCGGGAGGCATCATTAGCTGCCTACTACGCCTATGCCTACGCTTGGATACGTTATGGTATTCTTCTGTGGGCAGAAAGCTCGGGGGCACAAGACATTTTTATCTTGCAAAAAAAGTGTATGCGAATATTGTTCAATGTTCGACGGGAAAGCTGTAAACCACACTTTCTTTAAGAACAAATATAACCACTACCGTGTATTTTTATTTTAAAAGCATCCATCTTTGTAAGGAAAAACCTTAATCTGTTTGTATTATCTATTATTATGTAGATTTTAAGTGTTGATGGTTGTTTAAGTGTTATTTGTGTTTTTGATGTTGCCACAGCTACTTGCTATGTGTAATTTTTCTTTATATAATGCAGGGTTGTCTGGAAGAGATCGCTTGAAGCGATAAGGCCGCCTTTGCGCACACTGTTATTTTTAAGTTTTTCCAATCTGTACGATTTATGCGCAATAAAGAGTTTATCTATATATCTGTTTAAATTTACCGAAAGCGCTAGAAGAAGACACATAATAATATTGCCTGAAAGAGACATGGAAATATTTAGAAACATACATACATACATAAAATCACGCCTTTATCCCTTACGGGGTAGGCAGAGCGTAAAACGCCTCCTTAAAGGCGCTTTCGCCACGTCTGACATAAATTGAGGGCAATTTTAGATTGTAATGTGTATTGCTGTAGTGACAGGTTGTCAGCCCATCGCCTAAATTACAATACACTGTAACCCTCGAGTCCCTTTTGCTGTCTTCTACAGCATGCCCGGGAGGAAGGGCAGCTGGAACATTCTATGTTTTTCTATCTCTCCCAGTCCAGCATGGAAGAATATTTAGAAACGGTCCACATTACAGAGCGGTCTCGATTTATAATAAATTACCTAAAAAGTTAAAAGAGGATACAAATGACAAATCTTTTTACAAGCAGCTTCAATGTTTCCTATTGACTAAGTGTCACTACTCGACAAATGAATTTTACAATGACAAGCTATAGCGCGATATCTCAATTTTTCTTATTTTATTTTGTTTTAAGATTCGTTTTTTGTGTTTTGAATTTTTATTTTAAAATGATCCAAAAATATGACATATTATATTATTAGTGCTATTAATTGAACTACCAGAAAATTGTGTAAATTATCATCTTTAACTACATACTCTAATCAGATACTGCGAATTGCCTATTAATGTTAATTGAATTATTAGTATAAAATACCAAGCATGACACCTTTGCAACGCCCTATAAAAGGGTGCATGTACAATGCCTAAATATATATTTTTTAAGATCATTATGTAAAAATGTACATGTATCCTATATAAAAAATAATAATTTATAAAAAAATAATAATAAAAAATAGAAAATTGAATTGAATTGTATGTTGCTGTAGTAACAGGTTGTCAGCCTATCGCCTAAATTGCAATATTAGCCCTTAGCTGGTTTTTACAGCATGCCCAGAAGGAAATGCAGCTGGCACATTCTATATTTTTCTTTCGCTCCTAGTCCAGCATGGAAGATTACTAAATGTTAATCGTGCTCTACCGCATGTTGATCACAAACAAAGGATTGAGTTTTTTTTTCTACATCTGAAACTTAGGTCATCTAAAATCATGAATCTACTACTGGTACTTATATGTTTATCTAGACTAAAAGACTTACATTTAAAATATATGAAAATTTAACTTGCGTCATCATATAATTAATCAAATTGAGATAACACAAACTTTCATCCAAACTTTTGCGCTAAATTCTACGTGAAAACTTTGTCTGCTAACGTAGGAGAGTAAAGCATTAATTTTATTCACCGCCTTTTGCTGATGTGGGGAGGCATAATTACATTTGACGTGAGCACGTAGATAATACCCGCTACCCTCAGGGGATGTGCGGATATAGCTAATCGCTCTACATGTATCTATATTGATGATATATCAGGCTGAACTTCATCACACGCTCCATTAGCACCGGAGTGTGTGAGGTACACTCGCGCTGCCGACTCCTGACGCGAAACTTTTCACAATTTTCCACATCAATTCCCGACGCCTGGCGTCTGACGGGCTCCGACGCCAGATGATTTATTCATCGAACTTTTCTTAATATGTGGACTACGCCAGAGGAAAGTTGGTTGAAACACGTAAATAACGCTCCAGGGAGCCCTGTCAATTTTCTTTAACGAAGAAGTTTCAGCAGGTATAAAGTCTATCAAAACTACCCGTGAACCCAATATCTCCTAAATTAAATAAGTGGTAAGTAGATTCCTGCATTGTTATTAATCAGCAGTCAGCACAGAACATTTAACGCATTCTGCGTTTACGGTAAAGACATTTGACTTTCCAATTCGATGGCTTGCAGCAGCGGCTGGCCGATGGTCATTTGTCACCGGGCGGCGCGGGGTGCCTGTTGAATATGGAAGCAGCGGGCGCGGGGTGAGGTATCCTACGCCACGCCAGGGGGGAGGGGGAGCAGCTGCGGCGCCGCCTGGTCTGCGACTTGCGCCCGCGCCGTCCGGAACCGGAACTCTATTGTTTTTAAATCGGCACTGTCAACATTTCGCACAGTGTGTTGGTTTATAGCTCGCGCGTGTCAATCGGTCGGTGGTCACCTGCCCCGTCCTGCGCCTGACCGCGGGTTCAATGCTCGACTTGGACACTGCACAATATGCGCAACTTAACGGAACAAAATAAAGCAAAGTCAAAGGGCCTATATTTTTGTACAACCCGCAAAAACTAAAAAACAATCAATCATGTGACATCATAGATAATAATTACCTACTCAAAATGTCGTTTCCCGGGGTTGCAATATATATAAAAATGGCAATTTCATGAAAGTTTAATTTGCACACTTACTAAAAAAAAGTCCCCTTATTTGATCTAAGGTCACCTTTAAATAATCATCTAATTAAAGCCTTTGAATCTTTAAAACTCATGAATTTTAATTTTATAATACATTTGTTGAATTTCCATCGAAATAGAGTTTCAATAATTTATCAAACGTGTATTTATTCGGCAATCAACTCATCACCCCTTTCCTTTCCCGTTTGGTGTTTGTCGCGATATTAGCACACAATGCGACCAGCTGCGCCCGCGCCGGTGCCCAGCCAACTTACTTGCGACTGACACTGACCGTTGTCCACTAAACAAGGGGCAATGTTTATTTATTTCAAGACAGAAGGCCGGGGAAAGTATTGACGCTGAGATATTGACGTTTGAGTCTCTATTAAGGATAATGTCAGTACAATCAACTGCCTACAAATCTATATTAAATAACCCTCAAAACGTTGATAGACGTGGCGGGACGACCCCTAATTAGATCGTTTACGCTCTGCCTAACCCATTACAGATAAAGGCGTGATTATATGTATGTAATCAGCTGCCTCGTATACCAATAAGGTATCTGTTAATACTTCGTCCTCTAATCCGTGCCAAATGTCAACTATACGTAGATACTTATTGACATGAGATTTCATTCAAAGATAATTTGCAGCGAATGTATGAGCAATATGTTGTACATAAGTCCACAATCGAAGATCGTATCAAGCAAGATGGTTGTTTAATGCTTATATCCTGACTCTACATTTTCTACGTTCATATGTAACACCGCCATGATGACTAATTACATTTTTTTTTTGCGGTTTATAAAAACGGATATTCACTTTTCAGCACTCTAACTAGGTATCTTGGTAACCAGCTAAAAAATATTTACAAACACCAATATCACTCCATTATCAGTTAAAAAAGAAGTAAATACAAACATCTTCAACACTCATATTATTGGCTTAAACGGATCCCATGATAAATCCGTATTATGGATTTATCTGTATAAAACTATAATGTAAACAATTACCCGTCTATTATTACGAAATCTGTCATCACAACTCATGTAGTTGCGCGTTCCGCAAACATTTTTTTCTAGCAACATTACAATGGGCTTATGGCGATGTAAGCGACAGATCTATGAATACACTGAATAAATGATATCAGTCAGTAGTCGCTCCACACCTGCCGGCTGTCGTCGCCGCATTCTTCCGCCTTTAACGTACAGACAAATGGGAATTTATAATCAGTTGTCCTTTATCGGTAGTTACTCATGTTAAGATAGTATTTTATTCTTATTTATTGTTAGACATCTGATATTTCCGTACTGAGATCCTTTGCTTTTTGTTCAAAAAAGAATTTTAATGAAAAAAGATTCGGTTATTCACAATCATAGGATTATACATCATCTCCCTAGCCTTCGGCGGCTACCTAATAATAATATATACCTAATAATAATATATACCTAATAATAATATGTAGGCTGAAATGATGATGATGATGAATAAAAATAATATATAAGTGAAGTGTATTGAACGAGGGTACTGGTTTTTACACAGAGCGACTGCCATCTCACCTCCGCAACCAAGAAGGAAAACCAGACCCAATCCTAGATTAGGTCAGAGTGTTCAAGCCGTCAATGATATCTACGGTATTAAACGATATTAACCGGGACCAACGGCTTAACGTGCCTTCCGAAGCACGGAAAAAGCGCCGAATAAACGTACAATTGAAATTTTAAAACCAAAAAACGCAGTGGTGCGTGGTGGGATTCAAACCACGACTTCCCGTTCAGGAGGCAGCGGCCCTATCCACTATGCCATCGGGCTCCATACATATAATGACGCCTTTATCCCTAATGGGGTAGGCAGAGCGTAAACGACCGAAACAAAGGTCCGCCACGTCTGACAAAGTTTTGAGGGTTATTTAAGATAGATTTGTAGGTAGGTATATTACTGTAGGGACAGGTTGTTAGCCCATCGCCTAAATTACAATATACTGAAACCCTCGAATCCTTTAGCTGGTTTTTACAACATGCCCGGCAGGAAAAGCAGCTGGCACATTCTATTTTTTTCTCTTGCTCCCAGTCCAGCATGTTTTTATTTATCGTATGGCATTAGGTAACTGGTCATGTAAGAACTATTCACATCCAAAATAAAATGTCATGGCTGTGAATATTTTCATCAAAAATTTGATATTCATCGTAGGTCGTATCGTAGCTATCTCCCCTCCCCCCTCGCGGTATTAATGTAGAGCGGTGCGGCGCAGTGCGGCGCAGTGCAGCGCAGCGGCGTCCCGTAGCCGCCGACCGCTCTCGCCAATGATTATGAAGTATGAGCGATCAATTTCCCAGCCGCCGCCCACACCCCGGCCCCGCGCCCCGCACCGCACACCCCGCCGCCTGAACACCCTCGCGCCGCAGAGCAATTTTCATTCCTACTAACCTGCACCGAAGTATTCAGTCTGTAACGAATTTGCTCGCGTAATCTGTACTCTGTGGCGTCCCCACAGGAGCTACGTGTACGGTGCACCACATCGCGGCAAGTAGCGCGGTGCTTCACTCAATTTGCGCAGTTAGCGAGCCGCCTTCATTTTTCACAGTCATCGAACAATTTTTCTGAGTTCCAGCGAATGACGTTAAATGAGTGCCTACTCGATTTTCCTTATTTCTGTTATAATCTGATAACAATTTGCATCACATTAAATACAGTTTTATACAATTTTAGCGTTTTAAGTTTACACAAAAAAAAATTGGTTTCTACGATTTCCGCTACGCACTACGCCGTAGCAAGTATTAGTAATCCTAATGTTAATTTGTGTTATTTTCTTTAAAATAACATTATGCTAACAGGTACTTGTATTAGCATAGCTATTAGCAACTATAATCAAGCTAAACTACGACTTCCAGTACTACAAAAAACGTAGCGTTGCGTGTGTTTAGGCGTCTTGCATTTAAATAAGATAATGTACTTATACAGGGTATTTTCTAGTCAGTACGAAAACTAAAAGGGGATGCTCAGATAATGAAATTGAACATATGGGAAAGGAAACTAAAAATTTGTTGTCGCCATATGTACAGGACAATGCCATTGTGTCTTTTGTATGTTTGCAGGGTAAGGGACTTAGGATGTTGACTTTTCTTTCGATTTTCGTTTTTATTTTTGTGGAATTTGTTCAATTTCGTTGTCTGAGTATCTCATATTGTATCAGTTTGCGGACTGATTAAAAAATTACCGTGTATAAATAAGATATCGTGCGTGTTGCATCGGCCGGTCGATTACGCTAACTAATGTCGCTCGTATATGGCGTTTATGCGTCGACTCGCCATCTTAAGTGCGTATATATACAGGCCGACCGGCGACCCGCGAACGGCGCGGCGACTCCGAGCGACCTACATGGACATCGACACGCTGTTATGACTTACTGGTTCTCCTTAGTGCACTGCTGGTCAGGGTTGCCAGATCAGGTGCTACAGATCTATGCTACAGATCGACTGCGATTTTTCACCTGACATGTCGCCACTAGAGCTGTCATTGCTTCAATCGCTGTCAGTTTATTTTGTGTACACAAAATTGTACAAAAGTTTAATTATGTTAAAGAGAGTTTAATTTAATTTATTTATTTTATCTTCTAACATGAATGACGGTGTTGGCGTCTTTTTTTCATAGATGCTATTCTATCTTATCCTCTCAGTATCACTGATGGATGCACATTAGAAGTTTGTCTTTATGCATTCAGAACCAAACGTGAGCACCGACAACACTTAATTATACATGTGACAAAATGTGCAAGCCCTTGCCAGGTTGCTAGGCGCGTGCGACTTTAGATTTTATTGACCTGGTTTTTATCCTTATCTTAATAAAATTTGTGTTATGATCTTAATTTTGCTTCAATCGATTTCCAAACACGCTTCCCCAAAAGAGTACTAGTGCGATATAAGTTGTTAGTATGGCAGCCCCTTGCAGAGTGGCGGTAAGGCGCGCGGAATGCGCCCGTCCTGCGTCGCGTCCGCGCGGACAAGCGTCGCCTCGTATCGCCTCATCGCCGCCGCGCCGACCGCTCCGCGCAGATTTACTACCGAGCCTTTTTGCAACATCAACATTCAATAGAGCACGCATTACAACTACCGTACGGAAAAATACACCTGATTTAGAGCTCCTGGTGCTTGCGTGAATCACTTGCGCTGGGATGACTGTGACGGGACCAGGGGCGGACCGTCTCCCGATGCAGCGAGTCTTCCGGCTGCTGATACTTTAATTAAACGTGCATAAATTACAGTGCGGCTGTAAATCAATCGGCGGTGTGTGCCGGTGCTGCGCCCGCGCCGCTATAATTACACGCACTCTGCTCAATGGACATGACGGACGGCGGACGGACAGACGACTTCAAACGCGCGTGGCTCGCATACTAGCGCGCGCGCCATCGACCATTGTCTCACTGCATTTCCTACGAGCATACCTGCGTATCATAAAATACCAACTCACTTAGGATTGATTCATCTAATTGTCGCATTCCTGCTATGACACGGATTCAATACTTAAGAATACGCATTGTTGGATTATCGCGGAGACTCTACATTTTTTAAGAAATCTCTATCGGTTAGAAAACACGCAAGAAGTATGTCGCTGGCAAAAAATCCCGACTAATTGCTTAGAAACACTCGTAAATATTTACCAATTCTAATATATTTCGTGTGTAAAGTGGATGTCACCGCTGTGGCAATTTAATGTGAACAAGATGTGTCTTTTGTTATAGTTGTCGATAAGAATAGAAGCGTGAGTGGAGCGTTAGCGGGCGTCGCGGCGCGGGGTGCGGGGCGGGGGCGGGGGAGACAGCGCGTGATATATGGCGCCCGTTAGCAATTATACGATTCATTGTCTTGTTGCTCGCCGTCGCCGCAGCTATTCCCAGAACGACCACTTTCTTGAAGTGAGATCGTATCTAGCCGATACCTACTCCGAGCGACGGCTGAACGAGCCCATTCCGCGTCGCCTCGTTACAGAACAACCAACTCTAATTTCGATTTGAGACAGATTTATAGACCACTGATAGTTAAACAGCTATCGAAACGGCAATACGTTATCCTGTTCGCGGAACCTCACCGCGGAGCGGACGGAGCTCGGAGTAGTTTGATGGAATTCGATACTAGAATTGTTTAGTTTTTGTCCGTTTTATACGAGAGCGCGGGACTAACGATACCCGTCACTCGGGAGCGGCGGCGGAGCGTTCTCGGAAGCGGCGCGGCGGCGGCGCGGCCGCGCGGATTGAGAAACGATTTGAATTTGTAAACGCGACGGTTCCCACGCGCCGAGATAGATCCACGCGACGCCGCGCCCGCTAATTGTACAGCTCGTTTATTACTAATGTGTTCCACAATAGCCAGAGGCATGTTCTCACATGGCTCGTTTTTCCGACATAAGTGGATGCTTGCAACGCATCGCGAGCTGGCTGTACGCCAACAATGCCATTGTAGCGGCCGCGTCACCGCCGCCGCCGCGCCGCGCCGCCCGGCAGCGCCGTACATCACATGACATCACGAGCTGAACGTTTCAAGCATTCCCGTTTCAATTAGAAATTTGCCAAACAGCCAAACGACGACGTTAATTGAGAGAATTCACCGAATGCCATTACAAACATTCCGCTGCCGAACGCAAAGCTCAAACCCGGCGAGGATTAGTATACGCTATTAACTCGTTTGTTGTTTCATTAGTAATGTAAAGAGAATAACACAATATTTAGTTTAGATGAATGGGCCGCGTGCATGGGAGGACGAGCGACGACAATATCGCGACACACCGCGCTCGTGACGTCACGACCTCCCCTCCAGCGGAGCGTCATCAAAGCAAATATGTGGATCGTCGGGCAAATATGCGGGCCGCTGTCGCCGCGAAAAAACTAATAAAAGGCGATATTACACGCGCAAATATATCGCTCTCGTCGACCGACAACCGGCAACCCTCCCGCGCGGGTCCCGTCCCTCCCCTCGCGCCGTGCCCCTCACCGCACCTACTTCCGCGCTACCTACTCGTCCATATAGGACTCAATATTATCCACCGCCAGCAATATTGAACCTGCTGTTTATGATTTTTCCAACATTATTCCCGGAGTATAATTCGATGGTTGTGCGATGGTCCGTTCCCGCCGGGTGCTCATCCTCGACCCTCTCGCCCTCTCTCACTCGAGTGAGTCAATAAGCGCATTCCGGCTGCACCGAGCCGAATTAAAAATCAAATAATGTTGTGTTGTGTTCTCGCAGTCGGGAATTAGACGCGCCGCGATCCGTGACCGTACATCTGCTCGTAATAAAGGGGCGAGAGGGTGTCTTTGTAGATTTGCGAGATGCACTAGAGTGGAATTTTATTGTGAAAATGCTTTAATTCTTTAAAGAGAAAGGGTCACCGGCAAGCAGCGAGCAATAAGGATGAACAACAACACATTTTATTTTATTTAAACAAATATTGTTTTCCGAAATCAGCGTAGCTTATTTATATTATAGTACGAGTAAAACTGCAATTTGTTACATTAGATGAAAATGCTTTAAATCGAATAGTGTTCGTCTCTACTAAGGGCCGTATTTATAATCAGCTCTCATGAGTGAGAGCGAATTTGAGTTCGTATCAGAAATGTCATTTCAGTACAAACCACTGATTTGAGAAGTCGCTACCGCTCGGGGAGCGCTAGCTTTTACTCTTCTGTGGTACAAACTGACCTGTCAAATCCATACTTAATATTGGCCTCAAGTTTGAGATCACTTCATAAATACGAGGCTTAGGTACCTACAAGCTGTGCACACACAATACAAACTACGTAGGTAATTAGGTTAATAATGACAATCTTATGTAAATTAAACTTATGTCAATATTTTCTAGAATATTTACTGCCGCTGTAGGTACCTACTAATGAATTCATGTTTCATGCATAATACCCTGAAATGACCCTAAATTAATAAAAATAGTTTCATGCGTAGCAGGACAAAATGTTCAGCATTGCATTATTTAGATGATGAATCTAATCTGGTTCGTGCTCAACCCTACTCAACTCACGTTGGTTCTCTAAGCGGTTCCTCTGAACAAGTGTAAGGGTCAGGTCGTCTACGTAATGAAAAGTTTAATAACGCGCACACGTGTGTACCCGTCCCCCTCACCCCGCGGAGACCCGCTAGCACCGGACCCCGGCTCTCAATGCACAATTTATTGAGAGTAATTTCGCATGTCATAAAACCAAATTAATATCATCCGTGTGGCACGTGCCCCCTCACCGCGCGTGCCCCCCCTCGCCGCGCCGCCGATTTGTCAAATGGCTCGAGCGACGTATTAATCTTTTTAGAACACTTGCACCGCGCTAGCTGGTGCTCTATTGTCCCTTACTGTCCGACCAGCGCGTCCCTTCTGCCGGCTGCAAATTAATTCGGGATGCTCCGACACGTGGCCCTCGTTGAAAGGAAAGCGATCTACAACAATTATTAAACATTGCCCCATCCTTGCCCTCTCATAACATGTGCACATCAAATTAATTTGGAGATAAAGCTTATTGACATTTATTATTGCTTTTATAAATTTTTAACATTCATTTGAAAGTAATATCACATTGGGTAGTGTAGCAGACACGTAGGTTATTCGTGATATTAAAGCTACAATAAATACAAGGTTCCATATTTAGTTCCATAATATTTAATGTAATCTACATATGTACACGTATGCAATACATGATCATAATGTTTTGACACCTAACAATATTTTAGCTTAACATCAAAAAGCATAACTGTGTCCGCATAATATTTTTAAGCACAACTGAAATTAGAATAACGATATAAAAGTCGAGTGCCATAACTACCTCCGAAGTAGGTTAATTATTTTGCAGAATTTGATTGTGATATGGTGCTAATTCATAATCTTTTGTATGATCAGTAAATATGTTCGCGGCTTAGGGATGGTCAAAGGGAACCCACCGCCGGTGCACCTCTACCTACTGGCGCGACTTGTATTTTTGTATTCGAGTAGTCAAACAACTTGCGATTGTGACTATCAACGCACTGCAGTTACAACTAAGTCCAAAAAGTTAGTATTGAAAATACTTCATGTCTATTTTTTAGAATTAAGATTTAATTTTGATATAAGTTAACTTCTTCTTCTCTCGAGTGGGTATCGAGTCTATGGACCCGATGAACCCTGGTGTCAGAGTTTTTAAACCGCCACTATCAAAGACAGCGACCGGGACCAACGGTTTAACGTGCCCTCCGAAGCACGAAATCTTTTTCTTTTCGGACAATCAGGTGATTCAGCCTGCAATGTCCTACCAAAACTGGGGAAAAATTCACAAAGTGATAAATTCTCAAATATCAACTTTTTGTTTTACCCCCTGGGAATCGAACCCAGGACCTCCGGATCGGGAGCCCATGGCACTAGCCACTAGACCACGGAGGCAGTTACAGTCACGCGTGAATTAACTGACACTACAAGTATCAAACACAAAAATCATATTGTTATGCTTACAATACAGTATGCCAAAATATAATTATGTAAAAGTTTCATTATGCCGATAAAGTTATGCGAAACTCATTATGCCATTGTATAATAGAAATTAAAAATTATGGCACTAAAATGTCACCCTAAATATAAACATCTTTGAAAAATTATAATTCGAGAGCCCTGCTACGAAACTCGTAGCGGCGCTACGAAAATATTAGTGACGTAGCAAACAAATTACGCTCCATTTGCGCCTAATACGTGCGAATGGGATCCTTCTTGCTCACGAATGCGCGCGTCGCGGGCCCGATGGAGCGTGAAATGGAGCGCATTCGCGATTGCTGTAATGAAAAGCGTCTTGAAGCCGCGACTTGAGACCTCAGCGACACGAGAGACGATTTGAGACGACACTCTAGGCCCGACAGCAGCCACCCTCAGTGTGAATACGATACATGACGCTCCCCGACACGTCAACAAGTTCACACCGCAGCACCTATTGTTGGATAATATAATAATATTATTACAGCAGTTGGAAAGTGCGCACGAACAAAGTAATATAATATTTTCAATTCGGTTTTAGAAAAAAGGTAAACAAAGTTACCAATCGACTCGAAGAAGAATGACTTTTCATTCAAAAACATTTCTTAAATAAATAATATGTGTTGGCAAATTAGTTAAGTTACTAAAACAACTATTTTATTATGTTGTAAAATCTAATATCCAAAAGTTATTTGAGAAACAAGATCTTCGATTTAAAGTCATAAAACTTTGTTTACCTTTTTTCTAAAACCGAGTTGGAATTACTATACTCATTTACCTATCTATGCATCATCACATCACATCCACCGAATAGGAAATACGATGCTCTCACATAAGTACATATGGATAACTCTCAAAAAACTGGCACCTAATCTTTTTTTTCCAAATTTTCAAAAAAGTTTGAGAATAGCAAATTTTTAGAAACTTTGTTTACGTTTTTTCTAAAACCGAGTTGGAAATAGTTTAGTGTCCAAGCCGAACATAATGGGTGTAAGTAAAGCAGCCCGCCTGCGCTGGCTGGACCTCGTAAAGAGAATGGAAGATGATCGAGCAGCGACGAGAGCGTCCCTGGGGCAGCCTGCAGGTCGTCGTCCGGTCGGGAGCCCTGGACGCCGCTGGAGTGAGGAAGTCGGCGAGGACCTGAGCGCACTCCAACAAGACGATTGGCGTGAGGTGGCGCAAGACAGCGACGACTGGCGCAAGCTTGTATCGGAGGCCAAGATCCTCTTTGGGTCGCTGAGTCAGCGTAATAAGTAATATTATACAGATTTTGAATTACAACATATTATATTTTAACTCTGCTGCTGCTGTAAAAATCAGCTATGGGATCTTGAGGGTTTCAGTATATTGTAATTTATGGCGATGGACTGACAACCTGTCACTATAGCAATATACGTACAAATATATCTTAAATGACCTTCGAAACTTTGTCAGACGTGGCGGAACGACCTTTGTTTGAGTCGTTGACGCTCTGCCTACCCCATTAGGGATAAAGGCGTGATTATATGTATGTATGTATGTATATTTTAACTACCGTTTAAATCGAAAATTTACTTAGTAACTATTATTGTATTTGAATGTTATGTTTAATTACAGGTACCTGTAATTTCTACTTCTACCTACCTCGTACCTACATAACACGTCCACTGACTTTTCATTTAGCTACTAAACAATGCAGTAAATATTTGATGAAATAAAATGTACATACATACATATAATCGCGACTTTCTCCCTAATGGTGTAGGCAGAGCGTAAACGACCTATATAATGGCCGTTCCTCCACGTCTGACAAAGATTTGAGAGTTATTTAAAATAGAATTGTAGGTATATTGCTGTAGTGACAGGTTGTCAGCCTATCACCTAAGTTACAATATACAGAAACCCTCGGATCCTTTAAGTGGTTTTTATAACATGCACCTGGCACATTCTATGTTTTTCTCTCGCTCCGAGGCCAGCAAAGAACAAATAAAATGTACCTAATATAAATTATAAGAAGCCTGTCGGGAAAGTACAATCTTTTCTCAAAAGCGTAGTTTATTATAATAATAAAAAATTACGCCAAATAAAACGTGCGCAGAAACATTTAAATTATAATGAATAGCCAACCCTTGAGGGGAGATAAACATTTAATTACTCTCTACCAGGTTAGATGCCGGGGTTGGAACCGAGGGGGCAGGTATCGCGGCGGGTACATTCTAGTACCTACCCGCCTAGCGAGCGATCTACTCGTCCGTAGCGGGGTTCATGTAATATTGAGTGGAGCGCTGAGAGCGTGATCGATGCGGAAGGGTTGATTTTGGTTAAGCACTGACGGTGTTCACAGTCAGTGGATAATTCGACAAGTTTCCAGGGAAATGGGCAATATCTAATATGGAATCTATTATGGGGCGATTCAAATTATGTGATACGCAGTAGGGTCACTTTATCTGCATAATAAAGTCAAACATCTTCGACGTCAAACGTTAATCGCGCTGGTGACGTAGGAAGATAATTAATTGCTCACAGTTTTGTTACATACATATTTTTATTGAGAAATTGCCCTGCGCTGCCTATGATTCGTCCTATAAGTTTAACGCATGATTTGATAAAAATATAAGTCCAAAAGCTTAAGCTTCACTATACACAACATTATACTTATGTACCCCATTAGGGATAAAGGCGTGATTATATGTATGTATACTTATGTAATACTGATCAATCACAAATACCTATTGAGACTGAGTCATTTGGACTCAAGTCCATCTGCGCAATTAATAAATATTGGCGAAGTTTCCCATATCTTCATCGTGCCAATAACTACTTCAGAATAAATGATCACGGGACTACACGTGCTCAGGAGGTGAGTGGTTGCCTTCTATTTGCGTGATGTGTGAGTGGGCGGACTAGACCACTAAATCCAATATCATAATTGTTCAACCGTCGGGGAGTCGGGGAACGCGGAATGTCTGCTCAGCGTTCATTTATAAATTGTGCTGAGTAAGCACAAGCTACGAAATGAGATAACTTACTCCGGGCGAGGTTCCCACACCACCCCCGCCCGCGCCTGCAGCTCTGTGGAGTGGTGACAGTGGAAGACGGATGTCGTCTGGAGCCCCCCCGCCGTCCGACGACCGACCGACGACCCGGCCTGGGAACACCGAACACGACCATCATAAAACACCAATAAAAACCACCTAGATCCATATCGACACCCGCGACATCAATCTTCGTGTCGGAGCCACTGCCGACTACTCTCCAGACGCACCATTTGTCACTTGCGAGTTTAAAAAATGATTGAAGCACAAAAGAATGATGCTCGCATGACAAGCGCTTCAGACTGTTTTACATTTATCGTCAATAGCCGAGTCGAGATCGGTAAAGCGGGAGATATTCGTGAAAGTGAATACGAATTAAGCTCGAATAAGGTTAATTAGGTTTGAATTGAGTGTACACGAGCGAAGGAGACAATTTGGCCGTCTCTAAGGCGGCCGCGGAACTGGAAATAATGGGGGGGTGAGACACAATCGCGGAGTCGCGACAATGCTCAATTGAATCGGCTTTGATGTTCCATTCGGGTTTTTGTAGCAATTTGTTCAATTGTTCACCTGTCCCCTCGCCGGCAGGCAGGGTACCGCTTCATCCCGCGTTCGTTTCCGCGCTACGAGAGTCAGGCTCGGGGCCCGCGGGTCGCGGCTCGGGGCGCAGGAGCGCTGTCTCGCAGTCCCGCACTGGCTGCCAGTTGCCAGTTCTCACGTGAACGCAGAATTCTAAAAATCTTTACGAGTGCAGTGCGTCCGCAGGTTCCCATCGGAGTCCGCGCGAGATGTCACAGATAAGGACGATAAATTTAATTAAATGTCTCACAGTGGTCTCGTGGAGGGTGCGGGCGGTGGCCGGTGAGGTGGGGGGATGAGGCAGGCAAATTTGTTAGCCCCCGCATCCGTGTAGTGGACATCGCGTCGTCCAGCGGCATCAATTAAGCTTGCGGGCAAGAGTGGGGCGCGGGGCGGGTGCGGGGCGGACGCGGGGCTGCGGCGGCGGCAAGCCTCAAAGCGGCCGACTCAAACACGCTCCGCAAAAAATGTCGCCTCTGAGTTTCGACGGCGGACACTTTGTGTCGAGCTATGCCCGAAGTCCTCGTCTCACTCCTTTTGTTTAGTCCCGCGCATAATTGAACCGGCGAAAGGTTTTTCCTGCGATGAAGTGGCTGCCGCCGCAAGGTCACCGATCATTATGGCGACTCGGCGAACACAATGAGTTGGTGGTTTTTATTGCTAAGCATTTCCTAGCATCGGTCGGTCGTGCACGCAGCTCGGCACATCGGCTCTACATACTCAGGTAGATGTAGAGTCGCTCCCTGCTCGCGGCTGACGGCTGCGGCTCTCGGGTCGCGCGGGGACGGTGATGTATGATGCGCGCGCGCTGTTGTGACGCCCGCCGCGGGAGATCACAGACTCCGTAATATAGTCTTCATACCAGAAACTGTACCAACTCCAGAATTAACCATAACCATCCGAAATATTCCATACTTACCTGTTCATTCATCCGGTACCTACTCTACCATATCCGAGTTAATTTGTGCCCAAATCATGATGGCATTAACACAAAAACCGATTAAGTTTTTGTTCGTGCGCAGACATCGACCACTGGAAGCCATAAAACCGAGCGAGTTTAAATTGTTTGATTCGACATTCCAACCAGAGTTAACTTGCCAAAAGCCTTTCATCAAACCCTTGTAAAAAAGATAAGGTATTTGTTTAATTTGACGCTATGTTCTGTAGAAGACATTTACTGAATCTGTTATGATAATCATCATGCTTCTTAATAGCCGTAAAAGTTAGTTGTTGAAAATTCGAGAGAGTATAAGCACAATGGACAGAGTGACGCCAAAGTTGGAAATGTTAAAACATATCAAATAAACTGGACTCTTTTTTTCTTTGAATCCCCTTCCTGATAAAAATAAAAGAAGAAAATTAGAGAAAATCCACGAAATCTGCCTCGAGAATTTTGACTCAAAATATTTGAAGTAATTTTTGGACATTTACTATCTCGATCTTGAACAAACACAACTCAGTGTGTTCTCTTCTTTATCCGAACAGTTTATAATAAATAGGTAGATGCTAAGTAGAGAATAGGCACGCATGCTCTGATACGTGAACTACATATTCAGGCTGGGCTAAGGGTTGGCTATGTGCTCTGCGCGGAATATGTTGATGAAGCGGGCCCTGGTTGTGGCCGTGCAGAGCGGGGCGAGTGTCGCGGGCCGGGCGTCGCGGCAGATGTCCGCGCCGCCGCCGCGCGTTCCTGCATAGATTACCACTAATTTTATTGGTTCCCTCGTACTTTTTGCTCTTCCTGGAATTCCTGACGGTTACTTGTGTCCTCCGGCATCTTGATACGATAACTCCTAATATAATGCGTCAATTGTATTTCATTAATCACGTGTTGTACTCTCGTTTCAATTTCAAACGCTGGGAGAGGTGTTACGAGATCAAGGCATTCCTGAGATGGCTTCTTATTTGAAGTAGTGCAGCTAACCAACATAGTTGTACTTAAAATGTTCATTGGTTGGGTAGTTTGTGGTTGTGTACAGTTAGGGTGATAAGGAAATACGTTGTAAAGATGTTGTCTATTTACTTTCTTTATAGTTTCACCTTTTTTGTACCTTTACTATAAAATTAGTGCTGACTGAGGTGTATTCAATATAAACTTTTATTATTGTTACTAAGCGATTTATTGGTACTAAACTATGAAAAGGTATTTTCTTAAAAACAATTTTAATCAAAACATAGTATGCCATCTGTACCTAATTCATTTTATTTAGTTGTACACGTTATAAGTTATTATTCAGGACATTTAACAAAATAATTAGAATATCAAATAATGAAGATGACGTGTTCAATAAATAGATCCAACTCAGCATGTCTCTTTATCAACAAGTCACAGTTTGAGTGTTCTATTAGGCACAATAGGCATAATTTATGGTTTGGTAGAGTCTTAAAATATTACCATTTTAATACAGACAAACAAGACAGCCGCTGTTTATGTTTTTTCTAACCACATGCCGATAAAAATAATAAATTCGAAAGGACTACTAAATTTTTAAACTATCTCTATTAATCTGTAAATGACATTTTTGAGTATTTATTATGAGTTTGTAAGTGAGCTGGCGCTTCCCCGATCCTGCGCGGAAGTAAATTATGTCTTTATCATTGGAGACATCGAGTTGTAACGATTTATAGAGGCGGGTGGTGGTGTTTTTGTGGGTCGTAGGCAATGGTCGCGGGCCCGGGGGAGGTCGGGGGGAGGGGGCATCGGGGTCGGCGGGTGCTGCGCCGGCGCAGGCGCGCGGGCGCTCGGCGGCGCCACGGGAGTCGCCGGGGTCGCCGGTAAATAATGACGTATAATAATTGATTAATCACTGTGCTCCCGGCGACGGCGCGGGCGATGCTATCGCCACATTCCCGACCCTGCGCTGCTATAAAGATGAGTCGCTAATTAATTTAAATGAGTCGAGACCGCCTGGCGGTAAGGACGCACAAAAACCGTCCGGTGCTGAGCCGTGCGGTGCGGCGCGGCGCGGCGCGGGGTGCGGGGTGCGGGGCGCGGGGCGCGGGGGGCGGCCGGGTCAGCGCTATCGCGACATCGCCGCATCGACACGACCGAATTATACCTGATTTAGATGATATCGGCGGCGGACGATCTGTCTACCGCTCCGTGCCGACTGACGTATCTTGATCCAAACTTGAGATCTGAACAGCGCTTCAATCATTCTTACAAATCGCAATATCAAAGACTAGATGTTGTGTTTCATTATAATACCCAAAAAGTACCAAAAAAATATCTTAACCATGTCTTAACATATTTATTTTTATGTTTTAAAATATAAACACTGTGAGGGTCAAATTCAAACATAGATACCTAAAGTAAACTTGCTTCTTAGTTAAATAAAAAATATATTAATTCCAACTTCTTCAACTTCAGTTCAGTAAGTACAGCAGAGACTCTATGTGGAATGCGTGTACGCAGATGAGTCGGTCGGCGTAGCGGCTCGTAGCTGGGAACGATCCCGGAGTATTGATTTAGCGCGGCCCGATCGATGACTGGTCGATATTGCGGTCGGTGGACCCGCTCTATCTCAGGACTAGCTCCAACCAACTATCAAATTAACATAATTAACAATATAAAAACAATATTGAAACGAATGAAGTATTTATAGTAGCAGATTGGATAAAAGATAACGAATTTCCAAACAAACAAACGTTTAACCCTTTTAATATGAATATTGAATACTTAGTAAGTAAATACTCACTCTGTCTTAAAGATAATGAATATACAAACTTTTAGTCTACGTTTTAAGTCCCTATTTTACTGTAATTCGAGATTGTGCTAAAAAACTTCATAATTTTAATTTGACCTATTACTTTGATGCAGTTAATAAACTTTAAAAAAACTTAGTGAGGTTAGAATTTAATTTATTTATTTTACCAGAAAAAAACAACGTCGTAATTTGATGTTTCAAGTTATAAAGCTGCAGTCGTTTAGGCGTATTGAAGAAATAAGATTATCCAATTTCTATGATATTGAATAAACGCGCGTTGAATTTAATTTATCCTTTAGCTATTTGAATTTGCATAATAAATGTTATCTGATTTCCTAAAAATATTTGAAAATCTAATAGGGCGGCGAAGAACAAAATATCTATTTGTGCTCTTAAAAATCAATCCGTTCTTCGAACCACGACATTAGAGATTCGAGTATTTTAAGGTCTTCAATTAGAATATATTCTCTAAACTAGTGAGTCACTATTAGAGAATAAATGTAAAGTTTTCCCACAACATTTTGTTCCAAGAATCGTTTCGATTTAACTTGACTAAGATGGTAATCTCTCTCTATCAACGAGTAGGATATCGATAGAGCGTGTTTATGGGAGCGATTCCACATGAAACGTATAGCCGTGTGGCTTCCGCGGCGCGCGGCTCGGCCGCCAGTCCTCGCCACCTCGTATCGAGACATGAAAGCGCGCGAGCCGACAATCAGCCATTGCAGGCTTTATCTCTACCTGATAGGGTCCACATTACGGCCCCAGCCGCGGCTCGTGTTAAGGAGCACATTAACGTTTAGTGTTATCTCAGTGTCCTCACTGAACAACTGCCGACTAATTAGTAGTGGGCTCCGTCGCGGCTACCTGCTCGATGGTCCTACCTTACATCCCACGCTTCTTATGGACCGTCATTACGAATACTCTCCTCAGCAATTACTTATTTATGACCTCGCGAGGATCGCAACGAAACCGAAGCCGGCTGAATGTCAAACGTAAGTTCCCGCAAAATTCGAGCGGGCGGCGTCGGGCAGAGAGTGCAGCTGGTAATAGTCGGCTCAATGAGCCTTATGTTAATTGCTGGTAATTGCTCTGTGTGCTCATAAGTCACCACTGCGGGGGTGCGGGGTGGTGCGGGGTAGCAGCAGCAAGATGGCCGGCGGATGCGGTAATTGCGTTCGTGGAACAGCCGCCGCCGCTCCGCCGCATACAGATTGCAGCGGCCGGCGTCCGCAAAAACGCATCGTGCAATTAGACGCCCCGCCCCCTCCCCGCAACCGCCCCGCTGACTAACATACTGAAAACTAAACACATATTATAACAAACTTCGTCTACCTTCTCCTACTTCAAGGCTAAGCTTACATCATAATCCCCAAAAAAAAGTGGTAAATCCTATTTTTGAGATGCGGATACGCACAGCAGGTTTCTCAGTGAGTTATTTTTGTAAGTCAAATCATTTATTTTCAAATAGATTCCTAAGAACACTTTTACTTACAAGCGTGTCTATTACAAAGAAAATTATATCTGTGTCACAAAATAAAATAAAACTATATCACAATGATAAAGAAGGGCCGCCACATTGTGATAGTTGCGTGTTCCATCGACACGATAAGAAGAAGAATGAAAAAGAAGCATGAGAAACTCGCACTTTGCGCCCCTCCCTTCGCTTTATCTTATTCTTACTTTAAGATTGCATCATCAGAAATCTGCTGATAAATCAAACATAAAATATGGCAAAGGCTCCCCAAGGACTTGTCTTATGATTTTCAACCACTCTACCACAGGAGTCCGCGAGCTGCTGGCTGCATTCAATCGACTTCTGGGTTATTTACTTTGGTCCATCATTAAACTCGATCACCTTTGGCTTACTTAGATTAGAGCCAAGACCAAAAATATTGCAAAGAAAAGGGTAGAGCACACACGTAAAATTGCTCATAAACTTAATGAAGAAAACATAGAAATATTATTGCAAAATATAACGTAAAATAAAGGGAGGGTCCAGGTAAGGAAGGGCAAAACCCAGCGCAATATGTTGTAGATATATTACAATGGAATGTTCAATTGGCAGTCCCTGTTCCCAACGTGAGCCGGAGCCCCTCGACTGTCCCTCGTCACAATGGCCGCGGATCAATACGGACGGAATGCGCGTTATAATGAGCTGGGTAGCGGGTTCGAGTTCAGCCGAGGACCCGCGAAGGTGAGCTACGGTCACAGTGGAGATCCATCGAGGACTGGGGTCAGGATGAGGACAGGCTCGTAATCTACGAACACTGGATCACAAATACTATGACGTTAGGTAAACAAATGAGAAAAAACGTCAAGTTGATTTCATTCCCATAAATGGAATATATTTCAAGTCAACACAGATATGAAGATTTGCATTCAATTTCTGAAACTTTAACCTGTAAAATAGAAATCAAATATCCAATCATTACCAGCTATGGCAAAGCGTGAAAGAAGTATGCAAAATGGAGCAATCACATTTGATTTGTGTGATTAAAGTGACATAGTTTATTGTGCAACAAAATGTCTTTGACTTCGAAAATAAAATAAATAATCCTAGAAATCTTGTACAAATGCCTAAGACAGTAATTAATCCTAAAGCGGCAAGCAAATTGCGCTCCAAACAAAGTAAATACGACTGTAATTATTCTTCTGGTTCGTTTCCTGGTACCTATGATTCCAGGTACTATTAACAAACAATCCCAGCTCCCAAGCTTGCCTGTCTGTCCTGTCGTAGGGCGAAATAATGTTGTATGTTACGTTAAGTATCTATCATACATGAACAAGCAAAAAATATGTGTTTCCGAAAGCATACAATCCCTTCAAAGTCAGAGTGAATAGGCATCTTCTTGGTGACCTCTCTCCATTTAGAACTCTGTGCCTGTCACCCCTGACCTAGCTTAGAGTCAAGAGCAACCCACATTTTTAATATACAAAAGAAAAACATAGAATGTGCCGGCTGCATTTCCTCCCGGGTATGCTGTAAAAATCAGCTAAGGGATTCCAGGGTATCTGTCATCATCTCCCTAGCTTTATTATCCCGTATCTTACGGGGCTACCTAATCCAGGGAATTGAACGAGTGTACTGGTTTGAGCGACTGGTCAGAGCGACTGCCATCTGATCTCCGCAAACCAGAAGGTAAACCAGACCCAATCCTAGATTAGGTCAGAGTTTTCAAGCCGCCAATGCTTAGTACTGGCCTCTGATATGGCTTAACGACTAATATGTACGGTATTAAACGATATTAATCGGGACCAACGGCTTAACGTGCCTTCCAAAGCACGGGAAAAGCGCCGAATTGACGTACATATCTAATTCGAAAACCGAAAAACACATTGGTACGTGGTGGGATTCGAACCACGACCTCTCGCTCAGGAGGCAGCGGCCCTATCCACTACACCATCGGGCTCTGTCGAGGGTATCAGTATGTTGCAATTTAGGCGTTTGGCTGACAACCTGTCACTACAGCAATATACCTACAAATCTATCTTAAATAACCCTTAAAGCTTTGTCAGACGTGGCGCAATGATCTTTTTTTAAACTGTGAACGCTCTGCCTAACCCATTAGGGATAAAGACTTGATTATATGTATATATGAAGTCTATCGCAGTTTGAAGTTTACGAATAAGTACTCGCCAAACTTAATTTTTAACAGTAGACCTTCGAAGATGTTTCTTGATACTTTACAAATATTTTGAACATAATATACTTTTAATAACATGTAAGATCTACAAGGTTTTGTGTATTTTTCTCTAGACACCCGACTGCCTGTACCTCTGGCACTGGTCCATTAGATGGCAGCTCGGTTCTCGGAGAGTGGCACAGTCGGCCGTGGTTCTCAGAACACGCGACTTTGCAATCACTTTTCCACTTAAACACATGACCATACCCGACTGCTAACTAATAACTGGCTTGCCAATGGCTATGTTTACTGAACACAGATTAAAAACATTAATATTTACATTTAAGCAAAAAATATATATTGCTTTTGGTATGACGACTCTACATTTTTAGGACATTTCGTAGAATTTCACGCACCATAAACATTTTGGTACAAAAAACATTCTGATAAGTACCTGATAGAAAATCTTAAAAACTTATGTCGCTATTTAAAATTGGGAAGTAATAACAATCCGGGGGTAGCCGACCCCGTGAGATACATGATAAGGCTAGGGAGATGATGATGACTCGGATAGTAATTATTATTGCAGTTTATCACATAAAGCGTTAAAAAGTCCAGAGACCTAGCTGCGCATTATAACTATGCGATATGTTATACTTAACTATGTAGCCGACCCCGTGAGATACATGATAAGGCTAGGGAGATGATGATGACTCGGATAGTAATTATTATTGCAGTTTATCACATAAAGCGTTAAAAAGTCCAGAGACCTAGCTGCGCATTATAACTATGCGATATGTTATACTTAACTATGTAGCCGACCCCGTGAGATACATGATAAGGCTAGGGAGATGATGATGACTCGGATAGTAATTATTATTGCAGTTTATCACATAAAGCGTTAAAAAGTCCAGAGACCTAGCTGCGCATTATAACTATGCGATATGTTATACATTAACTATGTAGCCGACCCCGTGAGATACATGATAAGGCTAGGGAGATGATGATGACTCGGATAGTAATTATTATTGCAGTTTATCACATAAAGCGTTAAAAAGTCCAGAGACCTAGCTGCGCATTATAACTATGCGATATGTTATACATTAACTATGTAGCCGACCCCGTGAGATACATGATAAGGCTAGGGAGATGATGATGACTCGGATAGTAATTATTATTGCAGTTTATCACATAAAGCGTTAAAAAGTCCAGAGACCTAGCTGCGCATTATAACTATGCGATATGTTATACATTAACTATGTAGCCGACCCCGTGAGATACATGATAAGGCTAGGGAGATGATGATGACTCGGATAGTAATTATTATTGCAGTTTATCACATAAAGCGTTAAAAAGTCCAGAGACCTAGCTGCGCATTATAACTATGCGATATGTTATACATTAACTATGTAGCCGACCCCGTGAGATACATGATAAGGCTAGGGAGATGATGATGACTCGGATAGTAATTATTATTGCAGTTTATCACATAAAGCGTTAAAAAGTCCAGAGACCTAGCTGCGCATTATAACTATGCGATATGTTATACATTAACTATGTAGCCGACCCCGTGAGATACATGATAAGGCTAGGGAGATGATGATGACTCGGATAGTAATTATTATTGCAGTTTATCACATAAAGCGTTAAAAAGTCCAGAGACCTAGCTGCGCATTATAACTATGCGATATGTTATACATTAACTATGTATTATATATTATGTGCTTTAACTTCAGTTCGGGCTACAAGATACAAAAATATCTAGTTAGTGTGTAAGCTATTTTGTAGAGATAGATAGGCATAATAAATGAATTATAGTAAAATAATAATTTTATAGATAGCAACCGCGCTATGTGTTATTTTGGCGGGTTGTAATGAAATAATGGTTAATCTTGTTAGCCGACAAATACGTGCGAGTCAATCATATTATATACGTGTGCAAGGTTTTGATCAAAAACTAGGCTTTTAACAAAATACTGGTCATATACCAGAGAAACGTAAGAGCCCGATGGTGTAGTGGATAGGGCCGCTGCCTTCTGAGTAGGAGGTTGTGGTTTGAATCCCACCACATACCAATGTGTTTTTCGGTTTTCAAATTTCATATGTACGTTTATTCGGTGCTTTTTCCTTGTTTCGGAAGGCACGTTCGGCCATTGGTCCCGGTTAATGTCGTTTAATACCGTAGAAATTAGTCGTTAAATCATGTCAAAGGCCGGTGCTAAGCATTTTGATAACTCTGACCTGAGCTTAGATTGGGTCTGGTTTTCCTTCTGGGTTGCAGTCGCTCTGTGTAAAAACCAGTACCCTCGTTCAATCACCTAGTATAGGTAGCCGACCCCGTGAGATACGGGATAAGGCTAGGGAAAAAAAACAGAGAAACGTCTAGGATTTTGTCAAAGTCCGGGTTCATCCCCGTTTTTGATCATAAAACTGATTTCGTCATAACTTTACGACAGATTTGAGTATTGAAATTTTCGCAGTTGTTGACTACAATATTAGAATGTTATTTTGATCGGAATTTTGAAATATCGAGGTAACAAAATCGCGGCAAATATTACAATCTAATTTATAGTTAGTTCTAAGTTTTGTACTTCTTCTTCTGTCGAGTGGGTATCGAGTCTATCGACCCGATGAACCCTGGTGTCAGAGTTTTTAAACCGCCTAGTAGCACAACTATCAGGCCTCTGACATGGTTTGAGTAACGACCACTATCAAAGACAGCGACCGGGACGGACGGCTTAACGTGCCCTCCGAAGCACGAAATCTTTTTCTTTTTCGGACAATCAGGTGATTCAGCCTGCAATGTCCTAACCAACCAGTTTTGTACTGTAAATAAGGCTTTATTTTGTAAATAAAGATTTATTCACTAAATGATAAGATATGATGAGTACTGGGCTATTAGAAAACAAAATGTTGCAATTTATTTTACTAATACGGTCATACACACTACAGTAGTTTGAAATTATGATAATTTTTAAAGTGGACCGTCTGATGTTATATGTGACCGTTTTTATAACAAAACAAAAAAAACATTTTGCATTCATACAATACAACAAACTACGCAGTTGACTGTACAAAATTAACTCCACGATTTTAGACATACATACATAAAATCACGCCTTTATCCCTTACGGGGTAGGCAGAGCGTAAAACGCCTCCTAAAAGGCGCTTTCGCCACGTCTGACATAAATTGGGGGCAATTTTAGATTGTAGTGTGTATTGCTGCAGTGACAGGTTGTCAGCCCATCGCCTAAATTACAATACACTGTAACCCTCGAATCCCTTTTGCTGACTTATACAGCATGCCCGGGAGGAAGGGCAACTGGAACATTCTATGTTTTTCTTTCTCTCCCAGTCCAGTATGGAAGTTTGTTCTTCTTAGAACTGACGGAAATTAATCTCGATTGGTCATAAAAAAACATACTGAGTGAGTTCTAAGATTTAATTTAGGCTGCAGTCCATAATGATGTACGAGTAGGTTCTAGTTAGGCAAGTCAGCTTATTGGGAGCGAGGTGGAAGCCACTCGCCGCGCTTCGCAGAACTCATGAATGACACAGCAGCAGCCGAGGACGGGCGGAGCAGGCCGGCGGGTACTCGCCGCTGCAGCGGGCTCCAGCACCGGCAACACGTTACATCATTATTACCCACAGACCCTGTTGTAAACAGACGAGGCAAATATATACGGAAACATGTCCTCCTCGTAACTAGGAACTAAGTAGGTTGAGCTCTAAACATTTGTCAAAATGGCTCATATTTGAATATTGCTCTTTATCTTCCATGCTTCCATGCTGGACTGGGAGCGAGAGAAAAACATAGAATGTGCCAGCTGCATTTCCTCCCGGGCATGCTGTAAAAACCAGGTAAGGGATCTGAGGGTTTTCAGTATATTGTAATTTAGGCGATGGGCTGACAACCTGTCACTACAGCAATATGCCTACAAATGTATCTAAAATAACCCTCAAAAATTTGTCATACGTGGCGGAACGACCTTTGTTCAGGTCGTTTACGCTCTGCCTACCCCCTTTAGGGACAAAGGCTTGTATTATATGTATGTATATATGTATGTATGCTCTTTATCTACCCATAGATTCAGTAAGAGTAAGTAAGGCCCATTATTATAAACAGCACTTGAGACTGACAGCTAGTTCGTATCTGAAATGTTATTTCAGTACAAAAGGACCTGTCAAATTCTTACTTACCTAATATTACTCTCAATCTTGAGATCGCTTTATAAATACAAGCCATAAGCCATAGGCCATTCATTCATCCATCTATCTATAAGTATAACATAATATGCTTCCATGTTCTATTCTGGGACTGATAGAAATGTTAATTATTTTTCTTTGTGCCAGATTATTCCATGAGCCAGGATTGCTATCTTGGGATGTCTGGTTGTCAACTTTGGCTCGCCCTAGATAGCGGATAACTATAGTCTGTCAACGTCGTGCTTACCGCGCCCTAGGGGTACAGACGTTGGGGGGGACGCGGTAGCACGCGGCGATTGTGTGGATGTGCGCACGCGTCGTCCTCGCTCACCCTCCTGCTTCACCGCCCGCACCCCCGTTACCGCGTCCCCGCGCACGTCTGTACCCCTAAGGCGCGGTAAGCACGACGTTGACAGACTATAGTGGATCTGTTTCTTAATAATTAGTATTAGTAATAGTATTAGTAACCCGTAACACAGAATCCTATTAGCATTTTTTTTTGTATTATTATATACTTCCATGCTGGCCTAGGTGCGAGAGAAAAACATAGAATGTGCCAGCTGCATGTTCTCCTGGGCATGCTGTAAAAACTAGCTAAGGGATCCGAGGGTTTTTGTATATTCAGGTATTTAGGCGATCGGCTGACAACCTGTCACTACAGTAATATACTTACAAGTTAAACAAGTCCTTTTTTTAGGTCGTTTACGCTCTGCCTACCCCATTAGGGATAAAGGCGTGATTATATGTATGTATGTAAAATATTAGCCCCATAACACAAATGAATTCGTGCGTCTAGCAAGAGCTCCACTTTTAAACTATTGTTCATTAAACAATGCCGCGTCTCTAGTTTAACAGGTCTGTGTTATGCGGCCCAAGTTGAGCTATGTATGTTTACAAGCGTTATTACAAGCTTACGGCTAAATGTCTAAAATCTTTCAAATATCTGCGTGTGCATGCAGTCGGTACTTTACTACTTACCTATATATACCTAGTATTTCCAACTCGGTTTTAGAATAAAAGTAAACAACGTTCCATGTCTTTTTATCTAAATACATATTTCATAAATAAATGATACCTACATGTTGGCAAATTAGTGAAATTGCTAAAACTACAAATTCATTATGTTGTTATATCTCATAACTAAAACTTATTTAAGAAACAAGATCTTCGATTTAAAGACACGAAACTTTGTTTACCTTTATTCTAAAACCGAGTTGGAAATACTATACACGTGTTTTTACGCTCGCGTTTCGTTACGTGGCTCTATGCACTTACTGAGTTTATTTATTACGTTTGTAATATTTATACCTGTTACAATTTAAATTGCTCATTAGACAATGAATTAGAAGACATGTAGTGATTTCATGGTTTTAGTTGAAAAATATTGTGGATTTACTTGCTAGATTACAGCAATAACAAAAACATACTCAGAAGATTTCAGTATTCTAAGCAGAAAGCCTATCGATTGCTTCTGCAATAGGTATTACGCGCTAAAATCTAAATCGCACTATCTTTTTTCGTGAAAAGATTCAAGATAGGGTCGCATTTAACAGCCCTTACTCAACCAACGTTACGTCAACCACGTCAGAGGCCTAATAGCTGTGCTACTAGGCGTTTTGAAAACTCTGACACCAGGGTTCATCGGGTCGTTCAACTCGAGAATCCACTCGCCAAGAAGAATACATACATATATAAACGTCTTTATCCCTAATGGGGTAGGCAGAGCGTAAACACCTAAACCAAGTTCTTTCCGCCACGTCTGACAAAGTTTGAGGGTTATCGTATTTAAGATAGATTTGTAGGTATATTTGCTTAGTGACAGGTGGTCAGCCCATCGCCTAAATTACAATATACTGAAACCTTCGGATCCTTTAACTGGTTCTAGCTAAGAAGAAGAACAGCTCTCAATTCCGAGAATTCTCAATCACATGTGATGGGCACGGCTGTATTTAATAAAATACCCGACGTAATCAAGCAGGCACCAAGCTTAAATAACTTTAAATCACGGCTTAAGCATTAGCTTGTCGAACAGGCATTCTTTAGTTATAATGATTTTATTAATTTTAATGACAATGAAAGCAATACAATTTAAATGATTATTAATGTGATATACTTATTAAGTGCTTATAATTTTTGACTTGTAATTTACAATTATTAATAAATTTATCTCTATCTCTCTATCTCATACAAAAAATAATATAATATCTAACATCAACCATAGATCTCAATTAAGCGTAAAAAAAAATACAAATATATTTGCTCTACCACAGTTAGGTAGACATATTTTCCGTCATATGTCTAAATACCTATAGACGTACTAGAATTTATCAAATAAAAGTATTTCTTTCTGATAAGTTTTGTGTTATGAAACTTATTGTAAATTTTTTAGCTCTACCAACTAAGGCTCGTATTTACAAAGCAATCTCAAGATTGACAGCAATATTAAGTATGGATTTGCCAGGCCACATTGTACTGAAATGACGTTTCTGATACGAACTTAAAATAGCTGTCAGTCTCAAGTGCTGTTTATAATTCGGACGAGTAGGTACCTATTAAATAGTTTAAGCTATACAACATTAGACAACCATTTATTAGTTGTGTATATATACAATTGCAGATACCTAGGTACCTAGTCTACGTATTGTGTTTTTTCTCTCTTTCATGAATACTTTTTGTAAAATTTTATCGACTGTGATGAAGCTTAACTATTTTCTTTGTAATGGATCACGATGTGAAATCGCTCCCGTTTCTTTCGTACCTATCTATGATGGATGGTGGTATTAAATTCTAATAACGAGGAGAAATCAAAAAAGTACATTCTTCTGTAATGTGGCTGGTGTTTGATGGCGGCGGTGGCGGTGGTGGTGGCGGTGGCGGGCGAGGAGAGAGCGCGCGCTTTATGTGCGCAGCGCACGCGACGCGCGGGCCGCGGGGGGAAAGATGATATAAGTGGGCGTGGCCAGCACCGCCCCGCCCACTGCACGCGTCTCCTGCGGCTGTGTGGGTGCACGCACACACAGCCCCGCACTGCAATCACGACACACCCGCCTGACCATCCGCTCGCCACCGGCCGCCCCCCGCGCCCCTCGCCGCCACCCCCGGCCCCCGCCGCCCGCTGCCACGCAAATCGCACCCACCGCTGCCGGCCAGCAATTTACTTATCCAACTCCTAATAGAGGTTCTTGTTTAATTTAAGTACTTGTGTATTCGCTGCTACTTCACCTTCCGAACAACTGCTTTATTTTTCAGTTTACTGATCAATTTGTTCATAATGCTCGTAATTAAACGAGTTAGAGCACAGAATAAACAACATTTAATACGTAGGTACGAGTACGTACGCTTAATCTTAATGCATTACAAAATCTAGTAGGTACCTACTTGCAAACTGATAAAAAATAATCTACTGTGTGTACCTACATACTCGTATTGGCGGATGCGGGTGGATTGCAAATTCTGTTTGCGATATGCAGATGACGGGCGGCGCCGCGTCGTGTCGCGTGTTGACACAAGCGGGATGCAAATGCAGACGACACACGCCACGCACCGCCACGCTATCGCACCCCGCTAATTACCGCCGCCACACAGCTACACACTGGCGGAGAGCTTTTTATCACTCCACAAAAACACCAATAAAAGCCTTAATTCTTGCTAATGTAATTCGTGGTGGCTAATCATCCGCGGCTAAGTATCGCGGCTTGTGCGGGGGTGAAGCGGGGACGGGGGCTGCGCGGGCGGCGGCGGCGGCGAGAACAAAGCAGGAAACCGGGGAAAAAACCGCGCTTCGAGCCGCGTAATGATAAATACGAGGAAAGCGGCCGCGGTGCATTTAATGCGGGTAATTAGAGCTATCGCGAACGACCCCGCACCCGCACGCAAACTATTCACAGAATTAATCATCGCGATCATAATACCCGACTTTTAATTTCACTCGCTGTTTTGCTTTCCGACTAAAATTGTAGAGAAACGTATCAAAAATGTGTTCAAAAAGTGCGGCTATAAATCTAGTATAATGAGGCTCGTTGTATGATAGAGCGGGGAGCCGGCGTAGGGGATAATTACGGTGGGATAATAACTGCGTCTAATTGGGGCTCGTTAGCGCGCGTGGTGGAGCGCTCAGCGGCTGAGCGGCGCGGGCACGGCTGGCGCACGACGCCCGCGCGGCCGGGTCTCCCGCGCCGCCGCCGCTACCGCCGCGCGGCCGCCGACCGCCCGGCCGCCCGGCCGCTGTCCGCACTAAATTCGGACAATGTACTCCGAGCACATACCACATCAGTCACACTCCACGCTGGCTCGCTTACACCAACTATGCAATGATACATGAGGTCACGTCAAAAGCGATACAAAAAACATAATAGATGATACGCAATTTTACAAAGTTTGCAATGTATGTGTCCGTCAAGTAAACAGAGAGCTCCTTGTTGTCTTTGATGTTTTAAAATATATTTTTTACTTTCAAGTACCCACATAAAGATCTCACTGAGACGCTGAGATTATCTCGTTGAGAAAATACTTTTTCCAATGTGTAGTTTTGTAAAGGTTTATGAGATCTCATGGGTAGGTACAACTGTACTTATGATAAATACCTCCAAAACAAGTAATGTCGGATATGATATTTAAGTAGTTAGTATAGTATTATCAAATAAAATGGACATCACACCGATTCCAATCAAATAAGAATGATGATGTAAAATTGTGTCAAATATTGTTAGGATATAGGCAAGGATCACCAACACAAACCTGATCACTGACTTCCAGGAAAAAGGGACGATAAAAGTCAGTCCTGTCCTGCACCTGGTTTCTCTCTGTTTATGTCAGTTATTTTCCTTTCCTATTTTATTTTTTATTTTTTTTCTGTACCCTGCTTAGCAATAAGGCAGCCTATTTGTAGTAGTAGTTATTTGTTATCATTTAATTTTATTTTCTCTTGTGTTTTTTCTGTGCATAAAAGTATATTCTTATCTTAATTTCTTATCTTATTTTATCCCATCAGATTAAGATATTGAAATAATAAGGAGTGCATTTGTGAGTTGCGCAAACTTGGGCACTTAAACTCATCCCACGTGAATAATCTCAATGGGATAATAATAAATGTGTTTATAAAAAACAATTTACTGACCCGACCAGTGATAACAAGCATGGATGACCATCATGTAGTTTACAGGCATCATGTGACCAGTCTGCAATATCCTACCCAAATAGAAATAACATCTTAAAGCCATTGCCCCCCGATGTCGAAACATCAAATTAAATAAATATATCAATGTTTACAAAAAAAGCAACTCAAGTACGAAAAGAAAAAACCTGTAGGTAGGTAAATAGCTACCTAATCTAAATATTTTTTTCCTTCAATTTCTCGCATATTTTTTTAACTTATTTATTGACATAACACATAAATCAAATTACCGTTCTAAATAAATAAAATACATCTTCTAGAGCTGCTATTTATTAAACTAAACATTAAATTCTATATTCTTTACATATTTTAAAACTGAAATGATGTAATGATAAATAAAATCCTGAAAATATGATTTTTACGTTCGTCCGTAATAATGACATGAACGCGTGCTTATTTGTAGCTCGTAGCAAAAGTCTACAATTAGTTTCACCTGTGAAACTTGTTGCATTACTTTGCAATCAATATATCAAGTCCCTGGACTATTCAGTTTATGTTACACTTCTTATTAGGGAGTGGATTCTTGAGTCAAACGACCCGGAGAACCTTGGTGTCTGAGTTTCCAAGCCGTCTAGTAGCTCAGCTATTAGGCCTCTGACATGGTTTGAGTGACGACCACTATCCAAGACAGTGACCGGGACTGACGGCTTAACGTGCCCTCCGAAGAACGGAATCCTTTTTTCTTTGGAACAATCAGGTGATTCAACCTGCAATGTCCTAATCAAACTGGGGAAATCCTCATAAAGTGATCCCCCCCTGGGAATCGAACCCAGGATCTCAATTTTTTAAAATGTATTTATTTAGTTACAAAAAATAAGTCTTAATATGACAATCGGTGTCGTTAAATCCGATAGGGTTTGTCAACGGATCGTAAGCCCATGGCTCTGACCACTAGACCACGGAGGCAGTTAAGTTACACCTGTAACAAACACTTAGTACTTAGCTTGTACAATAAAATTAGTATAAATAATATTTTTTCTTTATGAGGGTAAAGTTAGTTATTTTTATTTTTGTGCTTATTTTTTTCTCTATCCCAAATACCGAGCTAGCGAAGGACCCTGAGCAAGCTTAACGAATCAGTGATTATAGTTAAAAAGCGTTGCATAAAAATATCGTGAAAAACATAGAATGTATCAACTGCTTTTCTTCCCAGACATACTAAGCTTTAGGCTGACAACTTGTCTTTACAATATACACTCATATCTGAAAAAATATTGAGCCGTTCTGTTTGCCGTTGTGGATCGGTTTTGTAGTGTAAAAATTAAGTTTTCATATTGAAAGAATAAAAAGAAAAGAATATGAAATGAATTTTGAACAGCACTTGAGACCGACAGCAGTCCGGATCAAAAATGTCATTTTAGTACAAAAGGACCTGTCAAGTGCATGCGTAATATTACTCTCAATCTTGAGATCGCTTTATAAATACGAGCCTAAAACCGTGAGTTATTTTGTTTCTCCAACAGCTTGAAGTTCGGAAGACAAGTGACGGTCGTTACTCACAGCCGGTGACATTCTAGCTCATTCCTTCATTCCTGTGATTGTCACAAATTAGACCTGCTTCTACTAGGTATTCCATTTGTTTTAACATTGTAATTTCAGGATTGCAAAAGTGCAATCTACGCTGTACCCATCTGCTATGAAAAAGTTTTCTTACTCAGGCCCAGCTTCTTAAACTAACTGAGAAACCAGTTGTTGGTCTATTTATTACATGTGTAATGTCTGCATTTACTCAATCTTCTTATTTACTTATTTGTGGTTAAATCAGTACAGTTAAATTTGTCTGCGTTGCTGAATGTACCGAAGCGGAGCTTCAAGTTCATCCGCGACGTCGATACACCTCATTCATAATACTGTTATGAAGACGTCCGCAGGCGACAATACTCGGATAGTTTATATTTACCCCGAGTGTAGGGGCTGGCGGGGGCTGCTGCGGGCGCGGCGGGGGAGGGGGAGATTTATGCGTCGTGCGCGACAAGCGGAGATTTATCACGCTCGTGCTGCGCCCGCGCACCGTAACGAGCACACCGGCCAAATGAAAAATGCATTCATATATCAAACACATATCACCTAGTCTCATTACATCACCGAGGGAAGCCATAAAGAATGAGAGAGTTCCATGTACAACATATCTTTTAATGAGTCCCATCCTTTCATCTTCTATTTATACAAACGACTTGACATTTAAACTCACAATAACGTTCCACTCTTTGTATGCAAAGCATTCAATGTTATCGTATTGTACGGCTTTATTGCCGAACATTAAAGCTTTTCGCGAAAGCCGTATCGGTGGCAAAACGGTGAGCGAGATTTGTAGCGGCGCAGTTAATAATTCAGCGATATGACAGCGTACACAGTGTTTACGGGCGATTACCAGAACAGAATCGATAAATCCGGGGTTAGGCGCGAGTTATAGCCGCGGCGCATTTGTACTTTGTGTGCGCGGACGCTTCCTCAAGCCATTTAGATTAATTTATCGCCGCGAGGCGCGCGCGCAGCGACACCCGCACTAAACATGTCACGAGGTGCAACCCCCCGCCCCGCACCTCACACACACCTGCCCCCCTCCCTGCATTGTCTAAACATACTCCTGTAAGCTTTATTGCGAGCTAATTGTCCGCTAAACATCGACAACATCGATCCATTACAACTGAGACTTGATTTAATTTAGACCAAACTATTAAAACCATTCAAATACTACTTACTCTACATTCTCGCAACTTTCAAGTTACTAACTTACAATCAACCGTTGAGATGAACAGGTACTCAATACTGCTCAAATTCTTTGAAACACTAGAAGTATCTAGATGTTTAGATAAAACAGTTGGACATCATGAGTAATATTATGTAATACTTAGGTCAGATCTGACGAAGCATAAAAAATTTCAATTAGTTTTTGCGTACCTACATAGGTAGGTATTACAATTAAATAATTACTTATTTTCACCAGAAAACCAATACCTATGAAAGTTACAAGGTTCGATTGATTACGATCAAAAGATAATGACGCATACCGACGATATTAAAGTGCAAATCAAAACCATAAATTGCCTGCCAATAGGTATTGTCTAAATTACAATACACTGAAATTTTTGTTCCCTTTTACTGACTTCTACAGTAATCCCTGGAAAAAAAAACAGAAATAATTTATCATTCTAAGATTTTCTATCGCACCCGTTGAGCATGGTAGAAAAAAAAAGATATGACTTCACAAAAATTGCACGAAATAATCTTAAACTTTGGCAGTAATTAACGAAGTTGTTACTGAGTAAAACTTCTACATAAAAATATATTTATTATTATTACTTACTGAGCCTTAACCAGAGCACAGGTCAGAGCCAAAAATAATTAAAATTAAGAAATAAAATTGAGCATTTAATTCAAATAACATTTTCTGAATGCACCCAAATCTTGATCAACAGTATCGAAAGCTTTTTATAGATCCTCGGATAAGGGAGACATTCCCCAAAAGCATAGTTTAAACGCGTAAAACTGAGGATATTATTTTGTTTTGTTAGTCGTTGGCGTGAACCATACTGTAATGTAAACGTTGTCTACAGGCCGTGATGAATGGGGGCGCGTGGACGTTTAACGATCTCGCAAGCACGTAATGGATAACCAAATGCGTTCAATTGTTCTCCGGAGATTAAGAGTCTCGGCTCGGAGGGACGGGGGGAGGTAGAGGGACGGAAGGGGGAGGGGGGGAGACAAAAGCGCATTCTTCAGGGATTTATCGAGCGTTATTTGTAGCTGCAACACTCGTCGCCGGATTACTGCCGAGAGGTGTTACTGCACCAACTATATTTTTGTCCCATGTCATGAATTGGGATCGACAATGAATAGGCAGATCACTTGTTCAAAGTTATTTTTTTTTCAAGATGACAATCCTTGTTTTCAGAAATTATACTTATTTTAAATAGAGTCAGTCTACCTTCACTACAAGTAGATACTTACACATACACCATCCATCAAAGAAACCCTTATAAAATAAAAGGAAAGTTATTCATTTCGTCAGACAGAGGGAAAGCCTTGTTAATGTGATTTCTTTAAATATAGAGCAATAATGTTTCCTCAGCTGCTAAGCCGAGTTAATCCGCATGATCCGGGTGTCGAGGCGCTAAGCCGGGCCGCGGCCCCGTAGCCCGGATCAGCGACACCTACAGGCTACCGTGACGACTGTTTGACAACAATTAGTTAAACAAACAAGGGGCCGCACTCGTCGGTGTCTCTTCGTTCACGCTAATCCTACTCGCAATCCGGTCACGTTCCGTCAATCAGTATTTTTAGTAGCAGAACATTCCTCCTGTTAAGTCTACTTAGCTTTGTGTATTTAACTTTAACAGTTGCTTTAACACGTGTATTTGTTCGGGATGGGGTGAACCGCCGGCGGGCGCGGTGCGGCGGTGGCGGCGCGGTGTGATGAATTTATTCGCGAAATGAAGTGAGTGAGTGAGCGCTGCTCTCGATGCCTCCCTCCGCCCTGTCGGTGCCTGCGGGGGGACGGGGACGGGGGAAGGGGGAGGGGGTGTTGAGGGGGAAGTAAGTTTCATTAACCATGAAAATGACAATCCCCGAGTCGCGACGGCGCGCGGCTCCGCGGCTAAATTGCTTATATCAATTTCATTTCACGTTTCATAATGTCGGTGATATTATAATTGAAGCTTCTTTTATTGAGACTGTATTTAATTTTGCATTATGTTTTTATGTAAATGATTTCTATGAAGTTTTCAGTCTGTTGCCCTTTACTAGACTAGCGCTCTTTATTTAAATTGATGCGTTTTTCTAGAATTTTACTTTATAATCTAGCTCTATTTAGTTATGGGTATTTAGATGCAATTAGCTGTTTCTTTTTCATTCTTGAGAAGGGTTAATTAATTAAGCCTAACCTTCTTCTTTAATTCGCCTTCAAAGGCACCGCCTTGCAATAAATTCAGAGTGCGTTAAATACTGTAATTAATACAGGTTTGTTCGTTGTGCGGTTGTGCAAATCTAGAGTCCCCTTGTTGGTGGTGCGCGGTGCGAGCGGGGAGCGGGGAGCGGGGAGCGCGCGTTGTCCGCGGAGCGCATAAATTACCGCGCGACATTATAATAGCGTCTTGACTGTCGCGCGGCTGCGGCGCGTCGTGGCGGCGCGGCGGCGCGGGCGCAGCGCGAGATGGTGCGCGATAGCGACGACGAGTTAATTCCGATACCATCGCCCTCACCTCCCCCGCGCCCCGCACACACCCCGCATCCCTATTATCTCCACAGAGTTATTTATTTCTCCAAAGAACAACAAAACCGTAGCTGTTTGACTCGAACTCTACAAGCTTTCCGAACTCTCTCAAAATGTAATGATGTTTCCACCGATCTGTGTGATGAATGCGGTTTGAGATTTACGTGTGTAAGCTAACAGGTAATTAGGTGACGGTTCATTATGCTCCCGGTGAGGTTTCCATCCGGCACTAATGAGAAGTCAACTGGTGGGAGCCGCGGAAGCTGCGTCGCACGTGTGTGACGTCACAGGCGGTGCCGCGCAGGCTGCCGCGGTAATGACGCAGGGCTTCCGCGTCCCGGGTGCCGCCATCGCCGTGCCGCCCGGGGCGGTTCATCCTCCACAGGCACGTTTATGATCATCAAGCACATCTGCTGAGCAGAAACTTTGCTATGTTTTTTGTTTATTTTCTTCATTATCAGATAAGATAGATGATATTTATAGGTAAAAAGGGAATTATCTGTATTTATTAAAAGTTTAATCTAATAATATTTACACCATTAGTTTACACCTATATTTACATCTAGTCGAAGAGCCCCCCCCCCCCCCACAAGGCGTCTGACCACCAATAACCAGTGGTTTCAAATGCCGGAGGCACAAAATAATAATTGTCGCCTAGAGTAGAGTATTTGACTCTCTTTCTGTCAGCCGCAGCTTCAGCAGCGGTCCCGGCTGATGTCTCTGTGCGGCTGAGGTGCGAGGCCGCGGAAGTGCTGACGCACGTAGCGTCCCACAGTAGGCACTTTCCTTTCTGCCATGGCACCAGAGTTAACCCGTCTGGTCCTTTACCGTCTGAACGGCTAAGTACCGGTGGTTCCAACACACAGGGTACATTGGCTAATATTAAAGCCCTCTGGACAATGTCATTCAGGGCGTGGTGTCGTGGGAATCTTCCCGAACATCGACAGCAACTCAGCGTGTGGTAACCGTTTGCCTCCACCATGGCCCCGCAGATGCATCGATGCGGTTGACAAACTCCGCAGCCAAGGCGGAGAACTACAGCAATACGCAAAGAGTCACTGTCAAGTAGGGTTCCCATATATAGCGATGGTAGAGCCTGCAACCACGCTCCTGACTCTGGTCTTGACACTGCCCTGAGTCTTGCCAATTCTGTGCCAGTGGCTACCCCTATAAGCTGGCCGAGTATTTCTTTAGACCCTATGTCATCCCAAGGTCGGAGCGGATGGGAAAAGAGCTGTCCATCTTGTTTACCCTGCTTCCATTGGATGTTAGAATTTTAGAAACAAGATCAACAACCATGCATTTCCTTCCATGCTGGCCTGGGAGCGAGAGAAAAACATAGAATGTGCCAGCTCTATTTCCTCCCGGGCATGCTGTAAAAACCAGCTAAGGGATCCGAGGGTTTCAGTATATTGTAATTTAGGCGATGGGCTGACAACCTGTCTCTACAGCAATATACTTACAAATCTATCTTAAATAACCCTCAAAACTTTGTCAGACGAGGCTTAACGACCTTTGTTTGGGTCGTTTACGCTCTGCCTACCCCATTAGGGATAAAGGCGTGATTATATGTATGTATGTATGTATCAACAACCCCATGCGCCGATGCAAGAAAAGCCAGCAAGCTGAGGTCAGCTTCGCGGCGGAGGGTCCCGCACACGTGTCACACCCAAACCCCCAAGTCGAATGGGTGATGATGCTTGGCTCCTGATCATCGGTAAGGGAGACGTTCAATATGGTCTCGGCCGTATCTTTCAAAGTGCAGTCGAAGGCAGTGATGTCGCCAGGACATAACCAAATTGGAGTAGTCCTGAGGAGGTACGTAATCTTAGGAATAGCGAAGCACATTCTCAACAGTACCATGGCAACGTGAGGTGAGATGTTGGTAAGACGTTCTTGGGCGAGAATTGGGGAACCCAGCAGACTGTATGTGTTGGAGGATAGTTGTTAAAAGAAATATGTAGAGTCAGTGATATTTTTCCATAGATATTCATTCATATTTATCATTATTATTCATTTGTACATACATACATATAATCACGCCTTTATCCCTAATGGGGTAGGCAGAGCGTAAACGACCTAAACAAAGGTCGTTCCGCCACGTCTGACAAAGTTTTGAGGGTTATTGAAGATAGATTTGTAGGTATATTGCTGTAGTGACAGGTTGTCAGCCCATCGCCTAAATTACAATATACTGAAACCCTCGGATCCCTTAGCTGGTTCTTACAGCATGCCCGAGAGGATATGCAGCTGGTACATTCTATGTTTTTCTCTCGCTCCCAGACCAGCATGGAAGTATTCATTTGTACTTAACTATTTGTTAATATTTCAAATTAGGTAGGTACTTACAACTAAAACATTCGTTAATTCCTCCACACTCCCCGTCGCCCTGACATGTCATTTTATACTTTTTGCCACAGATAAAATCGACCTTATAAAGTTTGACACGCATCTTCTAACAATTAAGAGCTAATAAGTTTTAAAAAAACCTGTATACATACCATACCAACACTTTTTTGTAAAATCGCTCCATAAAAATAATGTTCCGTAGCTATAAATCGATTAGAGCTAGCGATTACCTAATGAAGGGTGTAAAAACTAGTCTTTATGATGGTAAGTGACAGCCGATGACACATTTGACGGGTGCGGGCTAATAGCGAGGCGTGCGATGATCATCATTAGGGGCGTCCAATTACCGCGCGGTCGCATCGCGGCGGCGGCTGCGAGTGAAACCCGACGCTCAGCAGCAAAAACCCGCGTTTACCAGCAAAAACCCGCGTTTACCAGCAAAAACCCGCGTTTACCAGCAAAAACCCACGTGTACCAGCAAAAACCCTTGTGTTGCCGCAAACAAACCGTTAGTGTCAGAACACAGGAGCCGCGCCCACATGTGCGCCCGCGCTCCTTGTACCGCGACGTCGTAAATCAAACTACCCATTATGACACTTGTAATTAAGGAGATTGTATCCTTCCGCATACTCTCTCACACCCAGTCTCTTACGTATGTACCTGGTATGATTACCTGGTCCTGCCTGCGTTTACTTCTCATTAGGTCCTAAAACCACTTGGTGTAATTATTACACCTTCGATAACATTTATACCGACCTTTGGAAAGAAATACATTATAATACAATCTTCGCCTCTCATTACAATACAATGTGTTGTTGTACAGGTCCGATGATTAGACGTCCTGGATGCTCGCTGCTGCTAACAAGGCGGCGTGGCTGTTGGCCGCCGCGCCCGGTCCGCGCTGGGAGCGGGCGACGCCGCCGCCGGTTCCCACGCCGCTCGCTCCGGCATTCCGCGACCCGACGCTTTTTACTTTATTTCCAAACAAATTCCACCCGACTTCAGTCTTTAACGCTTTGTTCGCCTTGCCCTTACACAGTTGTTCGACGGACCAATGAAAGCCGGACGAATAAAAATAAACCGAGATCCGCAAATTTGTGTTCGACCCAACAATTACCTCTGTTGGCGAAAATCTTGTATAAAGATTTCTCAGAGGAAGATTATTTTAATCGTGACAATGGGATCTGATATATCGTTTATTATCGTTTTATCTGACGCAGAAAAACAAAAAAGTTCTCTGGCGGTGAGGATAAGATGGTTCGAAGATAGATTAAGAGAGTGTCCCCGTTTCGTCGTATAGAATGGAGACTGTTTACAGCTTAATGTTTGCAGAGAGCGGCAATCAATGCTGGGTCGCAGGCCGGCTGTATCAGCGCGGGAGAGACAATTAGCCACTTAGTATTCCCGGGAGCCTCCTGCGGAACGACTCCGCCGGGAGCCGCTGATTTACACACGCAGCCCCGCGACGGCGCACAAACACAACAAACTTCCGAACGAGACGACTAATTCGGCGAAACAAGACTCCTCAACGAGAGATGAAGCCGTACGTAACGAGTGTAAGACGATCCCACTTCATTATAATATTTATGTCGTCATTAACGATCCATTAGCATAAATTGAGCGGCGACAAATTTGATGACGCTGAGTGGCTTTGGGCAGGCGTCGGGCTATTTCAGTTTCTGAGGAGAATGGAGATTGTGAATGGTGAGGAATGCAGTGTTGATGGCGGCCATAGAGGCGATGTTTTATTTGTGTTGGGTGTTGGTGGTGGCGCGATGGCGGCGGTGGCGGCGGTGGTGATCGGGGCATTGTGTGAGGCTGGTGACAATGCTTGGCTATTTCAGCGGTGTCGGTGATGAGCCGCGTGTTTACAAACAGCGGTCCCGCTAATGGCGCTATTTCCGTCGGCGATATCTCGCGCTACCGCGACTATTGTTATTTTAATCCTGCGCCGGCGCACCGCAGCAGCGCCGCGAGAGTGATTAACTGCTGCTTTACGAGCTCCAGCCACTTAAAATAACACGTACCGACAATGACACCGTTTTAGAAACACATTAATCTGACAATCCTGGATGGAGATATCAAAAGATGTTATATTTTTAAAGGTTTTAAAACTATGCAGGGTCATTAACATAAAAACTGCTGTTTAATTATCATAAGCATGAATATCTCCGTCTACACCTATTTGGAAAAAGTGCTATCAGTATTGAAAGATATGCATATAAAAAAGCATATTGTTCGGTGCAAATGCAACCGAACACCTTTGACACGCGGCCCATTCCCGCCGCTAATACGTAATTAGCATATTTTTGCTTTAGTGCACATTTTGGACGCTTCCAAGCCGGGCGTGCATTCATAAAATTTCAACATTTTTATATCTAACATAATAAACATTTTTAACTGTGAAACCTGAGACTTTAACATTCAACAACCAACAACAAACCACACACCCACCCCTAACATTGGTCCTTCGAGCTTTGTTGGATATTTTTGGTGAGTAAAGAGTGTGTTAGCAATCGGTTACCTGGCCTTCCACCAGCGGAAATCACCAGGGAATTGAGAAGGTGCTTATATCACGCTTGGAGCTTACCAGGAAGAACTCCAAAGGAACTAGCAGAACATCTACAGGAGAAGTGTGTGGTTAACAACAACATTCAACATTTTAACAACATGGAAGATCTTCTTTCTATGCAAGCTGACTTGGCAAAGAAGATTGAAGACCTTTTCAACAGTTTCAAGAAGGAGAACATTCAGAGAAGAAAGGCGATCGCAGCGAGGCGGTTGGAGGAGCTAAAGAGACTTTTTGAAGAATTGCATGCAGGTGACCTAATTTTACAACAATATGACGATCATACAAGCGATTACTTCGAGGGCGAACATTACGAGTCGACAAAGAATTATTATTTAGAAGCATGTGGATACATTAAGGGTTACCTGGAAACAGAACAGAAGAAAGAGGAACAAATAGTGAAACCGGGATATTCAGGACAGTCGAGTGGAAAAGGACACGAAGAACATACCCAGAGAGAAGAAGATGAGCGTAACATTAACATCATCAGCAAGTTGGACGAGAAGTTCCGTAGACAGGCGGCTAATTACAAAGCATTTGACAGAACAATACGTAACATTAACATGGAAACATTAACGGAGAGGTGGGAGTACGAAGATACATTAAAAACATTGGAATCGAGGTGGAAAACAATTGACAACATGCATTGGGAGATAGAAAGTGACTTGAACGGAAAGGACAGCAAGGAATTAGATGAATTGTACAACAAATATGAAGGAAGATATAACAATTTGAAGAAGCTAATAAACTCGAAGATGTGGTCGGACAAACACAGAGAAAAATCAACACCGAAGTTAGAAGTGCCGACATTCCATGGAAATTATAATCAGTGGGTGTCTTTCAAAGACTTGTTTTCTGAAGCCATTCACAACAATCCATCTATATCTAACGCACAGAAGATGCAACATTTGAAAAGTAAAGTACGTGGTGAAGCAGAACGACTTATACAACATTTGCATATTAGCTCCGAAAATTACACTGCGTGCTGGAACATACTAGAACATCGCTACAATAACAAAAGGTTAATTTTTTCGTCACATATTAATTTCCTTTTGGAATTGCCAACAATGAAGCAACAATCACTACAGCAAATCAAGCGCATGCATGACGTCACGCAGGAGACGCTGAATGCGATTAAAAACCTAAGCGTGGATATCAGCACGTGGGATCCTCTGATTGTTCACATACTCGATCAGAAATTGGACACCGATACGCATTTAGAGTACATAGACTCGCTGAAAGACCGCAGAGAATTGCCAAATTTAAAAGAATTCCTGGACTTTTTGGAGGGAAAGTTTACAGCCCTGGAAACAGCTCGTCGTAAACCTGAAAACATTCAACAAAAACATTTAATACATGAACAACAAAATAAATTTCAACTCAGTTCGACGACAAGGAAATTTCCATTTCAAACAAACAACTACAAAGCGAGTCAACCTATTGCAAAATCAACATTTCACGTGGCTGCATTAAAATGCCCACTCTGCAACAATAATCATGGACTATATAACTGCAAGAATTTTCTAGAATCTACAAATGAACAAAAGCTAAAACTTGTCAAGGAATTGAAAGTCTGCATTAATTGTTTATTTTCGCATAATAACAATGAATGTAAGTCAAAGCAAGTTTGCCGTAAATGCGCTAAGAAACATAACACCATATTACATGACGCAACAAATAAAACATCGGTGGCCGGAGTTACTACTACAAGCGAACAACAAGATGCTTACATTTCACAAAAACTTGAACAATATCAATCGAATGAAGTTTTGTTGTCAACTGCTTTAATTCGAGTAAAGGGAGTTGACGGAAATTTTCACAACATGCGAGCAGTGGTAGACCCTGGGTCTCAAGTTTCACTGATATCACTGAAGGCGGCTCAACATTTGAGGATAAAAAAAGAGGGATGCAATGGAACAATAATCGGCGTTGGAGAGAATGAAAATAGTGGAAAGGGAATAATTACTATCGAATGTAACTCAATAATCACTGACTTCATCTTTAAAGCCAAAGTTGTGATCATGAAAAAGCTGATTGGAAATCTACCTAACATAACATTTAACAAACCGGAGTGGGGCGTACTGGAGAATATCACACTTGCTGATCCAGAGTTTTATAGAAGCCGACCTGTAGACATTTTATTCGGAGCAGAGATTTATCAACAAATTGCACAAAGGGGAATGATCGAAAGTAACAACTCAACTCAACCAGTTATTCAACAAACAAAGCTTGGTTGGATTATCGTCGGAAACACAAAAACATACCATTGCAACATACTACTTCAGAACTTTGATGACATCAAAAAATTCTGGGAGGTAGAAGAAATAAGCGAACAATCAAATTTATCGGTTGAAGACCAGCAATGTATAACATTTTACAATGAAACTACGAAGAGAAATGAAGATGGAAGCTATGTTGTCAAACTACCTTTAAAAGAAGACATAACAGAGAAGTTAGGGTCCTCGAAACAAACAGCATTGGCACAATTCAAAAGTTTGGAGAAAAAATTTCAACGCCAGCCAAAATACGCTAGTGATTATAAAGATTTTATGAATGAATACAAAACAATGCAACATATGGTGCCGGCGAGCGGTAATGAGACACCTGAATACTACGGAACGCATCATGGCGTTGTTCGTACTGACGCTTTAACTACACAACACCGGGTCGTATTTAATTTCTCGCAAGTATCTGATTCGGGATTTAGTCTAAACGACCTAATGCATACAGGCCCAAATTTACAAATAGACATTCAGATGCTGCTACTAAAATGGAGGCAATTCCAATATGCATTTACAGCAGATATAGAGAAGATGTTCAGGATGATTTGGATCAACGAAGAGGACCAAAAGTATCAAAAAATCTTTTGGAGGGATACACCAGATCAGCCAATACAAGTATATAATTTACAAACAATATCCTATGGTACCCGAGCAGCACCTTTTATGGCGATGATGACGTTGCGAAAATTAGCTGCCGACGAAAGAATGAATTTCCCAGAAGCGGCCGAAGTGGTAGAGACTTCATTCTATATGGATGACCTTGTGTACGGAGCGGACAGTATTGAAGAAGGGAAGAAACTAATATCTGATTTGGATTTACTTATGAAGAGTGGGGGATTTAATCTCAGAAAATGGTCATCCAACGAACCAATTTTATTAGAAGATATTATAACACAAAGAAGCAAATCAGAAGACACTACTTTCAACTTTAAAACAGACAACATATCGAAGACGTTGGGTTTATGCTGGAATTCTAACAATGATACATTTACATTCCAATGCAGCATAGAAAACAAGAAGCAAATAAAGCTAACAAAACGATGCCTTCTGTCCGAGATATCCAAACTCTTTGATCCTTTGGGCTGGATGGCACCGCTTTCAACAAAACTTAAATTACTTTTTCAAAAATTATGGAAAGATAAGCTGAAATGGGACGATGAGGTGTCGGAGAACATAAACAAAGAATGGATGAAGATAAAAGCGGAACTGAACATTATTAATCAATACGAAATACCGAGATGGATATTATGTAACAAGGATGACGTCATAGAGCTGCACGGCTTCTGCGATGCGTCCATGGAAGCATACGCTGCAGTTGTCTACGCAAGAGTGAAGGGTCAACAAAGGGCTGTACTAGTAGCTGCCAAAACAAAACTTGTACCGCATAAGAAAGCTATTACATTACCGAGATTGGAGTTGAGCGGTGCGTTTCTGTTGTCAAAACTGATAAACAAAATAAAACAAGCTCTTTCGAAACATGAACTAGAATTTTACGGATGGACGGACTCTCAAGTTACATTGGCTTGGTTGCAAGGAGCGCCAAATAAATGGCGGCCATTCGTAGCGAATAGAGTGCAGAAAACAACAGAAGTGATGCCTAGTCAGTGCTGGCGTTACGTAAGGTCGACAGAAAATCCTGCTGACGCAGCGAGCAGAGGGCAATACGCTCAGCAGCTGAAGGACAACATGCTATGGTGGCAGGCGCCGTCGTGGCTTTCAACATTTGAAGGAGAAAAACAAAAACAAGATGGAGCATTTACAACAAACGAAGAGCTGAAACAAAAACAAAAATGTGTGGTACAGAAACAGGAAAACAACATTATCGACGACTTATTGAATAAATACAGTACAATTGACAAAGTAACACGAGTCTTGGCTTGGATATTAAGGGCATTTGCACCGAAGCGCAAACAATTACCTGACTATCTCACATTACATGAACTGTCTGACGCTAAACATATGATTATAAATCACGTGCAACAAAATGAATTCGGAGCGGAAATGGAATATTTGCAAAAGCATGGAAAAGTCGAAACAAAAAGCAAGTTATTGACTTTAAATCCATTCATTGACAATTCTGGAGCGCTACGTGTCGGTGGACGCTTGGCAAACGCAAACTTGAACATGGAAATGAAACACCCCAAAATCATACCTCGAGATAGTCGACTGGCCGAGATGTTGATAGATGAAGCACATAAACTTACCTTCCACGGAGGTACCCGCCTGACTATGGCCAACCTCAGGCTGAAGTACTGGATCCCTGGAGGCAACAACGCGGTGAAGAAACAGATACGTCATTGTGTGACCTGTAGAAAAAATGACCCGAAGAAACAATATCAATTGCTCGCAGACCTGCCCTCCGCTCGCACCGAGCCTGCACCCCCCTTCTACCGTACAGGGGTTGATTACACTGGCTTTGTGGACATTAAGATGAACAAGACGAGGAACGCAAGGTCACTGAAAGGATACGTGGCTTTGTTTATATGTATGGTTACAAGGGCCATACATCTGGAATTAGTAACGGATCTTACCAGTTCAGCGTTTTTGGCAGCCCTGCGCAGGATGGCTGCGCGACGATTGACACCACGGCATCTATACAGTGACTGCGGAACAAACTTCGTGGGAGCGAATAGAATCATACAAGAAGAATACGAAACATTGAAACAAACATTTGACAACAACTTCATAGGAGTGCTGTCCAGTATGAACATTGAATGGCATTTTAACGCCCCTTCCTGGCCTAGCGCTGGAGGCCTCTGGGAGCGTGCCGTAAGGAGTCTCAAGTTTCATTTGAGAAGGGTGGTTGGAAATCAACGCTTAACTTTTGAAGAGTTTGCAACAATTTTAGCACAGTTGGAAGCGTGCCTGAACTCTAGGCCGTTGTGTGCTTTAACAGAAGATGTGGAAGACCTTGACTACCTAACACCTGCGCATTTCTTAACAGGAAGAGGAGATGTAACAGTAATAGAAACAGCAGAGGATGCTAGAACACGGTGGTACTTGACACAACAAATATTTCAACAAATTTGGAAGAGATGGAGGCAAGAATATCTATTAACATTAAACGCAAGAAACAAGTGGTTGCAACCGCAGAAAAACATAGAAGAAGGAGATCTGGTAATAATTCAAGATGAAAATTTGCCTGCTGGGAAGTGGCCTATGGCAAGGGTCACTGAACTACATCCTGGAAGTGACGGATTAGTTCGAGTAGTAACTTTAAAAACAGAAAATGGATTGATGAAACGACCTATTGTAAAGCTATGCATTCTGCCAGTGAAACCAAAACATACAGAAACACGAGAAGAGAAAAGAGATAGCACTACGAAAGGGAATAAAACAAACAAAACATCACACTGCAACCTATATTCAGTTGTGATGGCGGTTCTATTCTTCATGTCTCTGGTTTCAAATTCGCAAGCTTATCTAACCAAGCTAAATGACAATCAAACATTATACTTTGATCCCCTGGCTAAGATGCAGCTTCAAAGAGATCAATGGACCTTGGTGGCGTACTTCAATATGTTACCGTATTGGGATGGAACAACAGCTTTAGAAAAAACATTAACATACTTAGAAAAAACATGCAATAAGTTGGAAGCAAATGATAAATGTAACATGATCACGCCGCTGTTACGTCACGAGTACGACGAGTTACAATACTACAATCAGCTGTTGCTTACGCAACATTTTACCGAGCACCCCAGACAGCGGCGTGGACTTATCGACGGGATAGGCTATATAGCCAATAGCTTATTCGGAGTATTAGACCAACACTTCGCAGAACAGTACGCACGAGATATTGAACTTATTATGAAGAATCAAGCTCATCTGAAGAACTTATGGAAGAACCAGACATCTATTGTGGAGTCAGAATATAATTTGTTGAAAAGAGCGGAAGATATGATGTCTAAACAACATAAAATAGTTAATAAACATCTAAACAGTCTTGATAAGGCTGTGAATACATTGGAGACTAAAATGAATGAAGTAAACATAGAACAATACATTACCCTTACCGCTATGTCAGCAAATACTATGATACAGAAACTAAAAGGGATTCAAAACATGCTATTGGACGCAATATCAGACATTTATCAAGGACAATTTAATTTACATTTGCTGACACCGCAACAATTACAAGAACAACTGAATATAATTTCAGGGTTATTGTCTTCGGAAATAACATTGCCAATTGAAAACATATACAAGGATTTTCACAAGATTTACAAACTTTTGAAGATCAGAGCTCGAATGACAGAAGAATACTTCATTTTTGAAATTAAGATACCACTCATAGGTCGAGATGTTTATGACTTGTACCACGTTATTCCAATCCCAAAGTTATACGGCAAGGATGTTTTGACGGTTACACCAATATCAGACTACATTGGGATCAATTTACAAAGGGACAGCTATTTACCCCTGACTCAAGAAAACCTACAACAATGTACTACAAGAGACACATCAACATACTTATGCAACTCGCAGAATCCAATATACAAAATGAAAACAGACAGAGACCTGTGCATTTTGGATAAAAATAAGAACTGCAAGACGAGCATCGCCGCGTGCAAAAACAGGTTGATTAGTCTAACGCGACTGAATACTTACCTTTTTTATTGCTGCGAGCTCTGTCCACTTCGAACAATATGTGGCGCTCAGGTTACCGCGCACCAGGTGACTCAGGCTTACGTCATAACACTAGATGAAGGATGCGTTATCAAATCAGATGATTTTACAATCTATGGACACAAACAACAACGGAGTACAGTTAATGTAACATATGACATCGAGAAGATTGCGATAGCGCCTATAAACCACATAATAAATATAACAATAGAGAAGGGACTTGAAGATGAAAATATAAACAATACTGAGATGGGTCGCAAGCAGTTGCACAAAGAAATAGAGACAAAGCTGAAACAGATGAGAGAGAGCGAGGATTATGAGAACGAAGGACGAGTCTCTAATCACGACATACACCATTATGCAGCAATCTATGGCATTGTGGGAATATTGATATTGATTGGTTTGTGGAGAGCATGGCGACGGGTCCGAAGAAGCTGGACAGCACCAGCACCAGTAAATGCAACTGCCCCTACGACCGCCCCCCAAAGAACTGCTTCTGAAGAGCACAATAAGACTCGATGCGAATATGAGCTACAAGAGCTAAACAAGAACAGAGCGAAACCAGTTTTTCGTAAATTAGTTTTTAAGGGAGAAGAAACTCCGTAACGTAATAACATTTTAAGGGATACTTTGTAATTTTTGATTTTATTGTTTAATATTTTCTGTAACATGGATGCACCCCCAGTCTCCCTAGGCACTCCTGTGCCCCTCGGGAATATGTTCGGTGCAAATGCAACCGAACACCTTTGACACGCGGCCCATTCCCGCCGCTAATACGTAATTAGCATATTTTTGCTTTAGTGCACATTTTGGACGCTTCCAAGCCGGGCGTGCATTCATAAAATTTCAACATTTTTATATCTAACATAATAAACATTTTTAACTGTGAAACCTGAGACTTTAACATTCAACAACCAACAACAAACCACACACCCACCCCTAACACATATTTTCCAGCGGCGATTATTATGAGTTGTGATACATAAACCTGTCCAGCACGATGGAATTCAGAAATATCGTTTTATGTAAACGTCAATAAATAATTATCAGTTAATAAGTAGATGCCTATGTAAATGTAAGAATGCAATTAAACGCTCGACCGCAGTAGGGTGCCGCCGCGCCGCCGTCCCGCGCCCATCCCGCGCCCGACGGCAGCTGCAGCGATGCGGTTTCGCAAATATGCAACTCAGTTCATTTTATACTTCGTTTTTGTATTGTTATTTTGACCACGTGTATTCACAACTGTAAATTGATTTAGTATGAGGAAAACGGAATTCAGAAATAAAACATCTTGCGTGAAACAATCACAGTAGATACGGAATTTATTTTCATGTTCTGTTTCGCCTTTAACACATAAACCGGTACAATGTGGGTATACCAATAACTAAAATGTAATTAATCCGAGCGATGTATCAACGATACGAGCACACGTGGAATTTATAATTGGTTTTAATATATAAGACGCATAGCAAATAGGAAGCGGCGACGCGGCGACGCGGCGGAGGCGCGCTGTTTTCGTATACAAATTCTTTTACGTCCGCGCAGCGCAACTTCCAATCAAGCTGCGCTGCGCGGACGTAAATTTCTATACAAAATCCGCTTCCTAATTGCGATACGCCTACATTACATCAACATTGTGCAAGTAAGTTTTCGTGAAACAATAACACCAAGTTCTCCCCCACCGTGCTCGCTCATGTCACATCTGCCGGATGATTCCAGTGATTCTAACTAAACATTATATTTTATTGCACAGCACCTAGAGCTTGGTGGATTTCTCATCGTTACAATACAAGGGAAATTGAAAGAAACCTATAATATAGCGAGTTGCAACTTCAGCAACACTGTACGCGACGCGACCAACAACAAACACAACAACAACTGCTTCTGATTACAACAATCAATTTTATAAATTTATAGTCTTATTGATAGGATTTAAAGATCAAATCGAATTCGGATCTTAATGTAAAGATCGTATTTTTAACGTTGAGTTATCGATATAAATGATATAAATATGTTTTGCGGTCCATGAACAGCTTTTTATTTGCAATTTAGCAGACGTTTAAATTTCCGTACCGTAAAATATAAAACCGTAAACTATAAATGTTTCAAATATATGTTTTTAAGGAGACTTTCTTTAAAATTATTTTAAAAAAAGCAATTTATAAGCCGCAAAACAAGTTGGTATCGATAACTCAACGTTACATAAACGAACTATAAATTAAAACATTTAAAACAGAACTTAACTTAGTGCTATTATATTTTGCAGTACCACAATTGCAATGGTTTCTACTGTAGATATAACTTTACGACAAAACCATTAAAATCCCAGAGCAATTAGTTGATCAATCTAGAGTAAGATAAACATTTTAAATTTGTATTTTAAATCTGAAACATAAATTGTCGGGAAAATCTTGTTATGTTGTTGTTAAAACTTAGCGTGTTGGATCGCGTACAGACTAACTCTACAAGTAAGTATTTACAGCGCGACTGCGACTCTCCTAAGTACATAATTAGCTCTTACTCTACGGGTATATGTATGTACATACATTAAACATTGCCTATCTAACGTAACGATTGTCTAGACTACAGTAGGTACCTCGACCGTCTCTCGTCTTCCACACGTGAGGATACTCCTCGGTCTTCATCATCAGTAGAGAGCGGCTCTGAAGTAGCTTTTATTGGAAAACTATGGATATGATATGACCTATCCATTTTGTAACAAAAAAAAAACATAGTGGATGTTAATTTAATTGCATCTTATAGCCTTCGGGATGTTACCGTTACAATACATACACATAGAAAAATAAAAATAAAATAAAAAGACACTAATTAATTTTAATAAAATCTCCACACAAATGGTCAGACCGAAATAGCAGTTTTTTTTTTTGGGAAAGTGGTTTTTTTTTTATGTGTTCCTATCGTTGTTGAAATACCCCGCAAGGTTGAAATGGCACGCAAGTTAACGCCTATTACATTTATCAATTTTGTTACTTGAGTAACAAAATGGATTGGTCATATCCACGTTTACTTCAGATCTGCTCTCTAACCACCATCATCTCTGCTGAATAACAATTACAATAACAATTACAATACGAACACATTCGATGACATTCCAACTGTATTGTTAACCGTTAACATATTTAATCCAAGTTAAAACATGTCAAGTGAGCTATACTCGGTAAGTAGTTTGTTTTGCTTTAAGTAGGTACACAGCTTCCAGCTTGGTGCTTGCACCGATATCTTGTTATTGTCTTTTTATTGAAAAGTTACGTCACTTTGATTAATTTGAATAAATGTGGGCTTGATTCCAGATTTTCCGGCTAAAACTAAAATTAAAATATATTTTACACTTTCAGACTAAAAACATTAGAAAAGGACAAATAAATGTGCATTTAATTTTAGTTTGAGCCGGTGGTATCTAGAATCGAGCCCTGTTTCATATCCATCAATTAGTTGACATTATCCCAATTCAATAAATTACTGTAAAGTTTTTATTTCGTTGACATGCGATTTTGTTTATAAGTCTATTTGAGCAAGCTATCTCGTATTAAACCCACTTTTCAAAAAAGATACCTACTTAATTGTTACAAAATTAAGTGAGTCAAATCCAAATTCTTTCGTCCTTCCATCTGCTCATGTATGATTCAGCATATTGTCACCGGAAGTTGCAACTACCTCCCCGAGACAGTTCCGGTACACATGACGCGGTAATGTCACAATATTCGCACTCTCTGTCCACATGCCTCGCGTGTAGACTCCTTCTTGTCAACCACAAACTGTCACACTTTGTTATTACTGAGATATCGTCATTGATTCCATAGCACTACGCAGTCTAAAACATAATTCTAATAAAATCTTTCATGAACTTGAGCAATCACTTAGCACTTATCTTCTTAAATGGTCGAATCGTCTCTCAATCGTCATTCGTCATGCAAGTGGGGTCACGTGATGTAGGTACCTACGTGCTGATAACTCTCGGCGTCACTACACTACACTCTAGCGGGCTACAGTCTAGACGCTTGACGCTGCGACAGACGCCGCGACACACGCTGCGACAGACGCTGCGACACGCGCGGTGCGCGGCCGCTCAGAACCAGTACAGGTCCTTAGACGTGTCCTGTACCTGGGCCTCCAAACCTGCACAAAAACACAAACACCACGTTACAGCAGGAGAAACAAATATACTCTTATTTTAAATAGCGTATTTCTAATCTTGTACTATTTTGGCTGAAGTGTTTAGTTAAAGCCTCCGTGCTAGACTGGGAGCGATAGAATAACGTAGAATGTGCCAGCTGCATCTCCTCCCGGGCATGCTGTAAAAACCAGCTAAGAGATTCGAGGATATATTGTAATTTAGGCGATAGGCTGATAACCTGTGACTACAGCAATATACAGTTCTTTCTAAACAACCCTCAAAACTTGTCAGACGTGGCGAAACGACCTTTGTTTGGGTCGTTGACGCTCTTCCTACCCCATTAGGGATACAGGCGTGATAGTATACATGTATGTATAGTTAGATACTTTATAGATTTAGCTACAGGGCGGCTCTAAGAATCAGGAATAAAGCTACCAATAATTAAAAAAACAGATTAGGTAACTCTACATAAACATACATTGTACTTGATACCAGCTTATATATCTAATAGTAACATGTGAATTACTTATGGGGATATTTAGGTACCTAAGTGTAAGATATAGCAAAAATATTATATACAAATGACGTGTTAGTAATGTGCTACTAGGCGGTTTAAAAACTCGACAGAAGAAGAACAATGGAGAAAGAATTGTGATAAATTAAATTCTAACCTAACATCTGAAATGCATAGAGTACCGTCTGATAGTTCCACTCAATAATCCTCCAATTTAATTGTAGACCCTAGTCCATGAAACTATCAGAGACGTACCATTATCAGAACATAGAAATGCGTAAATAGTTGTGGGTCACGTAAGGGACCGGGGGCCGGGAGTGTGCGGGGCGCGGCGCGGGGCGGGGGAGGGGCGGTGGGCGGGGCGACGCAGGCCCCTCCCTCCCCGCGCCCCGCGCCCGCCCTGCCGCATACTATCGCACGTCGCTATTCTATACACCGCACACACACACACACATGAAGACGGACTACTGAACTGACCAGTCGATAACATACCCTCGTTCATCTAATAATCCCTATTCACTTGGAATTGAACACATTTTGTTTCAGTTAGTTTTTTGCACCGAATGATCCAGTTTAGATCTAAAGTCGATTTATTGTTAATTTAAATATCAACCCTTTTTTTCTTATTCGAAGTTATTCTTTCCAATTATAATGCTGTCCTAGCATGGTTTGACACTTAGTATTTTCTTTTTATATAATACGGTTAGTAAATTTAAACTACAAATGTTTTTTTTTTCCAATTCAGAAAATATCACGTGTTTTCTTGTGGATGTGTGCTACGGCGTAGCACTTTGCTACGATGCGGGTCACTGACCTCTAAAATTAATATTCATAACTACTTGAGAAATTAATTTTGTTTATATTAATGTGAATATATAAAAATTTAGTCACACTACATGTAAATGTTTAATTTGTGTAACGATTTGTTTATTCAAAGCTGTGTTGAGTTCGCCGTGAACGGTAGAGCTAGGATATTACAATTCCTAACAATTACTGCTGTACCGGGTGTAAGGGACAGTGTCCCGCAGACTGATAGTGGTGGCTCAGTCAACAACACTGAATAACTATCACCAGGAATTTCTTTAAGGAAATGAAAAATTACCACCTCGATCAGACAATTTTAATTTTTTTAGTAGCTTACTTACCTAGGCATACAATATATTGCCTAAAATGTATACCAGCCCACTAGTTCAACTTTTATTTTCCTGTACCCTAAGGTTGCCTGGAAGAAATTGCTGCTTAGCAATAAGGCCGCCTATTTGAACTACTATTTGTTTAATTTTATTTTATTTTCTCTTGTGTCTTTTCTGTGTAATAAAGTATATTCTTATCTTATGTAATTTTTTATGGAAAATCAAATATTCGTTTTCACTTCCTGAAAATAAAATCTGTTAGTTATTCAATTTCGTTGACTGAGCAACCTCTATCAGTTTGCGGGACGCTGTCCCTTACACCCGTATAGGTGAAATCGTTGATCGATGATCGTATTCTTTACATTAATAGTGTTTTTATGTTCCATTCAACTTTGACGACATAGTAGCAGTGACAGGAGAACAGTGGCACAATGCAGTGAAAGATCGAGAGAAATGGTGATCGTTGCAGGAGGCTGACACCCGAAGGGGGTCTGTACAACCACATTAATGCATATTGCATGAAAGAAGTTTGCAGGAATGAGTGCATAAGAGGAAGCTTAGAAGTTGCGCCCATAACAGATCAAATGAGAGGAAATCGGCTTGCGTGGTATGGACATGTAATGCGGAGGGATGGAAGTCACATAGGAAAAGGGTATTGAATTTGAATGTGGATGGATATGTTGGGAGAGGATGACCAAAGAAAAGGTGGATGGACTGTGTGAAAGATGATATGTTGAAAACAGGTGTGAGTGTCGAACTGACGGCTGACAGGGATGAATGGAAGAAGAAAACATACTGCGCCGACCCCAAGTAATGGGATAAGGGCAAGCAAATGATGATGCATGAAAGATGTCTGTTAATTAATTAATCAATCATTGGGCTCAATTCTAGATTTTCCGGCTAAAATAAAAAATGAGGAAAATCTTTGTTACTCATTGGAAAAGGACAGGAGATCTATTCTCTCCGATTTTTGATTTATAGTCTATGATGGTTGTATGCGTTATCTGTCAGTATTTCTGTCAATTTTATCCGCCACATCATATGACGGCGGATAAAATTGACAGAAATACCGGGGAAACGTGCAAAAGCGCTTCAAAACCTAACGGACAATGTGTAAAACCATAGAGTATAAATCGCCTGTCCTTTTTAAATGTTATTATTTTGAAAGTTACAGATAGATTTTAATTTTAGTTTTAGCCGGTGGTATCTAGAATCAAGCCCAATATGTAATTTATATTTTTTTTTATCAATGCAATTTATTCACTATTTCTTGTAAAATGTTGTTTAGAATGAAATAAAGTTTTATTATTATTTGTTGGTATACTTTTCAATATCACGGGTCGACAGGGACCCGGTCCCTTGAGGCACCGTGGGCGTGGGGCCGCAGCCAACAGCGCAGAGGTCTTTTTATACCAAATAATGTAATGTGATATACGATTATAATCGGCTTTTGGACAAATAATAAAAGTGTTCTTGAAACAAAATTAGTCTGATCCTGATTCCTAATCCGTTTACCATTTTTTTTAAATGATAGTTTCGTCTGGAAAAAGAAACTATTAATTTCGAAATGGCTAATTCTGCTAAACTAAACGAACTAAAATAATCTTAATATAATACTTTGTTAATTGTGTTTAGGTACGTTAATATTTATAGATGTTTAGATTTTAATTAGTACGTAGGTACGTCTAATTAGGTGCCTAAAAGAAAAGACCGATAAAAAATATCGTATATTTTCTGTTTTACTATTTTCAAGTATACCTACAAGAAAAGTGTTAATACGGTTATAAGAATGTGCTGCTTACATAACTATGCTCATTTATTTATTTAAGCAATCTCGGATATAAAAAATAGAGAATTGAAAAAGGGTTTAAGTAAATGGTTGTTTGTTTGTTGTCTACAAATTATGAGTATAAAGAGCGGGGATGATGACATTATGTTTGTTTCATGATGCGAGGGATGCGGGGTGCGGGGTGCGCGGCGCGGGGCGCGGGGCGCGGGGAGGGTATCGGCATCACTCGCCCGTCTCGCGACTCGCACCCGCGTGACAAAGGGCGCGCCGCGGACAGGAATTTCATTTGTCCCGACATCACCCTCCCCTTCGCATCCCCCATGACCCGTGCTACCCCCCCCCCCCCCCCCCCGTTATAGCGCGTGAATTAATTTTAATGGTGTTCATTACGGTGGGCGTCACGCCGCGCGCCGTCAAGAGGCCGACGGCTTTGAATCGCCGACGAGCTATAAAAGGCCGTTTAGTTTCTTACTTTCCCTTATCAAACGTCTATAGCATTTTTCTTCAATATTGAAGCATGCTGATTGTCTGTGTTAGACATTTCCTTGATAATTAAATTGATGAAAGCTGAATCACAAGTTTAAGGTTATGGTTACAGTGAATGGGATGTCAAAACTTGTCACTAAAGCGATACACATACGCGTTCTGCCTAGATATCCTACGCAAACTTAAATGACATATTCGGTAACCGCCAGTCATCAGTTAAAGAAAGGTTCTAAATATTTTGCAAAATAAAATTGTAGAGTCATTAAAACCCCAAAAATATGAATCGAGTTCGACAGTGCGTGGTGAGGAACGGAGGGGGGCGAGGGAGGGGGAGGGATATACGCCGGAAGAACGCAACAAAGCGAGAATGCTTTGTTTTGTCACTCGGATAAAGCGCCTAAATCATCACAATTAAAATATCTCTTTCGATGCGAGTGGAATCTCTTTGAAATTCAAAATATAACATCGCGCCGCATCGCAGCGCCGCCGCCACAAGAAATATTTAGTCGTTTGAATTTGCGAGTCTTATAAATCGCTTGCTTTCATCGCGACCGACTGATACGACACAATTAGGAATTCAGACCCGAGCTTTGATATCCCGAGCCATGTACTATGACACCGAATCATTTATTTAAACTGCTACAAAGGCGAATTGTAAACAATCTGAGTCTTCACCGATTATTATCATCCTATAGATATAGGATGCTAGAGAGCAAGTAATATTTTTGGGGTATAATACATACATACATACAATCACGCCTCTTTCCCGGAGTGGTAGGCAGAGACCACATCTTTCCACTTGATACGATCCTTACATACTTCTTTTGCTTCATCCCATGCTCGTCGGTTTAGGGTACTCTTGACCTGACCTTTCTTTAGGACGTCCCCGATTTGATTTAAGTATGTGCGTCGAGGCCTTCCCCTTCCAACATTCCCATCCACACTCGCTATATATATCTGTTTGGTCAACCTGCTTTCACTCATTCTCTCAACATGTCCAAACTATTTAAGCATTCCCTTGTCAATACCTATCACTATATCTTCTTTCACACCACAACGTTCCCTAATCACACTATTTCGTATCCTGTCACTCAATTTGACTCCAATCATACTTCTCAACGCTCATTTCTACTGTATTTATTCTGCTTTCATGCTTCTTCTGCCATACCCAACTTTCACTCCCAAACATCAGTGTTGGAACCAACACCCCTCTACACACAGCCAGACGGGCCTTATCAGACACCTTCTGACTGTTCATAAAGACGTGCAACGCTCCATTCACCATTTTACCGGCATTCGCTCTCCTTTCAATATCACTATCATTCTTTAAATCTGCTGTAAACATTAATCCTAAATACACAAACTCTTTCACATGCTCCAGTTTTTCATTCCCTATCAAGATGTTACACTCTGTCATATCCTCCTTTTCAATAACCATTGCTTTCGTCTTACTAACATTCACTTTCATTCCTTTCTTAATCAAAGCTTCATTCATAATATTTACTATCTCCTGGAACTCCTCTGCCGACGATGCAAGTAAGACTTGATCGTCCACATAGAGCAGAAATTTAATATTTTTTTTATAAAAATTATTTATATAAAAAGTAAATCGTTCATTCGTAATCGAGGAATTCCGCAGGGTTCTATTTTGGGTCCATTACTGTTTATTATTTACAGCTCTGACATTATGGACTGCATTAAAAATAGTAAATACCATATCTATGCAGATGACCTGCAAGTATACGTCCCAATTGACATACATACATAAAATCACGCCTTTATCCCGTACGGGGTAGGCAGAGCGTTAAACGCCTTGTAAAAGGCGCATTCGCCATGTCTGACAAAAATTGAGGGTAATTTTAGATTGTAATGTGTATTGCCATAGTGACAGGGTGTCAGCCCATCGCCTAAATTACAATACACTGTAACCCTCGAGTCCATTTTGCTGACTTCTACAGCATGCCCGGGAGGAAGGGCAGCTGAAACATTCTATGTTTTTCTATCTCTCCCAGTCCAGCATGGAAGTATGAACAATTGACCGTGAAGCTATTGATGAGGCAATAAATTCTCTAAATCAAGATCTTGATAGAATTTTTGCTTGGAGTAAAAAGAATTGTCTAGTTTTGAATGCCAGTAAGTCTAAATTTATGATTGTAAGATCGAGAAACCAGACCGAATTTATAGAGGCTGCCCAAACCAACGTGTCTATAATGGAAACGTCTCTTGAGCGGGTTTCCGAAGCACGCAATCTCGGTTTGACCTATGACTCAAAGTTAAGATTTGAGAATCACGTTATCGAAGTGGCACGTAATTGTTTATTTTCAGGTTGAAGGTTCTGTACCAAATAAGACCTTATACTAGTACAGATATGAGAAATATGTTATGTGAAACTCTTGTACTGTCAAAGCTCAACTACTGCCTCACCGTATACGGCCCTTGTATGTATAATAAAACGGAAAAGATCGTTCAGCGAGTTCAAAACGCCTGCGCTCGCTTTTGTTTTCCAATTCCTCCCCGTACTCATATTACACCTTTTCTTAATAACTCGATCTTTTCAAAATGCAACAACGTCTGACACTGTTTTACGCTTGTCAACTGCACGATATTATAAAGTTTCACGAGCCTCCTTATCTTTATAAAAAACTACTTCAGCGATTTTCTGGACATGTTAGATATACAGTGAGGTCTTGTTCGGATTTGATGCATGTGCCGCAACATAGAACAGCTGCTTATCGTGGGGGTTTCAGTTACCGCGCAAATAAATGCTGGAATGATATCCCACCCCCCTTAAGGGACATCACATAAAAAAAATATTTTAAGAAAATGTATAGAGAATGCCTACTGAATAATCAAAAAAACCCTGGTAACTGACATCTGTAGTCTTGATATATTTTATTTATTGTTTTTTATTATTATATTGTTTTTATTCCTACATTATACACCCCTCCCTATTCTATAATATTTATTTATGATACACACTTCGTCCATTTATCTATGACACTTATTTAACATACATACATACATACATATAATCACGCCTTTATCCCTAATGGGGTAGGCAGACCTAAACAAAGGTCCTTTCGCCACGTCTGACAAAGTTTTGAGCCTACATTGCAATATACTGAAACCCTCGGATCCCTTAGCTGATTTTGACAGCATGCCCGGGAGGAAATGCAGCTGGCACAGTCAATGTTTTTCTCTCGCTCCCAGCCCAGCATGGGAGAACACTTATTTAAACTTGTTAGTATATTTGTTAATTATAATTTTATTTATATGAATAGATACGACACAGATTTTGTTGGAATTTTGATTAATATATCACGATTTTTTTGCGAAACTTAGGTACTGAGAGAATTATCAGTGTTGCTAAGAGAGTACATGTACTACTCTGCGCAACTTAATGCTGAGTTAGTCCCTTTTCCCTGGGCAGCAGTATGGTTTAAATTCATTTAATTATTACTTTTGCAATTTGTATTTTTGTAAACTTTCACTGTTTCCTGGGAATAAAGCTATTCTATTCTATTCTTAATCCCCGTTCAGTTTCTTTTAAATCGTTCAAGCAACTATCCATGAATAGGTTAAAAAGCCATAGCGACGCTACACATCCCTGTCTAACACAATTTTCGATGCTAAACGATTCAGTATAGCTACGCCCCGTTCATCCTGACACCAGCACTTGAAGCCCTGTATAAGGATTTTAGTGCTTGTTTCAAAATACTGCTTACACCATTAATGGATAGTGCTGACCACAATTCATTCCTCACCACTCTACCTTTTTTTTTTTTTTATTGGACCTGTTTGCAAAATACTACAGAGTGTATATAATGCGTCACCGGGCTAAGGCGGGGAGTTGCTACACGCAATCTACACCCTTAATGAAATGGCAACTGCCTAAGGCGCCCTTAGGCAGTAGGGCTCGAACCTCGGCTTATGGCGTTGCCTTGGGGACTCCTTATCGGAGAGAATCTGCCCGGTACGTGCCGGTAAACCCCAAAGTGGGGAACAAAGGAGGGACCTCCGCGCCCCCGCCGGCGGGGTGCGCGGTTGCTGGAAGAGCTTGTGCAGAGTGTGGCTCGACTAATAGTGGCAGCATTAAACGCAAGTAATTTGGTCATCGCCGTCGGTAAGGACATGCCTAGGTCTTCGTTTGTAACGAGTCGCAGGTTGGGGAACGTAGTTAGAGGCGCTAACTACAAGAGGGTTAGGGTGGTGAGGGGCTTTGTCGAAGAAGCGTAGTGCCGCTTGCTTCATGAACTCTTTGAGAGACGAGGGACCAGGGGGCCCCGGTTGCCCTCCGCAAGAAGCTGTTTTGAACTACCTGGAGGGTGTTCAGATAAGTGGGGTAGGTGTGGCTGAAGGCCACACTGGCGTAGGTCATTATGGGTCGAACGCATGTAGTGTAAAGCCTCACCTTATTTCTAAGGGAGAGTTAACTGCGTTTGCGTATGTTTGGGGTGAGCCGGCCCATGACAAATTTGGCACGGTTTCGGACTCTCCTGATGTGCTTCGCAAAGTTAAGCTGGGAGTCAAGAGTAACCCCCAAGTACTTGGCGTCTTTGGACTATGGGATGGGTCGACCGTACAGCTTTACAGCTGGGAGGGTACGACGCAATCTGGCACGAGTAAAGTGCACGGCGGTGCTCTTCTCGGGATTGACTTCGAACCTCCATTTGCGGAACCAGCTCCCGACGGAGTCTAGGGCGCGCTGGGGGTATCTGCCAAGTAATTGGGGTCTGCGACAGGAGGCATAGATCGCAGTGTCGTCTGCGAACAGAGCGAGCTGCGTCTGGGGCGTACTGGTAAGGTCGCTGGTATAGAGGGTGAAGAGGAGAGGGGATAGCACAGAGCCCTGAGGGACTCCGGCTCTAATGGGGCGAGGGGTGGACATTTCCGATTCTGTAACGGAAGCTGCGGTTCGTCAAAAAGTCACGTACGATACGTACGAGACGATCCGGCACACCGAGCTGGTATAGCTTGTACACCAGACCGCCTCACCACTCTATCATAGGCCTTTTCCAAATCCACGAATGCGCAATAGACTTTTTGGTTTTTAGCCAAAGATTTTTCAGCTATGCACCGCAAGGAAAAGACCTGATCCGTACATCCCATTCCCTTTCGAATTCCTGCCTGAGCATCCCATACCTTCTCATCAGTTTCTTTCGTCACTCTTTCAATCAATATCTTTGCATACAGTTTGTCGACAACGCTGAGTAGGCTATACCGCGGTAATTTTTGCAGTCTAGCTGTGAGCCTTTTCCCTTATATACAGCGGAACTATAACAGCCTTGCACCAATCACTTGGTATGATAATACTTGGTCGTGATAATACTTGATAAAATGCCACTGGCCAAACTCTGTGGGGTATAATACTTGGTAAAATGCCACTAGCCAAGCTCTGTGGGGTATAATACTTGGTAAAATGCTACTGGCCAAGCTCTGTGGGGTATTATACTTGGTAAAATATTACTGACCAATTTCTGTGGGGTAAAATACTTGATAAAATGTTACTCACCGGGCACTGCGGGGTAGGAGTAGGGCGCGCAGGCGGCGGGGTCGAGGTGCGGGGGCTGCGACCACTCCACGGGCTTGTACTGCGGCAGCGCGCCGCGGCCCAGCAGCAGCCCGCCGTAGCCCGCCGCCGCCGCCATGTTGTGGTGCGCCTGCGCCGCCGCGTGGTACTCCGCCGCGTGGCGGTGCGCCGCGTGCCCATAACTAAACACAAAAAAGTTGTTATTATATCTAGGTGAAAACTTATCATGGTTCTTAACAGTTTAGGAGTTTTGTAAAATCTAACGTAAAGTTTGAATTATGACGATCAGGTTCTTCGGGTCAGGTTCTGACTGATAAAATGAATGACTGTGTCTTCGAGCGGTCTCTCTCTTCCTTTAGAATATAGGTAAGGGAGAGTTTTAGGGGAGAATAATTAAGATCGTAAGTCAGTAAGTTCTGGGTTGCGGAGATCAGATGGCAGTCGCTCTGTGTAACAACCAGTACCCTCGTTCAATCACCTAGAGTAGGTAGCCGTCCCCGTGAGATACGGAATAAGGATAGGGAGATGACCTTCCCGAAAACGTTCGACGAGCACCGTCTATTGAGTCATTTAAAGAGCGAACTGGAAAGGTCTTCTTAGAGAACAATAATTAGTTATTTCCTATCTCCCATTAGCATAATATGTATTAGTTTATTATAAATAGATATTATTTTATTTAGTAGTATTTATATTGTTTAAGTATTAAGATGAACTTAGTATACACTATCCTAATACCCAAAGGTTGCCTGGTAGAAATTGCTGCTTTAACAATGAGGCAGTATCTTGTATTGTATGATGAATCATCAAGATCGTAAGTGTTGGGTGTCCTGCGCTCACCCTGAGTAGTGTTGATGCCAGGGGTCGTAGTCGTAGAGGTCGACTCCCGCGCAGGCGGCGGAGGGCACGCCCGCCGGCGCGGCCGCGTTGAGGACACTCACCCTGAGTAGTGTTGATGCCAGGGGTCGTAGTCGTAGAGGTCGACTCCCGCGCAGGCGGCGGAGGGCACGCCCGCCGGCGCGGCCGCGTTTAGGACACTCACCCTGAGTAGTGTTGATGCCAGGGGTCGTAGTCGTAGAGGTCGACTCCCGCGCAGGCGGCGGAGGGCACGCCCGCCGGCGCGGCCGCGTTTAGGACACTCACCCTGAGTAGTGTTGATGCCAGGGGTCGTAGTCGTAGAGGTCGACTCCCGCGCAGGCGGCGGAGGGCACGCCCGCCGGCGCGGCCGCGTTGAGGACACTCACCCTGAGTAGTGTTGATGCCAGGGGTCGTAGTCGTAGAGGTCGACTCCCGCGCAGGCGGCGGAGGGCACGCCCGCCGGCGCGGCCGCGTTGAGGACACTCACCCTGAGTAGTGTTGATGCCAGGGGTCGTAGTCGTAGAGGTCGACTCCCGCGCAGGCGGCGGAGGGCACGCCCGCCGGCGCGGCCGCGTTGAGGACACTCACCCTGAGTAGTGTTGATGCCAGGGGTCGTAGTCGTAGAGGTCGACTCCCGCGCAGGCGGCGGAGGGCACGCCCGCCGGCGCGGCCGCGTTGAGGACACTCACCCTGAGTAGTGTTGATGCCAGGGGTCGTAGTCGTAGAGGTCGACTCCCGCGCAGGCGGCGGAGGGCACGCCCGCCGGCGCGGCCGCGTTGAGGACACTCACCCTGAGTAGTGTTGATGCCAGGGGTCGTAGTCGTAGAGGTCGACTCCCGCGCAGGCGGCGGAGGGCACGCCCGCCGGCGCGGCCGCGTTGAAGAACGACGCGGGCAGGTTGCGCGACGCCATCGGCACCGTCTCTGTATACACACATCATTATGAACATACATATAATCACGCTTTTATCCCTAATCTTTCTTCTATGCTGGACTGGGAGCAAGAGAAAAACATAGAATGTGCCAGCTGTATTTCCTCCCGGGAATGCCGTAAAAACCAGCTAAGGGATCTGAGGGTTTATGTATATTGCAATTTAGGCGATAGGCTGACAACTTGTCACTACAGCAATATACCTACAAATCTATCTTAAATAACCCTCATAACTTTGTCAGACGTGGCGGAACGACCTTTGTGTAGGTCGTTTACGCTCTGCCTACCCCATTAGGGATAAAGGCGTGATTATATGTATGTATATGTATGTTTATCCCTAATGGGGTAGGCAAAGCGTAAACGACCTAAACAAAGGTAGTTCGCCACGTCTGACAAAGTTTTGAGGGCAATTTGAGATAGATTTGTAGGTATATTGCTGTAGTGTGGTTGCAATATTCAGAAACCCTCGGATCCCTTACCTGGTTTCTACAGCATACCCGGGAGGAAATGCATCTGGCACATTCTATGTTTTTCTCTCGCTCCCAGTCCAGCATGGAAGAACAAAATGATGAAACTTAGAAAAATACGAAATTTTACTTAATAAAAAATTTCTTCAGTGTTCTTGAAAAGTAATGTTATCAAAATATAGAACCAAATATACGCTACATCATTAATTGGTACAAAACACATGAACGAGAGCACGCTGTAGCTCGTAGCAAAAGCCTACATTTCAAACGATTGCACAGTTTCTATGAAAATAAGATCTTACCTATAGTTCGTTTTTTTATCGTTGAGTTATTGATACCAACGTATTTTGCGGCCCGTAAACAGCTTTTTCTTTGCAACTTGGTAGAGGTTCAAATTTCGGAGCCGCAGACTATAACCTTGTTAGAAACATATATTTTGCGGTTGTCTTTTTATAAAGTTGTAAATAAAATACAGTTTATGGGCTGCAAAACAAGTTGGTATCGATAAATCAACGTTAAATAAACAAACTGTAGTTGTTTCTTGTGAATCTTTACATTATGAACATACCTGCTAATAAAGATATAATTAAGTATTGGACATAGGAACATAAAATAATATTATCTCTCAGTATAAAATAAAAAGAAAGAGCTGAAATGGAATTCGAAAAAATGCGACACAAATATTTTACAAGGCAGTGAAATAAATAGAAGGAGTTTGACAACAAGAAAATAACTGAACGAGCTAACACCGCAGCGGAGATAGGAATCTAACCACTAAACAATGATATTAGAAAAATAAATCACTCCGCTCCTGCGCCCGCGCAGCCGCCGCCGCCGTCGGGTTAGAGGCTAGGCGGTCTGGCAGACGGTAGACAGTAGGTAGATGACCTCGTAATAGTTCCCGGAAAATCTAACTTTTTTGACAGTATTAAACGGTTGAGGGTTTAGGTCAGTTACTGTTCCACTTCCCCGATGGATCACTCTCCAAACTCCTTATCCTTGTTCGACCACTGCATTTTCGTCCGCTTCGTACATCACCTAACATCAATTTCCCCGAAAGACCATTCTTTGTAGGGTAGGACCAAATTATAAGAAGCTGAGTTTTTTTGTCATCAATTTACCCGATAGGCCATTCTTTATAGGTCCCAAATGGACGTTCGGTGCCACAATCCAAAACCCCAATAGTATTTATTTTTTGGGGATCGACCGGGATTACACTTGGCATACGTAATGTAAGCTTCGTTCCCTCGGCATACTCTTTAGCGTGGATGACACCGCGGCTGGAAAGCTAGTACAACTAATTAGTTTGCTATTGATTGCTAAATGGTGTTCAATGTTAGCGAAGTAACAACGCGGCGGCGCGCACAAAGCCGCGCGCTCGCGAATGTGGGAGCGCATGAATGCGTTTTTGCCGCGTGCCCTCTTTCGGCCAGCGTTTAAGTAATGGCCCGCGTTTTTCCGATCTAATCGCGGCCGCGGAGCTCCTCTCCTCGTCCCGACGACAATTTATTCCATCGTTCGTCCCAGTTTTTGAGGAGCCGGTCGGAACCGGTCCGCGCGCCATCAGTCGTTGCGTCATCACACCGCACCGCTCGTCATGCGCGCGCGCTGTTATCACAGCTCTATCGGATCGCTGCAGTTCGCGCGACAGATAACCCGTCCGACTGGATGCGGGAGGCTGCACTCCACTCGTTACTGAATTCTTTATACAATACCGGCGACATCGAGTCAATGACATTGCACAGCGTCGTCGGAGTCGTTTCTCAACGGCTATACTATACATACTAAAGAGCAAATGAAGTGCACGTACTGGAAATAGGAAAATGAGCTGAGAACAGCAGAATAAAGCGAGTGGAGTGGGGGCGGGGGGTTGTTGGAGTTTGCAATTAACCGGCGTAGGGTTTAATGAAGGCAGGAGCGCTCAAGCGGCGGGAGTCACTCGCCGCTGATTTATCTACTTCCCGCGCGGAGCCCGGCCTCAGCCTGCTCCAGTACCGCGCGAAACAATTTGTAGAGCACTGAAGTTCACCTTGTCTAAAAATTTAATTTATGTCGCTCCTAATTTTGAACTTAGTGCTATAGAACTCACCCTTCGGCTTGTCGATGGAGAGCGCCTTGGCGAAGTGGTCGTCGACGACGGCGGCCACGTCGCCCGAGTAGTGCGTGAACACGACGCAGTTGGCGCTGACGTAGTGCGCGCGAGAACCCCCCCGCCCGCCGCCCGCGCCCCCGCCCCCGCCCCCGCACTCGCCCTCAGAGTCCGAGGATCCGTTGCCGCCACCTGCAACATACACGGCATCAGTAACACGACCCCTGATGGAAGGACGTGACACTATATGGAATCGATGTCTTTCAACCGAAAGAGTCCACTACAGGACATAAGCTATCCACATGGATCTCCATGATGATTTGGTTATCACCAATTTAGTTTAGCAAATGCCTGATATCTCCGCCTGATTGCGTCAATCTTGTTGGTCTTACCTAGCTCTGACTGCATATTCCGATCCATGACCGCTACTCACTCGAGAACATTCTTTTCCCACTTCCACTTAAAGTTATCCAAAGCTTCAAGATATTCAAGATTCCCTAATTCTTCAATCACGAAGGGAAACACCAGGAATAAATCTCTATCATCGATTATGAGGCCCATTTTTAGCGGCCATAGGTCATTTCGATAAGTCATCACTGGTTACACGCAAGGTTACCAGACTTTTGGCATGAGACATCGCAGTAGTTGCTTCCAGAAACCCCAACCTAGACCTCTTTGAAAATAGAGTGATGGGATGATCATATGGTGCCACTTACCATCGGCGCTGGTGCGTCCATGCGCGGAGAGATCCTCCTCCTTAGTTCTGAGTCTTGGCGCATGCGGCGTGTGTGGGGTGTGGGGGGTGTGCCCGTGATGAGCATGATGTGCGTGGTGGTGCGCGTGCGCGTGCGGTGGAGACGCCGGCGACTGCGCTCCGCTGGAGCCCGAGCCGGTGCTGAGCGCGCCAGCCGCCCCGCCGCCGCCACCACCCCCGCCGTACCCCTCTCCGCCGGCGCTGGCGCCGCTGCCCACGTTGAACTGCAACACAATACACGCTTAGTTTCTAGACTAAATGAAACCTAAAGTCATGGTCAGTGAAGATGAGTACCTCCATTTTCAGTAGGTATATTAGCACCGTAGCTGGATATTGTGTTCTCTGTATAAATAAATAATACTCCTATCATACTCACTTTGATGCCAAAAGTTTTTGAGGCTCTTGTTCTGGCCCCTTACTCACAAGACATGTACCGTCCATCACGGGACCCCAGCATGGTTTTAAGCATAGACTGGTCGTCCGATTTAGAAAGTAATTTGGCTTCTTTTATTTGAAAATAGGTGATAGAGGGAAAGTGGATGCGGCATACGCTGATTATAGCAGGTCCTTTGATAAGATGTACCACAAACTACTTTCATAAAAATTGGGGAGCGTTGGTATTGGTGGATCTCTGTTGCACTAGTTCACTTCTTATCTTGCAAAAATACTTCAATTTGTAGTAGTGAATGTTTACGAGTCAAAACGATACGAGTTTACTCGTACATTGCGTGCTCAGACGTCCCCAGGGTACTCACTTGCCTTGGCCCGATCTTCTTTTATATTTTCATAAACATAACGTCATGTTATATTACAAACTCCAAAAAATAACTGTTTGCAGACGACATGAAATTGTATATGACAGTCAAAACTTCTCATGATATAAAACTTGAAGTCGTTTTTAGTTATCAGAGGATTTGGATGCAGTGAACCTATGGCGAAATGAAAGTGGTATGCCTGTTAACGCTAACAAAATGCTATATAAAATACACCAACAAAGTTTCAGTATTCCCATCCACATTCAGCCTAAAAAAATGGCCTGCTAAGGGTTGAAATCCGAATTATCCATAGTCATTTATGAGCTAGGTGATCGTATGACACATACCCGATCATACTGAAAGTGCGGCGCGTGGTGGAAGGAGCGCGCGGCGCCGCGGCCGTACAGGTAGGGGTAGTAGGCGCCGTACATCACCTCGGGGCAGCTCACCGCCATGGCGCCGGCCGGCCGCGGGCGCGCCCCATGCCGCCCGCGCCCCCCGCGCCCCTCGCGCCCGCACCACCGCCCGCTGCACACTCGCCCGCCCTACGCGACACCACACTATACTGCACGACGACACGCACTCCACCTGTCAACAAAAATCACTTTTAGAAATAGTACTCTGTCAATCTACTACAATATAAAGATAGAAAATTAGGAAGAACATGGAGAACATAATTAATCTTAATAGATGCAATTGGTATTTTCGTGACCTGTTAAAAGCATTTGATTGTGGTTATCATGAAACATCCAACTGCTGCAATAACACTGATGGGGTATTGAAAATGAAGCGCTTATCATAGCGTATCGAAGCGTTCATTGAATTCCTACATAAATGTCACTGCGGTCTCTCCCATGAATATAGGTAGCGTCCATCAGGGATCAATAATAGGTCCTCTTTTGACTTATTTATTTTAGTTACTCCTCCCATAGTATCATGTCCTAACTTCTAAAGACAGCTGTTGTGGGGTGTTGATATCGACTCCATTTTCGTAACAGATTGTATCTCTTTTTTTTAATGGCCGGTAGAAAGATCAATAACATTTGAGGACGTGAAGAAATAATATATAGTGATAAATACCGTGTAAATATATACCTGCGTGAGAAAATCCCTGAAAAATCGTTACCTCTACGTTAGTGTATTGTCATTTAGGCGTTGGACTGACAACTTGTTACTATAGTGAAACACATTACAATCTAAAATTCACCCTCAATATTTGTCAGAAGTGGCAAAGGACCCTCTTATTTTTAACGCTCTAACTACCCCATAAGGCATAAAGGCGTGACTAACCTAAAAGTGACTGCATGACCAACAATATTTTTATTTAACCCTAGAGTTAGATACTGGTTAGTTCAAATAATAGACATATACAATAAATTATATTCAGTGGTAGCAAGGAATTACCACAGGGTTCGACTGTTGGTCCATTCTTAATTTTTAGGTACAATATTGACATTGATCAGTAACAAAAAGACTTGTTTCTTTGAAATGCATTATATTTCAGGTAAACCCAAAAAAATATTTTGAGGTAGTTGTAAACTTTAATTATAAGTCAGAATTTCGTGATTTTTACTGAATATATTCCTCAAATGTTAAGCTAGGGCAAGGTCTGCTCGATTTTGGCATTTTTTTGGTGTGGCTATAGACATAACCGCCACACTGGGTCGCGTACTAATTTAAACGATACGTCAATGGCGTTACGTACGTTTTTCGAACAGCTCAAAATCATATGTAAATTTTTTTAACGTTGCATTATCGAAACCAACTTGTTTTTGCTTTGCAACTTTAAAGAAATTGGTTGATTTTACAAGGTTAGAATTTCGAACCTCTGTGAAGTTGCAAAGAAAAAGCAGTTTTGGGGCCGCAAAACACGTTGGTATCGATAACTCAACGTTAAAAATACGAACTATACTTAGCATTGTTCATTGACGATACTTCTTTACTGTTAAAAATATCAACTGTGGCAATATTAAATTTATGATCAGGACATCAACATTTTGAACTATAACATTAGAAGTCTACAGAATCACTTTGACGAGTTTTTGGTTTTGTTGGAAAGACTCGGTATACTCTTCGATATAATCGTTCTCACGGAGTGCTGGTTGAACGAGTATTCTGTTTTGAAGTGTATCAACGGCTACAACTCTTTTCGTACTTTTAAGAGTTATAATCAATGCAGTGGTGTAGTAGTGTATGTTAAAGATTGTTGGTCCCCAATAGTTCAAGAGCTCGACCTAACTGAACCAAACTGTTTATCAATAACTATACCTATGTACTTAACCGTTCTGGCTATCTATCGATCACCATCATTTCGCGACGCAGATCCTTTTATGAAGTCCTTGGAATCGTTAGTAAAATCTATAAAAAAATGCCCCTGTCTAATAGTAACCGGTGATATTAACATCAACATCCTCTATGACCCAGACCCCAATAAAGCTAAAGCTGACCTAACCCGCTCTGCATATCTCTGTCTTATAACTGAACTGGGTTTACATTCAGCGGTTGATAAAGCAACAAGATATGAATCGTGTCTGGACCATCTTTTTGTCAAGCCAAACAATCCGATTGAGTCAGTAATATGTCCATGCGCGACTACTGACCATGACCTGGTGTTGGCTGGGATCGGTATTACCACAGCTAAACCACCTCATCCAAAAAGGTACCAAACCAAGCTGGATATGAAAAGTGTAGTCTTAGACTTATCTTGTGTGGATTGGTCTCCCGTTCTTTCTTGCGAATCAGCGACTGAGGCGGCCAAAATCTTTGATTCTGCTATTTCTAAAATAATTTCAAGACACTCGTCAAAAATACGTGTAAGTAGGTCAAAACACAATTTAAAGGTCTGGATGACACCAGGACTGATGAAATGTTCGAAACATAAAGACCGCTTACATAGCGATGCACGTGCACACCCCAATGACGAGTTTAAAAAGTTGATATTTACACGCTATAGAAATTTTTACATCGAGTTGTTACGTAAAATTAAAAATCAAAGAGATGGCGCGGAGTTAGAAGCTAATCTAAATAAACCAAAACCACTTTGGAAGACGATAGGACGAATTACTCATACGCAGAAAATAAGAAGCGATCCTCTGGATCTATGCAGGATTATGGAGACCCCTGAAAAGTCTTTAAACTTTTGTAATGACTTTTTTGCATCAGTTGGGTGTACTTATGCAGATAGGATTTTGAAACAATTAAATGAAACTCAGGAATCGCTGGCATCTAAAGTAACGGGTATACAATCTACGCGGCATTCCCTATTTCTAAAACCTACAGACTCCGGTGAAGTGGAAAGGCTTATTCTACAACTTAGGCAAGACTGCGCTCCCGGTTTGGATGGGCTCAATAATCGACTTATTAAAGAAATTAAGGATTACATTGTTCTGCCCCTGACCCATATCTTTAACCTCAGTTTAGCTACAGGGGTCTTTCCGGACAGTTGGAAAACAGCTTGCGTGGTCCCAATTCACAAGGGTGGAGATCTTAAAAACCCTTCTAATTACAGGCCTATCTCACTTTTGGGAACTTTTTCTAAACTCTTAGAGAAAATTGTCAACAGGCAACTAATTGAGCATTTAGAAACAAATAACCTGCTATCTAATCATCAGTATGGTTTTAGACAAAACGCATCGACTGAAAATGCGGTAACTTTTCTATCCGATACCATCTCAGCACATTTAGACAATGGGCGTGCGTGTATCGGGGCCTTTCTTGACTTAGCAAAGGCCTTCGATACAGTATCCGTGCCTATTCTCCTTAGGAAGCTGGAGTTCATGGGAGTTCGCGGAATTTGTTTGGATTGGTTTGGGTCGTATCTCAGTGGGCGTGAACAGCGTCTTAAACTTAATAACACAATCAGTGACGCACGCAGTATCCAATACGGTGTACCCCAAGGAAGCATCTTAGGGCCTACACTTTTTCTAGCATACGTAAATGACATACTTACCCTTAACTTAACCAATTCTGATGTAGTTTGCTATGCAGATGACACGGCAGTTATCTTTCATGGTTCTTCATGGGAGGAAGTGAGGCAAACTTGCGAAGAGGGCCTAAACAAAACTGCAGCTTGGCTGAGTCAAAACCTTCTGACCCTCAACACCAGTAAAACCAAAATAATTTACTTCCACAAAACAGCCGTGTCTGCGCCAAGGACTGATTTGGATATCCGAATACACAGATGTGGACTACGTATTCATAATGTGAATGATTCGGGTCAAATCTGTCAGTGTGAGAGCTTGCAAAGAAAAGAAAATGTAAAATATCTCGGTGTCTTTGTAGACGAGCTCCTGTCTTTTAAAAAACATATTGACGAATCAGCCACAAGAATCCGTAAATTAATATACATCTTCAAACCCTTAAGATATGCTGCTAGTCGTAAACTTTTGAAGAGAGTTTATACTGCCCTTTGTGAGTCGGTTCTATCCTATTGCATACTAGCATGGGGCGGAAGTGCAATGTCAGTGTTACTCAAATTGGAAAGAGCACAGAGATCGATTCTCAAAGTAATGTTGAGGAGGCCTTTCCTTTTTCCAACAATTGCACTTTACGAGGAGGCGCAGGTTTTGAGTGTCAGAAGGCTGTATATACCTAAGTGCACCCTATATACTCACAAACGTGTTTTAAACTCGGATGACTACCAGAGACTGTTGCGGCGTCGAGTCTTCATGATTGATAGCTACCAAGTGAAAACATCCTTTGCTCGTAGACATATAAATTTTCTAGCCCCTTTTATTTACAATAATATAATTCGTTTGTATGACTTCAGGAATAACAATCTCCGTGAGACAAAAGTACACTTAATTAAGTTATTGTTGACTTGGACTTACAGATACTCCGAAGATTTCCTTAAAATTGTTGAGTAACATCAGGAAACTTTCTTGACCAAAGTTAAATCTTATATGTAAAGTTATTTATTTTTGTTTTTATTTTTAATTATAATTTTGTAGTAATTAATATTTCCAATGCCTTGTTTATTGTAATTGAATATAAATATATATATTTTTTTTTCTTTTATTATTATTATTATTTTTTTGAGTATGATTATGAAATAAAGTTTATGATTTGTTGATATTTTAATAAAATTTAATTAATTAATGAATTAAAATTGTTTTATGTGATTTAAATTGTTTGATGTTATGAAATTATTTTTAACTTAATTGATTATATACTTCTGCATGCTATTTATTTTAATGTTTTAAGTTTTACACCCGCGATACAGGCCTAGCCTAGTGCGTGGTGTATTGTAACCGGAATGTTGGCTGCAATCTAAAACTAATTGAATGTGATGTTAGTGTTTGTATGTAGCCTGATAAGTTTTTTTTATGAATAAATAAATAAATAAAAAATAAATAAAAAAAATATCCCTTCTTTGGCAGTCGAGTAAATAGTCAAATAGTTTATAGTAACCACCTACAATTCTAGGTTGCCTGGCAGAAATTGCTACCCTAGCAATAAGGCTGCCTAATTGTACTCTGTTTGTTTTGTAATGTTTGTTCCTGTACAATGTGTTGTTTACTCGTATGTGCAATAAAGAATATTTGTATTGTATTGTATTGTATTTTTATCTTTTATAGGTAAAGCAGTGGTTCCTATACTATTTTGTCACCTACAACGATGTATCAATATCATACATACATAAAATTACGCCTCCATCCCTAATGGGGTAGGCAGAGCGAAAACGACAAAAACAAATGGTTGTTCCGCTACCTCTGACAAGTTTTGAGGGTTATTACAGAAGATTATGCTGTATATTGCTATAGTGACAGGTTGTCAGCCCATCGCCTAAAATTGCAATACACTATATTACCCTAGAATCCCTTTGCTGGTTTTTAAAGCATGCTCGGGAGGAGAAGCAGCTGGCACATTCTATGTTTTTCTATCACTCCCAGTCCAGCGTGGAAGATATCAATATCAACAGAAGAGTAATAATGTATGTGTTTCGTACCTTACAAGGGTGTCCAGCGGGAAACTTTCATGTTTACAAATTTAATAAATTAAAAACTAAACAATGTAGCCCAAGTTTTATTTTTCCAAATTGAGCATTTATGTTTTGGACTTGTTAGTCGCGTTTTCTTTGGTCATTTACGCTCTGCCAACATTCGGGATAAATTCGTGATTATATGTATATGTAGGTATGTATGTAGTCGCGATGAGTTACTGATTAGAAGGACATCGCGCTTTTGTGGTCGGGTAATATCTGAAACGAGTAAAGCGACGGTTGAGGCACGTCGCCATTTTTGCTCGCACATCAATATCTGCAAGCTTTGGTGATGGCTCGAACACGTAACTTATCTGATCGTAGGCGTAATGAATTAGACTTGAAGAGACAGTGGTGAACCGAACTCCTCCGGGTCTCTCAACGTCAGCAGCAACACCGGAATATATGGCTCAATTTCGACACCAAATCATACAAAATCCGTTTCAACCCATTTAAGACAGATTGAAGTCTCTAACAGAATAAAGAAACCAACAGCGTGCTTTAATTTTAAGCAAAAAATTTGGTTTCACCAGCACAAAACGCAAATCATGTATGTGAAAATGAAAATTTCCGCGATATTTTTTCTCAAAAACCTTGCTGGAACTGTACAAACGCTTGAAAATAGACTGTCTAGTGATGAAACACATTTTAATATTGGGATATTGAGAGTTTCATAAACAAGCAGAACACGTGTTATTGGTGCCCGAAAAACGCTAGAGAAAGTCATTAAATGTGTTCGAATGGTCTGAAAACCACAGTTTGTCGGGCCATTTCTTCTATTGCAAATGAGATGGTCCAGCTGCAAGAAAGCCTGACAAAAATCGGCCGTCATTTTGATGATATTGTATTTTAAAATTTAAATGTATTTTATTATTTATTGTTTATTTATTACACACATTAACATAAATCTTAAGAACTAATAAATAATACCTCAAAACTGTATGAACAGTTTGTCTAAGAGATCGACAAAACATGACGGCACAATTTGGCAAAATAAAATGTGAGCTACAGTCCTTAGTTTTTTATTTATTTAATTTCAAACTAGCCGGAACAAGCCGGGTTTCGACCATCCTTTTCAACTACTGACCACCTGCACACACTGAACCAAATAGTTGAAAAACATACCGAGTTCCACACACCGTTATACCTAGCATTTGTAGACTATTCCAAAGCTTTTGACAGTCTCACACATTCAGCGATCTTTTCAGCTCTTCGCAAACAAGGAATTGAAGAAACATACGTCAAGCTATTGGAACTAGTCTACAAAAACAGTACTGCTTCTATCAAGCTGCACTCTCCAGGTCCATTTTTCGACATAGAAAAGGGCGTGAAGCAGGGCGATCCCCTTTCCCCTAAACTATTCACAGCCACCCTGGAAGAAGTGTTCCAACGTCTATCAGTGCTATGGGAAACTCGGGGCATTGTCGTCGGCGAAAAACGATTGACTAATCTGCGTTTCGCGGACGACATTGTTCTGTTTGCTAATACGGCAGTGGAACTCGAAGAGATGCTTCAAGGTTTAAGTGCAGCAAGCCTTGACGTTGGACTTCAAATGAACAGAACGAAAACGCAATTGATGACTAACAGCACGAAACGTAGGGTACAGGTAGATGGGCAGACAATACATTTTGTCGATGAGTATATTTACCTTGGCCAGATTGTCTCTTTCGATAACAGGCAAGAGAAATAAATCGATCACCGTATCGAAAATGCCTGGAAGAGCTTCTGTTTGTTAAAAGCATTTATGAAGGGCGATTTGCCCATTTCACTCAAAAGGAAACTCATCGACTTGTGTATTTTGCCTGTCCTAACCTAAGGTGCACAAACATGGTCTCTAACCGAGGGTCAAAAGTCCAAACTCAAGGTTTGCCAAATAGCAATGGAGCGGAGAATCTTAGGCGTAAAAAGAACGGACAGGGTCCGAAATACTACGCTTCGAGCCAAGATGGTTATAGCTGACGCAGGGTTCAAAACCGCCAAGCTAAAGTGGGATTGGGCCGGGCATGTTTGTCGGATGCACCAGGTCGATGGGCAAAGATCGTCACAGAAAATTGGGTACCTCAAGGCGGATTCCGGCGAAGAGGTAGACCCTGGAAAAGATCGCGTGACGATCTCGACGCCTATCTGAAAGATTGGACTGAGGCTGCATTGGACCGTGATAAGTGGAAGACCGGGAGGCCTTTGCCCAGCAGTGAGATCTAGTAGGCTAGCTATAATAATTTCAAACTTAAAAATTTACCGCTGGACACTCTTTATTCTTTGTTCAGTTTCGTTGACTGAGCAATCCGTATTAGTTTGCGGGGAGCTGTCCCTTACACTCGGTAGGTATAATTATAGGAAGCTCAGATACGACAAATATTTCGTTTTCAATTTCTAAATAAGCTAACTTTGTATGTTATAATTATTTTGTTTAGCGTTAGTCCTATCCCTTTTTTTAACTATTTGTTTGTTTCATTGCTCTTGGCGTTCAAATCAAGGTCAGACCGTGGAATGCAGCATAAAAACTTTTTGTAATTTGGTGAATTATATGACTGGACCACAAATTCCACTTTGATTTTCCCTTCCAATAACTTAGTTGTGTTGTGCTACTAGTAGTATTGATATTTCAGTTCTAGAAACTAAAAGTGAAACCAAATAATAGAAATGGATAGTAATGTCGGCGTATGAGGAAATGAAGAGGAGTGCTCTTGACAGACAGATCTACAGACACATTCATAAATAGCTACACCGACAAGATTTCGGATATTTTAAATTTTTGTGAATTTTATAATTTATTAAGATAAATGTCTATGAAAAACTCGGCTTGTGGGTTTGAGATGTATTCACCTCGACGTTTTGAAGAACCCTTGTTCGTCATTTAGTGATAAAATAAATGTTGTAAAATGCTTGTGATCGCTTATAATTTTTAATTCAGAACATTTTTTAAAGACATTAAATATCTAATGTTAGGTAAGGAGTACGTTTAATGCAAATGGAAGAATTTTGACCGCAAGGCAGACTATATCTGCTATGATTTTGACTCTACTTACCCTTCTGTAAAATAGGTGTGATTTTATGTGGGTATATTTTATCACTAAACGACGAACAAGTGTTATTCATACTGATAAATCAACGACAACTCACTTGTATATTTAACGGAAGTGTTTGATCCCTACGTTTCGACTCTTTACGAGTCTTCTACATTAAGAGTGGAAATCACACTCCACCGCCCGCCGTGTGTGATCTTTGACTGCGGTTCGCTGCTCTCCACGAAGAAGACTCACGTAAAGAGTCGAAACGTTGAGGTCAAACACCTCCGTTAAACATACAAGTGAGTAGGTAGTCGTTGATTTTTCAGTATGTAGGTATAAATCATATTACTTACTTATTTAATGAATTTTATAAATTATGATAGTGTTGTGTATTGTGTTGTCAGCGGACCCCAGCATCCGGCCCAGAAAACGTTAGACAGAAGAAAAAAGTGTTTCTAGTAATCATTTGAGTCAAGGAGAACTTGCAAATTAAAAATATTAACAGATAAAATATTTACGATAATCTATAAAATAAACAGCCTTCCTCGACCTGCGTAATTTCTACCATAACCCAGAATATAAAATTATAACTGCTTATAAAAAGATCTTTCGATATCCAGATTTGTATGCGTTGAACTATGAATTTTCAATCTGTGCCATTAAGCCCATAGGTACCTAGGTACGAGCACGACATAGGTACGGTTCTAACAAACCAGATTTACTGTAATTATTAAATGGTAATTTCTATTTAGGTATCATCGTTTTTTTTATTTATTTATTGTATTTTAATAAATCTACACAGCGATTAACATAAGTTACCTACAGTAAGTAGTCTGGGCGTCTCTATCACGTCTAGCCTAGCCTTACACCGATCGACCGCGATTTTTAAATCAATTATTTAAATTTAGTCTAGGTTGCACTGCCAAAACCAGGACCCACGTTCAATCCTCTAGATTAGGTAGCCGACCCCGTGATGTACGGGATAAGGCTAGGGAGATGAGTCTAGGTTGTAGGCCAGATGGTGATGCTGTTTAAATACTCTATCCTATTATCATCGTCATGCTATTTAATTAAATACACTATCATATTATATGTTTCGTATTCACAGAGAGGGATTAGATTCACTATATTATTTCCAAATCAGATTTAGAATAAAGGTAAACAAAGTTTTATGTATTTCAATCGAAGATCTAGTTTTAGCTATTAGATATTATAACATAATGAAATAGTAGTTTTAGTCATCTAACTAATTTGCCAACACATATAATATATTTTTGAAATGTGTTTTTAAATAAAAAGACATGAAACTTTGCTAATTTTAAATCTGATTTGGATATAATATAGAGGTTATTTTCTGTTCCAAACGCTTGGATGTTGATGTTGGGTAATTACTTCCACGGATACATTATATCATACCTTTATTTTCTTATCTTATAAGGTTTCTTCCATGCTGGATTGGGAGCGAGAGAAAATCATAGAATGTGCCAGCTGCATTTCCTCCCGGGCTTGCTTTAAAAACCAGCTAAGGGATCTGAGGGTTTCAGTATATTTTAATTTAGGCGATGTACTGACAACCTATCACTACAGCAATGTACCTACAAATCTATTTTAAATAACCCTCAAAACTTTTGTCAGACGAGGCGAAACGACCTTTGTTCAGGTTGTTTATGCTCTGCCTACCCTATTAGGTATAAAGACGTAATTATATGTATGTATACGGTATATTTAAGGTAATAGTACATTATGATATAAGCGCGCTAAATTGATAAAAACAGCCGAGGCAATATTGCTAGCCCGAGCCGCAGGCGACGCCGACGGCTACAAGAAAGCAAAGGCTGGAATTTTTCAAAGCGCACGTATGTCGTACGAAAAGACGGCGTGTTTTATAACAAATTTGCGAGGAAATAAATAAAAACAAACAATACAGCGAAAAGAAAAAGCGCGCGGAATATTTTTACTTGTTCACAAATTAGCGATGCGCATCAGCACTTTTTTTAAGGCAAAGGCTCAAAAACCTATCAGTATTACTAATAAAGTAAATTAATTAAATGTTTATTATATTATTATATTTTATCTCCCGAAGTTAATTTTATTCATAAAATGTTGACCACATTTTTGACATATGAAATCTCTTTGCTAAGATTATAAAAGTACTGTTCGTTTTAGACCGTGCGTTTTACCTTTTTAAGAAAACTATTGCGTTTTACATTACATTATCGAACTAGCGCTTTTAGCATTACAAATAATGTACCAGTACGTAATGAGATACAATACGATATTGAAGTTGGTGAAATCAGAGCCCCATTACGAGCAAATATGTTATAAACGGATTAACGTATTTTCAGCGTATGTAATAGGTAATAGTAATTAGTAAGTATTATTTTTTTTTTTTGGAATATGCACCTCAAATACGTAAAATAGTCGCATTGTGTTCTCACGAAGAAGAAGAGAAAAAAAGAGTAGTAAGAACTCCAGAGCAGACGGCCAGGCAGCATTTTACCTTCTTCGCTCCACGATTATACAAATTTATATTGTCAAGGATATTTTAATTTTTTTTGTCGATTTGTAGATTTTTTTTGTCAAGTATAACATATTAGATGAAACAAATTATAAACGTATCAATTTTCATATTTTAAACAATAAACTTAAATGCTTTCTTATTTTTGGATTTGTTTAATAAACTTTAATATTAAAAATTCTAATGCATGCTGGTGTTGTTTTATTTTTAATTTTATCTTATATTCTAAAAAGTATATATCCAACTTTATCTATTTACTTTTTATATATCTTAGCATGTTTCTTTAATATTTACCTAGTTATCACTAACTAGTCAACACTTTTAACTAGTGAACAGCAACGTAATTATAATTTAGTTAAGAAACAAAAATTGGTTTCGTTTGTGCCTAGTAACCGGCCTAGGTCATATAATAAAACGTTTATTTGGATTAATTTATTTATGAATGGAGTAATAATTTAGCTTTATTAAATTTAATAAATAGATACTTCCTTGCTGGTCTGTGAGCGAGATAAAAATATAGAATGAACCAGCAGAATTTCCTTCCAGGCATGCTGTAAAAACCAGCTAAGGGATCCGAAGATTTCTGTATATTGCAATTTAGGCGATAGGCTGACAACCTGTCACTACAGCAATTTACCTACAAATCTATCTTAAATAACCCTCAAAACTTTGTCAGACGTGGCGGAACGACCTTTGTTCAGGCCGTTTACGCTCTGCCTACCCCATTAGGGATAAAGGCGTGACTATATGTATGTATGTATAAATAGATACAAATACAGGGAAACAACATCGTATCTACATGTTTGAAGCGAGAGTCCTGTGCAAATTAAATTGAACACGACGTATAGTATTCCCTACTTTCAATCCAAAAGGAAATATACAAATACTAGATTTTCACTCGATGTGATAACAATTTTCCCGTGGTAACGAAATATTTTCCAGCAGCAAAACGTTTTTACTTTAGGGTCAATCCTGTAGTAGCTATGTGTGCTAAGTTTCATCCCAATCCGTCCAGTAGTTGAAGCTCGATTGAGTACAAAACATCCAAACATCAAAATATTCACATTATTAATATTAGCGGGATAAATATAATCGATTCCACTGATCTTCTAAATTTCAAATCACGCGCATTCAGAGACATACTTGAGAATTTTCTCGAGAAAGAGAGCCTCCTATGAACCTCTTTCATCCAATGTCATTGATATCACATATATATTTCGAAAATTTTACATTTGTTTCATCATATGGGATAAAGGCACGATTATATGTGTGTGTTTCATCATAATAAATGACAATAAACTAGCTAAAAGTTACACTTGGGTGGGATTTAAACCCACGGTCTTCGTAACGTGTCGACGCTCTAACCGCTGAGCCACCAAGTTATTTAATCCACCCAGTGAAACTAGTACATACATACATATAATCACGCCTTTATCTCTAATGGGGTAGGCAGAGCGTAAACGACCCAAACAAAGGTCGTTCCGCCACGTCTGACAAAGTTTTGAGGGTTATTTAAGATAGATTTGTAAGTATATTGCTGTAGTCACAGGTTGTCTGCCCATCGCCTAAATTACAATATACTGAAACCCTCAGATCCCTTAGCTGGTTTTTACAGCATGCCCGGGAGGAAATGCAGCTGGCACATTCTATGTTTTTCTCTCGCTCCCAAGCCAGCATGGAAGAAACTAGTAGCCTGTTTGAAACGTCAATGTGTGACGTCAGCGTCATCTATTCGAAGTATTGAATACCAAGTAGTTGCTAGTTACAGACTACTAGTTTCACTGGGTGGGTTGAATCACTGGGTGGCTCAGTGGTTAAAGCGTCGGCACGGTACGCCGAAGACCATGGGCTCAAATTCCAACCAAGTGTAACTTTCAGCTTGTTTATTGTCATGTCAATGATAATCACAATGATGGTTAGATACAAGATAGACAGACGGCCATCTTTGAAATTTGATAATAATAATAATAAAAATGGAAAAAGAAAATTGATAAAATAGGTAAAGTCATGATGATACATGTGAGTAAAATAATTGCTTACAATGTATTTTTAGACTGTTTTATACGTGTTAATTACTATAATATAAATAATCTACGATATTTCTGGCCCCTCTGGAAATAAGATCTAACTAAAATAAAACTATATCTGTAGTTCACTGTCATGAAATAATAGAAAAGGATGGCACTATAGAAGGACATTTTTTTTCTCTGTCATATTAAAAATCTATGTATAATAAGTCGTCGTGTGCGAGGATATCGGCTAAAATCCTTTGAAAATAGCTTATCCTGTGGTTATGAAATATTATCAGCAGCAAAAAACAGCCTGTTTTATTTCAGAATCTAACGAGTTTCATCTTGAATCAATATGAAAAAACACATCTGCCGGGTGTAAGGGACAGCGCCCCGCAAATTGATAGGGGTTGCTCAGTCAACTGCCAGCAGTTTTTTTAGGAAGTAAAAAAAAGGTTATGGTTTTCCATACAAATTGTCTGATCGAGTTGTTCGTTTTGTATGGGAAGGTTATTTTTTATTTTTCACATCCTGAAAGAATTTTTCGGTAAAAGTTGTTCAGTTTCGTTGACTGAGCAACCCGTATCAGTTTGTAGGACGTTACCCCATACATCCGGTATGGGCCTCGTAGAAGCCTGAAATAAAGTTTTTTTTTTTGTTGCAGTGCGTATTTTGCAGAGTGTAGAAAGTATCTTAAAACCATTTATCAGTCTTTTTAAAAGGCTGTAGCTACCAGACTACCCTATACCATGGCAGCAGACCAACACCATCCGATGCGCATAACTAGTCTACGTGCTCCAAACACGGAATCAGTCATTTTCACGATGGTTTAGTCAACCCGTGTTCACCTCTTACTATATAATCAATACTATTAATCTTACAAACATACATAAAATTACGCCTTATACAAAGCGTAAACGACTTATACCAAGGTCGTTCCGCCACGTCTGACAAAATTTTGATAGTTATTTTAAGATAGATTTGTAGGTATATTGCTGTAATGACAGGTTGTCAACCCATCGTCTAAATTACAATATTACCGCGGAGGAAATGCAGCTGGCTTATTCTATCTTTTCACTCGCTCCCAGGCCGGCATATAAGAAATTATTACCATTAATCTTCTCATCTAAATTACAAATCACAGACATTCCGGGGCCTAAATACTGACTTTAATAGAAATAAATAAATAAAATGTTTATTTAATAAAGCCAAACTTAAATACTAATGTTTTCATAATAAAATGTGCATTCAAATTATAGACGCTAGCAGATGGTAATCTTTTAGTATTTGATAAAATAATAAATATGATAAAAGAAATTTACTAATGAGTGTCACTCGTATTATTACTTCGAGAATATATAAGAATTGCGTATGTTTAATGATTCCCTCAGATATTTTTTCACAGACATGCATAGACCTAATATAGAAAATAAAACATTACTTAGAGCCACGTTCACAAAAACAATTAGGTAAATAGAAAAAAATATAGATAAATAGATAGAGAAGAGACGTTTTTGCACAATGAACGTCGATTTTTGTTCCTAATTAAATAATCAAAAAAATTACATGTCATCTTAGAAATACAGTAGGATCATAATAATATATATTTCGCAAGATTATGATGAAATCCGTTCTTTGCTAGTATTTGGTTGAAATCCGGGTTTTGATCAATTAATATTCGATTTTATGATACGATCATTATCGGTTGCTATTTTGTATTTGAATAAAACACACATGAGACACAGGACATGAGATAATTATTAATTTGTTATAATTTTCCATATGACCCGATGGTGTAGTGGATAGGGCCTCTGCCTCCTGAGCAGGGAGGTCGTGGTTCGAATCCCACCACGTACCAATGTGTTTTTGGGTTTTCAAATTTCATATGTACGTTTATTCGGCGCTTTTTCCGTGCTTCGGAAGGCACGTTAAGCCATTGGTCCCGGTTAATATCATTTAATACCGTAGATATTAGTCGTTAAGCCATATCAGAGGCCAGTGCAAGCATTGGCGGCTTGAAAACTCTGACCTAATCTAGGATTGGGTCTGGTTTCCCTTATGGGTTGCGGAGGTCAGATGGCAGTCGCTCTGAGTAAAAACCAGTAGGTACCCTCGTTCAATCCCCTAGATTAGGTAGCAGGCCCCGTGAAATACGGGATAAGGCTAGGGCGATGATGATGACCTAATGAAAATTGGTTTTTTCCTAAAAAAAAATAGCATTTAATCTATTATCAATAGCCAATTGATTAATATCAGGACTTACAAAATCCTAGGGTTTGTCTGGATTATGTCGATTATTCTGTCCAAATTCGGGCTTTGATCAAAATCCTAGATTTTGGATAAAAAAATCGATGTCGTCATAATCCTGCGACATACCGGTCCTGTCCGGTCTAATTAAGCCCAATTCGTCTCTGTGCTAGCACCTAGCTCGCTACCACAGATCATATTTTACTCTTTACCATCTCTCTACCTACTAGGATTGATAACAAGCTTCTTTTTAGCGCAATTGTCCCGGTCGCTGTCTTTGATAGTGGTCGTTACTCAAACCATGTCAGAGGCCTGATAGTTGTGCTACTAGGCGGTTTAAAAACTCTGACACCAGGGTTCATCGGGTCGATAGACTCGATACCCACTCGAAAGAAGAAGAAGAAGATTACTGAACTCGTCCGTCGTCGGGTCGTGATACTAAACTCTACCTAGGTAAGTAGTAAGTAGGTACATCAGCAAAACAGCTCAGGAATGTGTACCTAGTACTTAACCTTAGCTAAGTATAGACCTATACTTATTATAAAGTATTAAATCTGCGAGGTAAGTGTTAGAATCCTATTCCAGTTTTGTATTTTTGTTTTAGATGTATTTTATTGAAATCTGGGGCTATAGGTACCTAAACTATCTCTTGTTTAAAAGAATAAGTAATTGAAGTTCTCAAAATAATTTATGCATATATTTTCGTACATATAATCGCGCTTTTATACCTAATGGGGTAGGCAGAGCATAAACGACTTAAACAAAGGTCGTTCCGCTACGTCTGAGAAAGTTTTGAGGGTTATTTAAGATAGATTTGTAGGTATACATATTGTTGTAGTGACAGGTTGTCAGCCCATGGCGTAAATTACAATATACTGCATCCCTCGGATCCCTTAGCTGCTTTTTACTGCATGCCCGGGAGGAAATGCAGCTGGCACATTTTATGTTTTTTCTGACTCCCAGGCTAGCACGGAATTAATAAGAAAAAATAATTTATATTCTTACTATAATAATTATGTTTTATTATTGCTTTAATTTAATCAATTTTGTTAACTTGTGGTCAACTAAATGATGTCATGTAATGTTTCATTATCCTGCTAGTTTCCAAAATCAAATATACCCAGTAATAATTAAGACATAGGTAACGTGTTATCAAAGAGTCCAATACAGAATATCAAAACTCACTATCTGTGCCAATTTTTAATTAAAACTAGCTTTCCAACCTCGGTTTCACGTCCACCAATAAGTTTAGTTTTCCCATGGAAATGACGGGTTTCCCGCGGTGAAAAGTAGCATAATTCCAGGACCTAACCTAAGTACATGCCAAGTTTCATCCGTTTAGTGATTGCAGCTTGATTGAGTAACAGTAAACGTCCATGAAGTATTCAAAGTTTCGAATTTATCATATTTATAGGATATTTGGCAAACCCTAGAGCTTAAAGTTATCAATAACATTCAAATTCAAAATATCTTTATTACTCAAACACTTAAAACAGAACACATTAAATAAGAATCACAATAGTACGGTTTGATAGTAAAATGTGAGGTTCTCAGTATTTTGCTACTCAAAGCAAAATACTGGTAGCACTGATTTTCAGCCCTTTTCATACACTATTTAAAAACATCGGAATGGAGGGCATTTATAATTATAATATGTAGTCGTCGCGCACGTTGAGCTCTTCCGTAGGCGCGCGCGTTGAGCTCTTCCGTAGGCGCGCGCGTTGAGCTCTTCCGTAGGCGCGCGCGTTGAGCTCTTCCGTAGGCGCGCACTTCATTTCAAGTAAAGACATCAACGCGATATACATTTCGTATCAATTGCTATTATATTTTTATAGTTGTAACTTGTATTTATGCATGTGAATCCAAGATGTGAATATGTAATTTCTGCACAACTCCACTTTCATAACAATTAACGTTGACTTCGCATTTAATTTTGAAAAACCTCCAATACCTTCCTACTCTTAAAATAGCTTCTGAACTCTACATACCACGGCTACATAGGTACCTAATTTTATTTCTTCTTCTTCTGTCGAGTGGGTATCGAGTCTATCGACCCGATGAACCCTGGTGTCAGAGTTTTTAAACCGCCTAGTAGCACAACTATCAGGCTTCTGACATGGTTTGAGTAATAGACTTTTATTTATATACCCAGACAAAGTCAAGGACGTTGGTTTGTGAACTTCTTGTCAAATTTGTAGGTAAACAAAACATCTATACTCCTAATTATTGTAAACGTTTACCTGAATCATGTCATCTTTATGAGATGTCATAGTGAGTATGTAAGTAGGCACATTTTAAGTGAAGCTGGAATTACACGGTCATCGTATCGCAACTAGTCGTAGGTATGTAATTTAGAGTCATTTATATTCTATTTGAAATGTTAAATGTGTTTTTTTGAATTTGCGAGACGGAGTGTGCATTAATAAAACATCAGTAAAGGTGTATGAGAGTGAGCTGACCGAGAGCGGTCAGTCCCCCCCCCCCCACCCGCGCGACTCACCGCCCCGCACCGCATTGCAAACATTCTTCAGCTTTTTCTGGCTTTTCTCAATGAACTCTTCTTTATAAAACATATTTTTTTCTTGGTATTTTACTTATTCACCCTTTGTTTACATTTCTGAAATTTTATTTACACATTTTCCGCCTACATCATTATTTTAAGAACTAGCTTCACTATGTCGGTAACTGACTCTTCATCCAGAGTCATTACAATAATAAAAAGAGATTTGAAGTAATATTTTATAAGTATGTAACTAGCATAGCATTTGGAGTGTAGTGTAGCACTCTACATCTATTCAAGTAACATATAAGAAAATTTTATTTAGGTAGGTACGTTTAATTAGTGATTGAAAGACACCCAAGACAAAGAGACTCGTAGTTACCATTTGGTCCAAGGTTCCGAGATCTAAAACCTTGTGTTCACAACACTCTACTTCAGTACTCGTGGATTTGTTTTCTGTTTGTTTGTTTGGATTGTTTGTTGTTCTACTTAAATGTCCAAAAATAAAGGAGCTGCTTTAATGATTACGTAGCTTTAAGAAACGATTATTAAAGTAATTATATGAATCTACATTTTACGAAGTAATGTTCTGTATTTGCGGATAGGATTAGTTACGTATCCAGCTCCGATACGGGGAATAAAAATGCCATATCGAAGGTGGCTACGCAGTGGGAATAACACTGTCCTGTTTCAAAGCTAGCAATCGTAGCCGGCTACATATCCCTCTGGCTTTATTTTTAATGATAGGGTATTACGGTAAAACATAGTATATTCTTATTAGATACAGCACCAGTTGATAAGTATACCTATTATTACATACTCAGTTTCTACCGAACAAGATTATCCAGATGTACTACAGACCTAGGTACTGTCTGCTCTTATGTAGAGCCTTTTACTTGTACAGATTATCAACACACCTAGGTCCGAGGGACCTTCCCAGTTCCTTAGGGCGGCCGATGGAGACTTCTCAATGCACAACACTGAACACGGAGTACGCAGATAGTACAGATCCAGAGTTTGGCACTAACACGAGCACCACAGAGATCATTCAAGACAAGGCACAGCACTATCACTAGGGGTGTCGCGCCGCCGTCGGTCGGTCGGCTGGTCGCGTGACGTACGCTCGCTCGCACTGTGTCCGCCGCGACGCGCCGCGCTGCACTGCCGGCGCTGCGCTGCCCGCCCGGCGCCCGCCTGCGCCCCCGCACCCCCCACCCCGCGCCCAGCGCTCCCATTGGCACTGGAGGCTCCGCCCCGGGCCGCCTGTCGCGCCACTCGCCGCGCCGCTCCCTGCCATGGCCGGCCTCCCTGTTTACATTGTCCATTGTAGCGAGCTGTTTGTCCGAGACATGCGCTTCATTTAGGTACTCCCTACACTAAACTCTAAGCTTCGACTCGACTAACGATTCGATGTGCCCTGGTATCAGAGTATTAAAACCGTCCTAATTTAGCGTTGCAGGTGAAATGGGCGGTGGCGGTGGTGACTAAACATCAGGTGACCTCTGCTCATCTGCATCCCTCTTTCATAAAAATAAAATGATATACCGAAGTATCGGACAGTGACCGGGACAGACAAGGCGACTGATTTTAAGTTATAATTATAAAACGTTTCACGATCCATGACTACGACGCTCGCGTTTATGTCTTTTGCTCTGTGTTAAACGCCCCCTTCTATTTATCGTAAATAATATTTTTAATGGTGTTTGTGCTATTAAAAACCCAAAGTGGTTTTTGCAGATATAAGTACTGAAGTATCTATGTACCTACGTAAGAGTAGGTATCCTTACGGGGTAAGCAAAGCGTCAACGACTTTATAAAAGGCAGTCTTCGCCACGCGCGTCGTCTGATAAGTTATGAGAGTATCTTTTTATTTGCTTGGGTTGACCAGAATTAATGATGTGTGGCACAATATTATAATACCTATAGGTAGGTAGTTGGAACAGATGTTACCTAAAATGGGATCGATTCGTGGCTGGAGGTAAAACTATTGCCGTCATTTTCTATTCTCTCGTGATAGAAAAGGACAGGTACACTTGTATTAGTTAAGTCGTGATTTTTGCAACTACGAATTGCTTCCAGTACGATGCCACAACAGACAGACGGACACACACACATGGGCGTGAAACTTAACATAACGTAGGTATAACACCCCTCGTTTTTGTACGAAGGGGGTTAAAAAGAGAAGAGGAGAAAGACAGCCACCCTGCGGGACGCCGCCAGCAGTCAGATCATGCCAGTCGCAGTCGCAGGAAACCTCATCAGAGCGAAACCGCTATGATGAATGATAAGTAAGCAGGTTAACCTAGTCTACCTACCCGGTAGGTGCCTAAGTACTTAGGTTCAATTCGAACCAAATGCTATCGAATCGTTGGGGCACGACTTAAATTACTTCGTTTTATTTAGCATTAGAAAGAAAAAAATATGGGTTTTTTATTGTAGGTATACGTTACTTTGCGGCAAGCTAAAATTATGTGAAATAATAGCAAATTATTTTAGTAAAATTAAATTTACATTATTGTGACGTTTCATTCAAATACTTTATGATAAATTATAATTATTTTTAAATAGAACAACGAAATACGACTAAAAATACTAATATAGTATCATCTTGAGAAGTGTGTACTATAAAAGACCTAAAGAAGCAGAGGTTGCAAACATGGAACGGAACGTTGGAGTTTTTCACTGTCTTCTCTTGTTCAACTCAATGTACCTTTCTATGTAATGATTTTTGGGGTTCCATAGTCCGACTAGGAACATTCATTCATTCATTTCACTCTTGGCCAGTTTTATATACTTTACATGGATAAACCCACTGATTTGAGAAGTCGCTACCGCTCCCTAATAGATAGGCTGTCAAGTCCAACTTTGTATCAAAATCTATGAAAACCGCTGTCGCCAAAGAAATACGTTGTATTTTCAGTACTGAATGCTCAATGAAAAAAATGCTTGATGTTATTGTTTGCAATCATTCAGTTGAATAATATATCTACTTATTCCACATATTCTCAAGCGACAGAAAAATATATAAAAATAAAGTTGCAAACAATAAAATATTATGCATTTTTCGGGCAAATTTTGATTGAACAAAGTTCCTAATTTAAAGGTGCATTCACACTAGACCTACGTGACGTAAGTGACTTACTCATATTCATACGTACCTATGCTGATGGCCAAAATCCATGTTTAGATACTTGTCTTACATGACGTCGCTGATGCACCCAAATACAATTGCTTGACTTGCGTTATCTTGCATCGTCTGATGTTATATTACGTCAGTAGACGTGGGCTGACGTTGGCGACGTCATCCATGCGGTTTAGATAGTCAGTGTGCGAGCAAGATTTTGTTTTGCCACCGCAAGTTTTCTCCTAAAACGCACCATTTTTGATATATCAGCGGAAAACGTAAAAGTGGGACCTAATTGTCCCGATATTTAATTTTCCCCGAGGGTGCCAGTATGGCATCACTCGGAATTAGGTTCAGCATATATAGTACTAGAATCAATAATAAAATATGAGATAGACACTTATTTAAGCTCTAAACGAATTCCTTAAGAAATGCAAAACAACTAGCAGTCCTTCATACAATTTTTAGGAACACAATTGCCCGCCACCGCAAGTGTGCGAGAGTCTTTAAAGCATTTTTTAAATGTTTTTCAATTGAATTTGACAATCGAGAACAACTTGATTTGCGGATAGTAAATATTTTTTTCTTTGAAACTTGGCAGAGGTTCAAATTTCGAAACAGCTGGTTATAACTTTGTTACAAACATATGGTTGTTGGTTCTGAATTTGAATTTCTTTTAAGCTGTAAAGAAAAAAAATGTTATTGGGCCGCAAAACACGTTGGTATCGTCTTACGAATTTCATTGGCAACCCAGCCCAGGGATGTGGTAAATTCTGTAAGTTATCGATAAAATTCGGTCGTTTTACGTACAGAAAAGTTCAAAAGAATTTCATTTGATCTATATTTTTGGTGTTTAAAATTATTTGGGACTGCAGCGGAACAACATACATAAAATCACGCCTTTATCCCTTATGGGGTAGGCAGAGCGTTAAACGCCTCGTAAAAGGCGCTTTCGCCGCGTCTGACAAAAATTGAGGGCAATTTTAGATTGTAATGTGTATTGCTAATGTGTAGTGATAGGTTGTCAGCCCATCGCCTAAATTACAATACACTGTAACCCTCGAGTCCCTTTTGCTGTCTTCTACAGCATGCCTGAGAGGAAGGGCAGCTGGAACATTCTATGTTTTTCTATCTCTCCCAGTCCAGCATGGAACAACATAGGCTATTAAAAAAAAGGTGATTATTTTTGTATAGTTAGATATTCGTAGATAGAGGTATAGTATTAAAAATAGGTTGAGCCAGCATCGGAAGTAAAACAACTCAACTAAGAATGATTTCATCCAACACAAGATATCTTCATTTGCATAAGAAAATATATCAAATTCTCAGTTGGCATTTTGTTCAACATTCTGATTGTCTAAATATTTGATGTTTCATATTAATATACTGAGTAATATATCGACAATCTCTTATTTTGAGGTTATAAAAATCACATAGTATTTTTTTTTACTTCCAATGTTTCTGTTTTTTGCCGCCTCATTTCATGCGACCTAAACAATAGTGGCCAGTTTTATATTTAAAATATATTTTTTTATAAATTCTAACACAATTTTATTATGAAATTCGTTCCTAGAATTTTACATTTGCCAATCCGCGAAATGACCCTTTTTTCCGGCTATTACACATATACCAATCGCGAACAGTTTTGTTGATTTTTGTAAGATGAACAATACTGTAGTACATAATTTATTTCGTAAAGGATCAGCCAGCGTTTGCAATGTAAGCGTAATGAAAATGTGTTTATTTACCACATTACATTAGAAACCTCTTAAATTATCAGTGTTTCATTACTATATTATGCATTTATTATACATGTAAACCTTCCTCTTGAATGTCTTTAAACATTCAAGAAAACCACATCAAAATCGGTTCCGTAGTTTTAAAGATTAAAGCATACAGACAGCCAGAATTGACTTCATTTATAATATTTAGTGGTTGGTGATTGGGATTAGTGATCATTAGTGAAGTGATATACCATAGGTGGGTTGTGGCTTTTAGAGAAACAATGACCACTTATAGAGCATGAGATATAAGAAATTGTATTGTGTAGGTATTTATAGTCCAGGCCAAAGTTATATACAAATCAGGAAGTCGCAGGCAAAGGTTAGTACAAAAATGTTTGATTTTTTAGAAATAGTGAACTTTCCGCTTAATGTAACACTTCCCGCTAAATGAATATCGATATCGACAAATTCAATAAAGTGATCATGGAGCAACACTAGTGATGTATCAAAATCATTTTGCGTTTATTTCTACAATTTCTTGAAAAAGATAGTGTTTATAACTTTCCGATGGTAAGATATTCCCTCTTTATTCCAGATACTTCTTTTATTATTTTTCAGACAAGTAAATATTGCGCAGAAGGTTTTTTTTTCTTCAAAAAGTACTACTAAGCGGCGAATTGGGCATAACTGAGGTAAGGTTTCAAGCGTTTTGACAGATATAGGCGTGGAGCGCGTATTAGTGGCTCGCTTGTCAAACTTACTATCGGCACAGATAATATAATACTATCCAACCGGACAAGTTTGGAACTTGTATTTCTGCAGATCGTTGAGAAAAATTTGATACCGCATTTCAGAACTTGTATTTCTTGGTGTGGCGCCATCTGTCGGCTACAGACACGATGAAATAATACCTAATTGTTGTACGTTACTATTATTAGTTACTCTGTGCTAATAGATAATCCCTAGACTATTTCAGTGAAGGGGACGGACTTCACCCTAAAATATGGGGAAATTGACCTGCAAGGTGTACGAGATAGATAACCCTACAGAACCTGTGACTGCAGGCAATAATTCTGTAAAGAACTTCTAGCTAGATCTAAAAACTACATTTATTCGTCAGAAAAATGACACACGATATGTTGATAGCGACATTCGAGAAGTTTGATTTTTCTGTTTCGTAAGGACATTGAAGTAGGGAGGTAGTTCGAATTTCGCGAGGAACTGAGAACATTGAAATGCGAGTAGTTCGATTATGCCGATGTAAGATTCCGTAAGGACATTGGAGCAGTTAGATTTTTCTGGTGCAATGGTATTTCGTAGGGATATTCGAACAGTTGGATATCTCTTATGCTTGTATTTATCAAGGTCACTCAAATTTGAAGCGAGTTTTATGTTCGGTTTTAAGTTGCCTGTCGTACTCAGCCTTATTTTTAGTTCCAACTTAGGTACGCAATCACGATTCAGCTGAGTGACTGCTTATTTATAAACATAATAATTCAAATTAAGAACTCGATATGCATTCCTGAGGACGTATCAGTTAATTGTGGTTTGGAGGTGATATAAGTACGGCTTTTATTCATTTGACGTGTGTTTCCCGCCATTTTAATTTTCTCTCACACGGTGCCTTAGGTCATGGGTTTTTGGTTTTAGTACTTTCACTCTTCCAAATGGATATAATTAGAAAACATGTGAATTTCTACGACGTTCTAGACTACTACGATGATATATTTTGGCAAGATGAATATACCGCACCGGGAAAATACCGCATTTCCACTTAATATAAAAGCAAGCGGGATTTAAGAATAATCATAGAAATATGGAATAACCTCAACCAAAATATGTTGTTAAAACAGAAAACGTCACTCACTAAAGTGCCGTCGTTTCAATAGGCCATATTTGACAATTGTGACCTTCAGTACCCTTAAGGAAAATAGTGATGTACATGAGCGTCAAACATACGTAGCTAGTATTTCAAACCGTTACTTGTTATTGAATGGGAATTCCACTCTTTAGCTGTGCGCATTATGAAAGATGATTTAAAGCGCTTCGTGCGTAATGTGGGTATATCGACTAAGAACGAATCACAGTGAGGCAAGGTGAGTGGATATTTCGAGCCAGCGTCAAGACGGCAATTGCTCGCAAACAGATTGGCAAATAAATTTGCTTTCTCTTTTTTATTATTAAACGAACAAGAATCACTCATTATGCTCTCTTCTTTAATCGCACCCTTCGTGCTCGCGCTCTTCGATCACGAGCTTTTACCCAAGCTTCAGCCTCAGCTCGAGCACAGTCCGCATATCTACACAATTTAGACCATTATGAAACTATCGTTGATTTGCTTATAAACAATTGGAGTATATGTTCCATTTAGTACAATCTTATGATACACAAACTTTCAAAACGCCATAACTCAAAAGAACAAATCAGAGGATTAGTTGGTTTTACCTTTAACCCGGCGGTATGAATATTGCGATAAAAAATATATCACAGATCAGATCAGCCTATTACAGTTCACTGCTGGACGAATAAATGAATGGTTACTAAAGAAGCAAATAAAATAATCTTTATTATATGATATGAACAATAAAATTAAATAGCCTTTTGAATTTTCGACATTCAAAACATACATTTTATTTTTAATACGTACCTACTTGAAATAATTCCTGTAACGGAACGCAACATCGAAAAAAAGCGGGAGAGTATCAAACTTGTTAAACGTTTCAGTAAATCCTGATAAGAGTTCATGAGTTAAAACCTGATCTGAGTGTGTTCGCGTTTATAAATTAACAGTCTACTCGAGTACTAAGTAAAAGTTTGAGTGTGACCTGCTTGATCCACCCTCGAGAGCGGATCTGAGTCACTTTTATAATTGCGGCCCTTATATACGGAGTAATTCGTTATGATATTCGAGCATTTTTATTTTTCTGATGCAAGGGTAATTTCGACAAGATCTTGCTGAAGATTGTATTTATATTATACTACTTCGTCCCGCTCCCTGTGCAGGGTAGGAAATCGAACATTCGCCAAACTTTTCAAACACATTTTATAAAATTGAACTAACGCATTTTGTGAAGAGAACTATAGTTGATAGGTTCTTAAGTACGTTATGTTTGTGTATGTGTACATTTAGCGACAGGATTTTTTAAGCTTGTCTATAATAATGGATGTAATTAAAACAACACGTTAAAATAAATAAAATTTATTTACATTAGACTTAATTCATTCTTATGGAAATACAAAAACACACACTCTCATCGACATTCACGCACACACCGGCGACGGGAGATCACACCGGCACACACACACACACACACACACACACACACACACATACTTGTCATATTGTAAGTAAAGTACAGCGCTATTACTATAAGAAAAGGATCAGGTCAGGGCAAGTTTGTGACATTTTTCCGCCGAAACAAGAAATACTGTTTATTTTTGATATCTGAATCTAAGCCTACGTAAGTAAGTCCCGTCCTTTTGTTATCGTAATGGCGCCGCCCGCGGCCGCACGCAACTCTACGAATGTCCCTGATGACGTCATCAACTAACCAGGCTCGCGACCTGCGCCGGAATCAAACTAAATAATTACTATAATCTTCAATGCAGAGAACGAGCTTCGATCGCCGAGCACACCCACGTGCCTCCTTGTGCCACTGGGATATGCGTTTCATCGCTATATACTATAAAATTGAAAAAGATAGCCAGGACAGAGCATCGAAGGAAAACAAAAGAACCTGACTGAAATGTACAAAAATTGCATCTGTCACAGCTACCTTTCTAGATTTTCAGAGTAAAGTTGGCAATCAAAGCATGTCTCCTGCTTGTGTTGTAAATGCATCCTCCCCCCCCCCCCCCTACAGCTCGTCGTGGTCGTCCTCGGCGGGCAACTCCTCCCCCTCCTGTTCCCCCCCCCCCTACAGCTCGTCGTGGTCGTCCTCGGCGGGCAGGTCCTCTCCCTCCCCCTCCCCGTCCCCCTCCTGCTCCCCCCCCGCGGCGTCGAACTCCTCTTCCTCCACTTGCGCGTCAGCGGGCAGGCCGAGCGAGGTCTGCAGCATTTTCTCCACCGTGTCGGCCAGTTCCACCGCCTGAAATTAAATAATAAATTATTTTTAAATGTTCTTGAATTTGAAAGTTAGCAGATTTATTTTTTCAAACATTTTTCCCAGTTCTCCTGCTAAACAGTATAATTGACAAGGTGGGTGGTTGTACCGACCTGTCCCTCCTGCAGCAGGTACCCGGAGCGCAGCGCGGCCGTGCGGTACAGCGTGTGCGCGGCGAGCAGCGCGGCGGGCGCGTCGGGGTCGTCGGCCACGCGCCGCAGCAGCTCGCGCACCAGCGGGTGGCGCGGGTTGATCTCCAGCATCTTCTTCTGCGACAGGTGGTGCTTGCGCTGCGCGTCGTCCGCCTGGAGATACCGCGGAATCATGTGAGACAGTGGAATTACAAAATATGGACTAAAAAGAAAAGGACCGAGATTGGAGCCCTGCGGAACTCCCGTACTTATTTATATCCCGGAGGCTTTTGTTGACTTCAACTTTTCGGAGTCCTTTATGACATTCTCTTTCATCCCAAATGAATAACAATTATAGTTAATCCCGTGGCGACGCAATTTTTTATCAAATGCAATATTAGCGACACGATCAAACGCCTCATAGAATTCGACTCGACTGAAATGAGATGATCAATCGATTTTCGATTTAACCGATCGGGACACAGATTTAGTGAGTATGTCATACCTTCTGGTGCGCGTTGCTCATGGCGAGGCGCTCCATGTTGCCGGTCCAGCCGAACACGGTGGCCACGAGCGCGGCGGGCGAGCGCGCCAGGCGCCGCGACACCTGCGCGCGCGTCACCCACTGGCCCAGCTTGGCGCCCAGCCAGCTCGTCAGCGGCTCGAACTGCTTCTTCTGCTCCTCGAGAGTTTCCTTAGCGTTCTCACCTAGATAACAGTCAATTCCACATTTTTTTTTCATTTACAAAAAATTTCAGTCCCTGTATAGAAAAATATTTATCGGCCGATCGCATTGGGAAACAAAATCAGTATAAATTCATAACGACGGGTGAAGATGCAGCCTCACCTTCTTCGAGGTCGAAGATCTCCTTGGCGACGTTCTGGAACTTGTGTCCGTCGTGCTCGGGCAGCGCGGACAGGCAGTACTCGTCCACCGCCTCCGTCAGCAGCAGCACCTCGTAGCCCGCCGCCACCAGCCGCTCCACGAACGGGGAGCGCTCCACCTCCGCGCGGCTGGCGATACCGGTCATATACATTCAATCACAATATACAACATGTAACAGAAAGGCTGTATGTACATTACCCGAAAGGATATGAACCAGCCTATTAAACTGAATAACTTTCCCAAAGGAACATAGGTCGAAATAAGAAAAAGACACACAATGCCTCCTACACAAAATGCATCAGGTGATAGCGCATGTAGTATGGGAAGTATATTTTTCCTCATGTTTCGATATATATCCTTTGGGAAAGTTGTTCAGTATCATGGGCTGGTTCATATACTTTCGGGTGCATGCATATATATCCTTTCTGTTACACGTTGTATAAATCAGGCTATAGCTGGATAACAAAGATTTTACAAAATAGTGAAAGAATTTAATAGAGCTTCCGATAGGGTACAACAAAAAAAATCTAAAACAAAAAGAAGTATAAGAACAGACCTACTAATAAATGTGTAACACAGCTATTACAGATCCTGAATAGTAGAAAAACAACGCATATTTTCTGTCTAGGAATGGATCGCTCCCGGTGGTCCCACAAGGGTGTCCCCTAGGACCCTTATTCTTTATAATATTTATCAATAAAAACAAAAAATCTTGTCATTTCAATTTGAATGTTGTACATATAATCATGAAAATATTGAGTAAAGAAAATTATGAAAGACAACCAAATGAGTGTAATTATGAACCTGGAGCCGGCGATGTAGTAGATGTGTTGTTGCTTGGGCTTCATGCGCGCCACGTAGTCCGCCAGGAAGGTCTGCTGCTCGCCGCGCGACGAGTGGAACTTCAGCAGCTTGGCGAGCCGCGCGCGGTTGCTCGGGTCCTCCATCACGCCCAGCTTGATGCTGCGGGGGAGTGGCACATCAGTGGCGCGGTCGAGTACAGGAGTCGTTCAATTCCATTAACAAGAAACTTTTTTTACTTCTTAATGGTTTCGAGTCAATCGACTCGATATATTGGTGGTACCAGAGATTTTCAAAACGCTTAGTAGCACAGCTATTCGGCTTCTGACATAGTTAGTGTAACGATCACTATCAAAGACAGCGACCGGGATCGACTTTTTAACGTGCCTTCCGAAGCACAATATATTTTTCTCTTAATCTCACAAAGTGATAAATTAACAAGGGTCATTTCTGTTCCCACAGAGAATCCAACCCAGTTCCTCTGGATCAGGAGTGGCTCCAACCACAAGACCATGGAGTTAGACACTGTTATAAACACTGGTCGTGGTACTGACTTGGTGGAGTACTCCTTCCAGAAGTGGTCGTACTCGTCGTTGGATATCTTCTTGAGCATGTCGAGCGCCTTGCGGACCAGCTTCTTCTTGATGATCTTGATGAGCTTGTGCTGCTGCAGCGTCTCGCGGGACACGTTCAGCGGCAAGTCGTCCGAGTCCACGATACCCTGTCACGCCACAAAATTACATTCCATATTAAAAGTATTCAAGCTATACAATTCGAAACAATAAAAAGGATCTTCTTACTGTAAAGTTATAATTTTAACGCGATTTTTTAAAGTTTCTTCCGTCATGTGGGTGGCCGGGTCGAACAGCACGATGAACCCTGTCAGACCGAATAGCCTCCACCGGTCACTGACCTGGGTGAAGGCGAGGTAGTTGGGCATGAGGTCGTTGAACTCGTCGGTGATGAAGACGCGGCGCACGTACAGCTTGATGTGGTCGGTCTTGGAGCCGTACTTGTTGAAGCAGGGGTCACTGACCTGGATGAAGGCGAGGTAGTTGGGCATGAGGTCGTTGAACTCGTCGGTGATGAAGACGCGGCGCACGTACAGCTTGATGTGGTCGGTCTTGGAGCCGTACTTGTTGAAGCAGGGGTCACTGACCTGGATGAAGGCGAGGTAGTTGGGCATGAGGTCGTTGAACTCGTCGGTGATGAAGACGCGGCGCACGTACAGCTTGGTGTGGTCGGTCTTGGAGCCGTACTTGTTGCAGCAGGGGTCACTGACCTGGATAAAGGCGAGGTAGTTGGGCATGAGGTCGCTGAACTCGTCGGTGATGAAGACGCGGCGCACGTACAGCTTGGTGTGGTCGGTCTTGGAGCCGTACTTGTTGCAGCAGGGGTCACTGACCTGGATGAAGGCGAGGTAGTTGGGCATGAGGTCGTTGAACTCGTCGGTGATGAAGACGCGGCGCACGTACAGCTTGATGTGGTCGGTCTTGGAGCCGTACTTGTTGAAGCTCTCCGCGGGCTGCACGCGCGGCACGAACAGCAGCGCGCGGAACGTTACTTCACCTTCAGCTACGAAATGGGCCCTGTACGACAAACATGGCGATATTTCAAAAACTCTGTTCATATTCGTTCATTTTAGCAAAGCGTTCGACAGGGTCACGCATAGAATACTAATCAGAATCTTGAATTTTTGTAAAGTAAGAAATCTACTAAATTGACTTGTCTTGTTGCCAGCTATTTGTATAATAGGAGAAATGCTACTTATTTTGTAAAGTGATACTTATTTTTCCGAAAGGTTATTTTCAGTTTTGGGGCGCAACAGCGTTTTGGGACCTTTCTACGATCGATTGCAGATAATATGCTCCATATTTTTTGTGATCAAGCGCGATCTGAGATTTTTTCAATTGGCACGTATTATCGAAAATCATTTAGTAATCTCATATTTTAGAAATAATATCACACCTTTAATGCAAGAAATACTCAAACAGGGGTATTTTACTGACTTGGCGAGCGGAAGTTTGTCGTCCTTGGTGAGCGTCTTGTAGAACTGGTTGTACTCCTCGTCCTGCACCTCGGCGGGCTTGCGCGTCCAGATGGGCTTGTTGTCGTTCATCAGCTCCCAGTCCCACACCGTCTTCTCCGTCTTCTTTGTCTCCTTCTTTTCTTCCACTACCTCCTCGACCTGCACGTTAACAACAAAATTTAATCATTAATATATGGTTCCGTCACTTCCGACGTGTTATTTGCCACTGTGTGTGTGTGTGTACCTGTGCATCGTCGTCGCTGTCAGGTTTGTCTGCGGGTTCATCATCGGGCTCCTCGACGGTCTCGGTCCTGGAGGCCCACAGGTAGATGGGGAAGTTGATGAACTGCGAGTACTTCTTCACGAGCGCGCGGATGGTGTCGGCCTGCAGGAAGTCTGCCGCCTCTTCCTTCATGTGCAGGCTGCAAAAACCATCGACCAAAATTTTAACCGCCGATAGTAAAAAAAATATAAGGATCTTAAAATATAATTTTGTTGGTTTCTAATTCGAATATGTAAATATCAACTAGAAGTAGGTTAAAAGTACCTACGTGGTTCCCCTTTTTTTTTCGAGTTATGTTCAAAAGATAACACAGATTGGTAACCTAACCATGGGCCATGTGTTTCTCGATAAGCCATAATCATTTGGAACACATCAATCCACATCAGTTTGAAATTGGTTATTAAGCTCGATCGTAACACATCGATCGATCATTAAGCATAATTAAAACGCCGAATACTAAAATAGGTCGTTAATTTTGAATTTTATAGCTAACAAATCACAAATTTTTATTTTATATTACTATTGCACCATCGTATTAAATCTGATAAAAAAATATCTTTTATTTATTGACACCAATTACCATGTAAATAAATGCTAGATCACACCAGCTTGAGCGTGTCGCCGCGCGGGTCCTCGGCTAGGCTGAAGGTGCTGGCGTCGGGGGGGCGGGGGGAGTACTCACGTGATGTGCGTGCCCCGCTTGAGCGTGTCTCCGCGCGGGTCCTCGGCTAGGCTGAAGGTGCTGGCGTCGGGGGGGCGGGGGGAGTACTCACGTGATGTGCGTGCCCCGCTTGAGCGTGTCTCCGCGCGGGTCCTCGGCTAGGCTGAAGGCGCTGGCGTCGGGGGGGCGGGGGGAGTACTCACGTGATGTGCGTGCCCCGCTTGAGCGTGTCTCCGCGCGGGTCCTCGGCTAGGCTGAAGGCGCTGGCGTCGGGGGGGCGGGGGGGGAGTACTCACGTGATGTGCGTGCCCCGCTTGAGCGTGTCTCCGCGCGGGTCCTCGGCTAGGCTGAAGGTGCTGGCGTCGGGGGGGCGGGGGGAGTACTCACGTGATGTGCGTGCCCCGCTTGAGCGTGTCTCCGCGCGGGTCCTCGGCTAGGCTGAAGGCGCTGGCGTCGGGGGGGCGGGGGAGTACTCACGGGATGTGCGTGCCCCGCTTGAGCGTGTCTCCGCGCGGGTCCTCGGCCAGGCTGAAGGCGCTGGCGTCGGGGGGCGGGGGGAGTACTCACGTGATGTGCGTGCCCCGCTTGAGCGTGTCTCCGCGCGGGTCCTCATCTAGGCTGAAGGCGCTGGCGTCGGGGGGGCGGGGGGAGTACTCACGTGATGTGCGTGCCCCGCTTGAGCGTGTCTCCGCGCGGGTCCTCGGCCAGGCTGAAGGCGCTGGCGTCGGGGGGGCGGGGGGAGTACTCACGGGATGTGCGTGCCCCGCTTGAGCGTGTCTCTGCGCGGGTCCTCGGCTAGGCTGAAGGCGCTGGCGTCGGGGGGGCGGGGCGAGTACTCACGTGATGTGCGTGCCCCGCTTGAGCGTGTCTCCGCGCGGGTCCTCGGCTAGGCTGAAGGCGCTGGCGTCGGGGGGGCGGGGGGAGTACTCACGTGATGTGCGTGCCCCGCTTGAGCGTGTCTCCGCGCGGGTCCTCGGCCAGGCTGAAGGCGCTGGCGTCGGGGGGCGGGGGGAGTACTCACATGATGTGCGTGCCCCGCTTGAGCGTGTCTCCGCGCGGGTCCTCATCTAGGCTGAAGGCGCTGGCGTCGGGGGGGCGGGGGGAGTACTCACGTGATGTGCGTGCCCCGCTTGAGCGTGTCTCCGCGCGGGTCCTCGGCCAGGCTGAAGGCGCTGGCGTCGGGGGGGGCGGGGGGAGTACTCACGTGATGTGCGTGCCCCGCTTGAGCGTGTCTCCGCGCGGGTCCTCGGCCAGGCTGAAGGCGCTGGCGTCGGGGGGGCGGGGGGAGTACTCACGTGATGTGCGTGCCCCGCTTGAGCGTGTCTCCGCGCGGGTCCTCGGCCAGGCTGAAGGCGCTGGCGTCGGGGGGGCGGGGGGAGTACTCACGTGATGTGCGTGCCCCGCTTGAGCGTGTCTCCGCGCGGGTCCTCGGCCAGGCTGAAGGCGCTGGCGTCGGGGGGGCGGGGGGAGTACTCACGTGATGTGCGTGCCCCGCTTGAGCGTGTCTCCGCGCGGGTCCTCGGCCAGGCTGAAGGCGCTGGCGTCGCTCTCCCACACGTGCTGGCGGTCGTCCACGTGCTTGCTGGCGACCGTCACGCGCTCCGCCACCAGGAACGCCGAGTAGAAGCCCACGCCGAACTGACCGATCATGTCGTTCATCTCCTGGCTGTTCTTCTGCACACACAACGATCCGATTATTAATTTATGATTTTCTTTTCCCACCCTAAAGTTTGATCAGCTGATTTCCTTTATTTCCGGTATTTTATAACAACCAATGTAGACTCACGCTCTCAGCGTCCTGCATCTTGGAGAGGAAGTCGGCGGTGCCGGACTTGGCGATGGTTCCGAGGTTGTTGATGAGGTCGTTCTTGGTCATGCCGATGCCGGTGTCGATGATGTGCAGCTGCCTCTTCTCGGGCTCCGCCTTGATGCGCAGCACCAGCTCGGGCTGCACGTCGAGCGCCGCGCGGTCCGTCAGAGACAGCAGGCGGATCTTGTCCAGCGCGTCCGACCCGTTCGAGATCAACTCGCGGAGGAAGATCTAAGGAAACCACGGACATTGTGATTGAGTATTTTCTTTTTTGTATACATACATATATTCACGCCTTTATCCCGAATGGGGTAGGCAGAGCGTACACGACAAAGGTCGTTCCGCCACGTCTGACAAAGTTTTGAGGGTTGTTTAAGATAGATTTGTAGGTATATTGCTGTAGTGACAGGTTGTCGCCTAAATTGCAATATACAGAAACCCTCGGATCCCTTATATTATTTTCTTTTTTGTCTGTAGAATATAAACAGGCGGTAAACAATGAACTCCGCGCTACTTCGCATAGGGCAGATATTGTCTATGGTCCATTGTTTGAACCACAGAACAGGTTTGAACAATGTTTAGGAGTTGTAGGTTAAAGCCAATTGGCTTAGTGATGACGGATGGGAAAATGGTATCTACCCGCCTGGTCGGGTGTTGTGACTAGGACACCGAAGTTCAACCGGACAAGTCTGGAACTTGTATATCTGCTGAGAAAACTTTGATACCGCGTTTCAGAACTTGTGTTTCTTGATGTGGCGCCATTTGTCGGCTACATAAGGAACAAATATAATCTCTGCCCTACGCGACGTGGCGCAGAGCTCAATGTGTGCAACGCCTTAGACTCAGATTGAATCGTTCTTCTCTCAAAAAATATGACTCATTTCTAGCAAGAATACTAAATCCATGTTTTGTGTAAAACTAATGGAAAATTGAACTAGTGTATTTTGAGTAGTTACCTCCTTGTTCCGGTAGAGCGAGTTGATGATGAGCTTCATCATGCGGTTGACCTCCGTCTGGAAGGTGTAGTTCTTGGCGTTGGCGAGCCACTCGCGCTGCTGCGCCGCCGTCAGCGCGTCCGGGTCCACCGCCTCCGCCTCGCGCGACAGCGCCTCCGCGTCTGCGCACCGCAACAACACACCGTACACTCATACATCCCACTAATACCAATCAAGGAGATGGGAGAACCTTCAATTATTAAATAAGTGTTTTATTCATCTTCTTTCAAGTTGATCGACGACAAACAACCTGGTAAACCACAACCACAACCTGGTACTTTCGGTATAGAAAGGAATCATCTTAAACAAGGACACAAAATTATATCACTAACTTATCCCAATGGAAATCAATCCACAAATTGAGGATTGTGAACACAAGACAAAAAAAAATCGTCCCAGCAGTTGGCGATACTATGTAACTATTTACATTTCTAACGAATCCGTAAACTCACTCCATTTACCTAATCTCTTAGCAACCGCTACAGAAAAGTATCGACTAAATGAAACACCTCGGAGTACCGACACGACACACCACGGCAAGGGAAATACGAAGTCCGACTCGGACGTAGTTTCACAATATTATAGAGGATGGCGTCTGAAGGATCGCCGAGCCCCCGGGCGTCGCCGTCGCGGGGCGGCACCGGGGCCGGGACGGGGCAGTCGCGAGGCGGGGGCGACGTGACGCCGGCCCGCACGCACCACGCGCGCTCCTTCAAGCTGCGGTTCGCGGCGCCGCGCGAGCCCGGCCGCTCCGACGTCTCGCTCGTCAAACCGCTCGGCTTGCGTTAGTCATCTGCTCTATATCAAAATATAGCTCGTAAACACACGACAATATCGCAGGTGTTGGAGTGTAGTCGTCCCGAAATTGTGACTAAAGTGCCAGCAGCGGACATCTTTCACTTGTTTACGACGATGACGATGAACGAATGCCATATCTGTGTCTATGTTCCCGCAGCGGCGACGGTGGCGGGCAAGTTCTACGCGCGGTGCAAGGCGCCTACAGCGGGCGAGCAGGCGGCCGAGGCGGCGGCGCTGCGCCGCGTCAGCGACCTGTTCCTGCAGGGACCGCGGGAGAAGCACGAGCGACCCCTCATCTCCTCACACGAGTAACATATTATCTATCTATGTCCATTCTATTAAAAAACTAAACGACATAGTGGCTTTCATATAAGTTGGCTACTTTAACAGGTTAATTTAATTCGATTTGAATTATTGAAGAGTGGTTTTTGTGGTGGCAGGTATGGGTGGTGGTGGGACAAGGCTGGCCCCGTGGACCCGTGGCTGCGGCACCACATCCGCGACTCCGCGTGGTTGCGCGAGCGACTGCGCCTGCTCGACCCGCTACACAAGCGATAGCCACCCACCAAATACTTATACATACACACTTATATTATAGATGAAAAATGAGTTTCTATGTGGCCTTTGCATATAGTATTGTTATTATTGTAGGTACCAAAAAGTAAAAAAAAAATTTAACTGCATAAATATATTTTTTTGCTGTGGGTAAACCCACTATGCTGCATAATTAAATAAAAAGTGTATGACCTCTCTTGGGATTATTTTTATCATGAGATTATACTTCCATGCCTAAATAGATAAGCCTTTAAAAGTAAGTAAGCCACTAATGATTAGGTGTCCACATTTCATACTAAGAATTTAATAAATAGCATTTTTATTTCCATCGAAAGGCAAAGAAGAAGAATAAATACTAGACTAGTTCTACCAAGACTGTCCTTAGGACCCTATTTTTATTCTCAGGATTGGTTCATTCTTGTACCTAAGGCTTAGATAAATACTGGTACCAGTTTGCAAAAATCACGACTTAACTAATGTATGTCTATACCTGTCATTTTCTGTCATGAGAGAACAGAAAGGGACGCCAATCAGTCAAGGTTTTGTTAAGTTGTGCGCTCTACGAATTGATGGCACTATCACAAATATATTTATTATTATATTGTATTAACTGAATAATTAAAAATTAATAGCAGAGATAATATCAAGTATAATTGTAATGTTCACCCAAATAAAGTCACCTGCCCAATGGTAAAGTAGACTGGTAAATAATGCCTCATCATATGTTAAATCTGTCCATGTACCATTTTTGTGCAATAATTTAAATAAATTAAATTACCTGTGCGGGAGCCTTCCCGTGATGCTCCGAGGTCTGCATCGACGGTGGGAGCGAACTGCTCCACCTCAGCCCCGGCCACCAGGCTTCCTGCAACACATGACATCAGGATCATATTCTTAATTTAACATAACAATTCAGAAAAATCAATACTTCTTTAAATCTAGTAGTTAATTTGATGTACATAGAATTCACATAGAACATAGGATCCAGGCGACATCTGAAACCATTTCATAACCCTGAACAGGCCTATTCTGGTTAGACTGGTTTATAGCATTGCAAATCCACAACTATACCAAATTAGAAAACATTAAACATAAAATGACTACATAAGTTAATATTATACCCAATAGTTTAGTTTACATAGATCATTTTGTGTTTGTTCGACTGAACAGTCTTCAACTCAAATTCATTGCAGCTTAAACAATGGATAAAACTGTTCAAAATCTCTCTGCAAATTGTTCTTATATTAACACAGTAGGTAAAGTTGCAGCTTTACATGCCAAAATAACAGCTTTACATGATGGATTCAATCAAATTGAGATGATACTCGCGGGACTCCGCCCTCCACGTCGACACACCGAGGCGGCGCGCCGGGTGCTCCGCGCGACGTCCTGCCTGCGCTGCCCGCACAAGCCGAGACAACCTGCCAACCTGCAGTGCTGCGAGCTCTCAAGCGGGTGGAGTAAATATATCTACCACAAGTTTTACCCTAAATTCGCAAAATACAGAGTTGCGAGTTGACACAGACACAAGTGTAAAGATAAGAGGTCTTACCTGATAGAAGCAGGAAGCCTGCTCCTAACAAAATTAAATATTTCATGTCTAGTCTCTCTGATAAAATGACTTTTGTTATAACTCCACCTATTTAAAACACCGGTCAGGTTAGTGACGATTCTCGAAGTTCAATATACGAAACGCGAATGACGATTAGATTCGAATCGAAGAAAAATGCAAAGCGTTGTGAAGGCAGACTACTTTGACAGACACTTATTATTGGTTATAAACATTTTGTGATTGTTAATTTACCAATAGAATCATACCACGACTATGAAAGAACGAATAATGCGAGAGTAAGATACAAATGTCTATTCGCTATTGGTTGGTTATTTTTTTAATTCTCTTACGATATGTGAAGGCAAAGAGCCTATGCAGCCTAGTCTTTAGAGTTAAGGTATTATAATAACAGCAATAACTAAGGAAAGACAAGATAGACTATTTTTCCTTAATCATTGATTAACAGACGTCCAGCAGACCCGGTACGGACCGGATCGTGACCTCAATACTCAATCATTTAGTGGTTTCTTGTTGGTACATAAGGTCTTACAATATTTTTTGGTCCAAACAACAAGAACCCTGTTACTAGCACTGCAACTAGGACTTAAAATATAAATACAATTCCTTAAAACTAAGTAGCGACTAATATATATTTTTTATCTAAATACAATATATATATTATTAACTATTATTATATAAGATCAAGTTATATTATAAAGATCCTTCATTATAAAACTTTTGCAGGTTAGGTATAGTAAGCTTTCTTAACTAAATATATTTTTTAATTATTTTGAAATATATGGATTGTTTCTATTTCTTTCAAAGAGTCTGGTAATGCATTATATTTTTTATTGACATTGAATGTGGGCCGGAGATAACGATTTCTAAAAATTTTAAATAGGATGTCTCTGTAGCATTTTTTTTCTTAGGACGCATACCTTCTGGGCGTGTATATTGTGGGAATAAATGTTTATTACTTTTCAAGTAAGTGCAAATTTCTAATATGTAAATTGAAGTTAGTGTGAGGATTTCATATTGAATAAAATATGGTTTACAACTGGTTATATCATAACATCAATATTGGCGAGGATTCGAATACACTTTTTCTGCAAAATTAATAATTTATTAGCGTTTGTACTATTTCCCCACAATGTGATCCCATAGCTTAACCAAGAATTGGCATACGGGTAATAAGCACATGTTGCTGTTTCTAGATCGGTTGCAGTAGAGCCAACCAGCCTCGATCACCAATTTTGCCAGGCAGTATTGCTTCAAGATCTAAACCTCAACTGCAAGCAACAGGTGTAAGAAATCTTACAGATGTGACCCACAGCCGTCAAATGGCGCACCTTCAAGGCTTCGTGGAAAGGACACCCTCTGGTACTCACGATACACAAAGCCCACTGGATCTTTCTTCTAAGCGACATAAGCCCATAACAAGGAGAAAATCTTTATCAACATCCAAACAGCCTGTTGACAAGAAAACTCGTCTTACAAGTCCCACAAAAAAAAATCCTATGCAGCATCCTCGAAATTCGATAATGCAACTTAATTTGCCCAGTGGGTTGGTCACCTTAAGAGCAGCAGCACCTACTCAAAACCACTTGCAACACGCTTTCCCATTGAATCATACTGAAAGTAATGTTGGAGAAAAGGTCGTTGATCCAAGACTCCTTCATGGTATGGTCATCACATTTGCTACACAGAATCTCTCAAACTTAGTTCACCAGTCTCAAACGTAGTTATTGTCGTTCCGTCGACCAACCACCACACAAAGAGCAATATTTTCCCACTCAAGAACAGTATTCGCAGCATGTAGCGCGTATGCAAGAGATGTTCCGGCGATGTGATATGATACCAAGTATTGACCAGAGAACTTTCCTCCAAACTGGAATGATGAGTGGAGAACATATTCTACAGAATCAACCAAACCAAGTCCACCAGCCCCGTCAGTTCCTTCCACAACAGGGACATCAACGCTTACTGGTGAATGTAGACTACATGCAATCGCTGATGAGACATGAAATGTCGACGGGATCTAATTTTCAATCTGCTGCACAGAATCCATTGCTTGTACCCATCCAGCCACCTGTAAGTTTCGATAATTCACAAAATAGACTACACACACTGAATTATCAAGATCCGAGGACAACTAGCATACAGATTGGCCTGCCTGTTGAATCCAACAGTAATTCTGGAATCCCGAAACCTCAAGAAGTCACCACAGAAATACAATCCCCCGTTGTGCTAGAGACTTGGAACCAGCCACTTTCACATGGTCTAAGACACTATTCACTCCAAGATCCGCGCGTACTTGCAAAACTAAGCCAAAACCCTACTGAGCATCATGAGATATATGCAGCAGTCACTCCTGAAAATATTGCGGTACAAACAGACCCCACCACCCAAGACTCTGAGGCTCAGACTACGATGCCATTTGACCAATTGCAGGAGACACAATCTGCACTGGTCCCTGAAGACAATGTCTATCAACACTCTCACACGACAAATCTGATGGTTGATCAGGCTATTGAACGGGATATCATCATGGATGTCCATCACTGCGAAGATCAAATTGCTGTTGTTAGAAACCGCCCAGAAATGATGGACAGCGAGTGTCAGACCGATGACTACTTCATGGAAGAACAAGAATCAACCCACCAAGAGGAAGTTCCAGATCCGGAAATTGTTTCCGATCACGACATGGTATCAGACCACGAAGACATTTTGGACGACCAACTATCTTCAGATGGTTCACTTGTTGACGCGATGAACAAGGGCTATGCTTCTGAAGAATGTGCTCCCCCCGCGGATATCGCAGAGGAGAGACCTACAACCGTGCAATGTCCTACACCATAAAAGCATCAGGAGCTTCATACAATACTCACACTACATAAGTCTCCAAAACTTTTTACCCTTGAAAACTAAAATCAACCTTGCTCAAACTCTTCTTTTCCCTCTGTTTGATTATGCCGATTCCTGCTACCTTGATGCCACTGAGGAGCTGTTAAACAAGCTTGAGCGTCTCCAGAATCTGTGCATCAGATTCATCTTCGGCCTACGAAAATACGACCACGTCTCACAGTTTCGTACGCAACTCAAGTGGCTCCCGATCCGACTTCGTAGGAATACTCATGTATTGTTCTGCCTTTTTAACGTACTTCACAGTCCCTCTTCTCCTTCCTACCTTAAAGAGCGCTTTAATTTTTCACGACCACAGGATAAACCTTGCCGCTCTCGTATTAGGTCGATTCTTTCAATTCCCAGCCATAAATCTGACTTCTATAGTTACTCTTTTACTGTACATGCGGTCAGGCTGTGGAACGCACTACCGCACACAGTTCGTGACAGTCCATCTATCTCTGTGTTCAAAAAGCGAGTAAAAGACCATTATCTTTCACTTTCCAATTAATCAGTACATATATATATGTATTATTTATATATTATATGTATGTATTTAATCTATATAGCAGTATATTGTTTATTTATTTCATAAGATATTATTAATATTTATTAGTAGGATTATTTAGCATATTTTTCAAGTAATTGTGTTTGTTTTTATTTTTTTAGTGATAAGTTAATTATAATTTGTTTTAAATATTTTTAATTGTGCACGTCGTATCTGCCTCTCAGAATGCTATTTCACTAGCCTAGGCCTGCTGCAAGAGATTTATTTTTAGAAATAAACTGTGCCTGTTGTGTTTTTGTTTTATATGTATATGTTCTTTGTATTTTATTGTGTACAATAAACTGTTAAATAAATAATAAATAAATAGATTATCAGTCATCTGAATCTATTGATCTTAGGTTCATCTGATCGATTCATGAGCAAAGCGAAGCCCGAAATCAAGACTGAAATTAGTTTTTATAATTGGCATGTGTTATTAGTTATTATGAATTCGATGTTAAGAACGTAATTGTTTTTGTCGTTTATGACACAAACCAATGTTTTATTTATTAACTTCCGTAGTTTCATTTTTTGCATTTGTGATACTCGACAGCTACTTTTCCTCAAGGAAATTAGTAGTGAGTATATAAATAATTGTTTTGAAAATTTGGCTTCTACCAACTGTACTTTCCGATTCAATGACAAAGCTTTGTGACCAAGAAAACGGTTTGATTCATAACTTACCTCACTAAAGCGACTTAGGAATCTATTGCCGACTAAAACTAAAATCTCCTTACCGCAATCTCTTTTACTGCCAATACTGGATTATGCAGATGTCTGCTATCCGGACTTGACTGTTCAACTGCTGAACAAGATGGAGCGTCTGCAAAATCTGTGTATTAGATTTATTTTTGGTCTGCGGAAGTATGATCATGTGTCAGACTACCGTCACATTCTCTCTCTTCTGTACTCTATCCTTTCCTATCCTAATACCCCTCCCTATCTAAAAGACCGTTTTGTTTTCCACTCTGCAACCCTAGCTCGTAATCTCCTCTCTAGTGAAAATATGGTTCCACACAAGAAGTTTTTTTTTTCACAATCTCACTTCCCCATCACAAATTGTAGTTTTTCTTTGATTTAACAAACAATTTTTTTTTGTTCGATAAGGGGAGAGTTATCGAACTTCAATATAAAATAGAAGGATTGTGTGATTTTGTATTTGAAAATTATTTATTTAAATAAAATAACGACCCTACAGAAACCGGCTTTGCCCTACCCCCTAGCCTAAAGTGGTTAAGCACTACAAAGGAACCGGATCTAATCACAAACTAATTTTAAGACTTATTTATGTATCTAACTGTCATAAAAGATGATTTGAATAATAATCTTAGATCTATTTCATCAGTCTTTACTAAAATAAGGATATTTTTAATTGAAATTTACGATCAAGAATCTCTGTTCCGTTTTTTCCTTATTTTTATTAATCATTCGATAATACTGTATCACAAAATAAGATGTTATTCGTCCAAGCAAAATTAGTATAGAATTGTATCACAGCAGAGAAAACAGTTACGCGCTTTGCCCTGCCCACTTTGCCCCAAAGCACACTTTTCAGTTAACAATTATAAAATCAAAAACACACACAAAAACGCCAGAACTTTTATTGTTTCTTAGAGTCAAATAGTATCAAAATAATTTGGTTTTTTCAACGATATGATAAGATATACTACTTTTCGAATTGTTAGATGGCACATTCCTTTCGTATAGTTTCACAAATTCATCTGTACGATACAATATCGTAACATTTAGCATCATCAGCTTTTTACGTATGTCGACATAGATTTAGGTCAACACACGTCAGTACGCAATCATCAGTCCTCGCGCTTACTCATTATCAGTTTGTCAATTAATAATCAATTAAAATGAAAGTTATCAGTTATATCTGTTATATCAGAATTATAATTTTAAGCTGTACAAACCGTACATTATATGGTCCTTCGAGCCGTGGACCTTACGTGTGTGTTTTACGTGATTTTTTCGTCGTGTGGAAGCGCCACGTGAGGTGTATGAACTAGCAAATCAGCAAAACTATCAGTGTAACGTGGAAGTTTTAGTGACTTTGCGTTCTCCTATCAGAATCAGTATCAGAATCATCGTATTATCAGAATCAGCAGCTTCGTGATAATATCAGCATCAGAAAAATCAGACTCAGCATCTTCATAATTTTATCTTCAAGTAATAGAAGGAAACCACCCTAAAATAACTTTGTGTTTTTTTTGTGATCTTTGCATGGTAGCGATTCGGTTTCACCGGCCTCCCACCAGCGGGTCTCACCGGTGTGATTGAGAAGGCGCACATACCTCCAAGGGTTACATATACACAAGCTAGCATAGCAGAATCAGCTTTATCATTCGGGGGTCTATCAGAAAAGACTTTTTATCAGTTCTATCAGCATCAGTTTTATCTAGGTATTGAGCTAAATGACCTCTCTGAACAAAGTACAAGAAACAAATCATCTGCTTCCACTAGTACCTTAGAAAACGCAGATGAGTCATCTGGGAGTTCAACGGAAGAAACATTGATGACGATTGACAAAGTTACAACAGGTGACGTGTTGTCGACGCAACATGTTGATGATGATGATGATGCAAGTCTTTCACCAGGAGTAAGATTAGAAGGAGCATTATGTGATAATCAAAGTTCTTCTGAACAAGCAGATCAGTCAGTTGAGTCTTCGACGAAAAAGATGGATAATCGGGCGTATCAGTTAACTGGTCTTCTTCAAAGGATGAAAATCGAATTCAAGCGTTCGTCTGAGACGGCTTTTGAGATGTATAAATTGTACACTAGCTCGATCAAAATAGTTGAACTTATAGAGAATGCATTTGACAGTATACGAAAATCGGAGAATGACAAAGTCACTGTGGTAAGACCGAAAGAGGTGATAGTGGATGTTCAAAAAGCGGGTGAGATGAAAGAGGCAGGAAACCTGAATGTAGATGTGGAGAAAGGTAATGAAGATAAGGGCGAAAGCAGTAATAATGGTAGGAATCAAGGCAAAGATGATGATGGAAGTGAAGATAGGGAAGCCTCGAGCAAAACCCGTGAGCACATCCGTGGCTTCGTTTTACCGCCAGAGTAGGATCCAAATGACAGTCGGTGGACACTGAAGTATCGCGAAAATGATTCTACACTCGGTCTCGTTGAGCTCGTCCCTGACAGCAATGTGTTTGTTGATCCCATACAACTAGCACACTGCAAGCGGGTGGCTAAGGATGCTAAGGCGTTGGTTCGAATGTTATTAGCGGAAATATTCACGCAGAGTGCGCTGAGTGTTTGTTCTTTAACGGGCGCGAGAGCTAATGCTTTTTATAGCGACGGCTCGGATGTTAGGCCTGGGTTAGACGAAAACGCGAGAGTAGTCATGTTGTCGTACGTTAAAGATTATGCTCGAAAAAAGAAATGGGTGGCATATAACGGACAGAGTGTTATCAATAGCTTACGCAGCAGAATTCATGAGATAAGATATAAGCATGGTAAAACAAAGTGACTTCTGATTTGAGCAGCCACTGTAAATATGATTTAACATAAGCATTATATATTATGTAGAGCAATGTGATATAGATGTATATAATGGTCGTTATAAGTTTTTAAAGTGTTGCTATTCGAGTCATAATGTGTATCAACACACACTCTATTATCATAATTAGTGAGAAATAAAAAGTGTTACCCTGCACACTGTTTTTTAATGCGAAAATATCGTGAAAATTCCAGAATATAGGAGCAGCCGTTATTTTAAGGAAAATACATGCTATTAATAACGATTTATTTTGTCTAATTAACATATTATGTTCAATCAACCTATATATGGACGGTTATAAGCAATAACATTTTAACCATTTTTTTGCATATTGTCATCTATTTATCATTATAAAATGCTAAATATTCATAGGATAACTCCTGAAGAAATGTTACGAGCAAAGACATTTGACGTGTCTTTACATTCTACCTCTTCAATCATGTAGTCGCTAGAGAGATAGCTTTTGATATATTTTGAATTTGGTTCTGGTAGAAGTCTACGGCTGGTATACTTCAAGTGCTAAACCTGAATCAAGATTGTTTATAAATAGTGAATTTAATTGCAATTGAGAGTTTACTAATCTGCAAAGTATAAGCAAATCTAACAGCTTTTAGAATAGCGAACAAAAATACAGAACAACTTTTCCGGAGTATACTATTCAGATATTTATTTATTTCGCAGTAAAAGTCAATAGCAAAAAATAATCTACCGAAATGTTCAAGTCCCCAAGTTTTCCAGTTTGAGAAGTTTCCTAGATAATAGATTAAGTTTTATCTTTTATATGGATGATATAATAAAACGAGCGTTTAGAATGTCTGGCCTAATAAGGAGAACAACTAAATGCTTTAAAAGAACAGCCAGCAGAATGATTTTATTTAATTCTTTATCAAGCGGCATCCTCGAGTATTGTTCGGTTGTATGGAACCCTCACTACCAGGTACATGCTAAGTTCAAAGATAGATTTAAAACGTATAAAAAATGAAGTTAGATTAAAAATATCTATACATACATATAATAAACCTCTAGAAGGGTCGTGTCTGTACATTGAATACTTTTACAAAAAAATAATTGCAGCAGGCATTATTAACAATATAAAGACCAAAACGATTTCTTTTTAGAATTTTTGTCTGTCAGTCTGTCTGTATGTTACCACATCACGCCAAAACTACTGAACCGATTTCGATGAAACTTTTTTTATTTAACTGTGTGTTACCCGGGTTGCAACTTAGGATACCTAAAAACACGATATCTGACTTAGGGGGTAGGCAGGAAATTAGAATTTAGCTGTTTCTTAACCAATTTTGATGGAACTTTTTTATTCGACTGAGCATTATTTAACATCAAAGTTACGATACAAATAATCACGCCTCATGACTTAGGAGGTAGGTAGGAAATTGAATTTCGGTCGTTTTTAACTGATTTTGATGTAATTTTTTTTGTTTGACTGAGCATTGCTAGCACGCGCGCGTAATTATGTTTTCCATACAACGCTTCCGCGCGCGGGTTAGCAGATCCCGCTCCTACGCGCGGAGAAGCGTTTACAGTATGTTCGACACTGCGTGTTTTACATACAAACCGGGCGTACGAAGCTGCGGGCACAGCTTGTGTATAATATATATTTATTTATATACCACGTATAGTTTGTACTACCTAATATTATATATAAATAATTATTTGGTTAGTATTTATATTTATGTATGTAAGGATATATATATATATCTATTATGTAGCTTATTGTAGTCTTTGCACAATCATTTGCTTTGTAAAATTACAGAATACATAATAGTACTACATAAATGGCATGTATTCTGCAAATAAATGCCTTATCTTATCTAAAAAAAAATAACTGTTACTTTTGTAACAATGTGGCAACACTGTCCAGCGGACTGACGGCCACACGGTCGAACTTGGCACGGAGTGGACGATTTTCGGATCGGACATGAAAGAACCGTCAATAATAATAATGTCTGAAAAACTGAACACATTATCCGATTTCGTCCGGAGCTGACCAAGGTAAAACCGGATAAAACTTCACCTAGTAAAAATTTGGTTTGCAAAGCGCCTCTGAACGGGCAGGATAATTTTTCACCTGGCTAAAACTCGATCGGTTAAGCGGCTCTGAACGACCCCTGAAGACTAGGCTGCATGGGCTTACGCTTTTTACCTTCCCTTGTCATTGAAAAATTTAAAAGGAAAATGTACTGTCATTGTCAAAACAAACGAAGGCTGTATGGCTGTGCCTATCCGATAAGAATAAATTTAAAAACAAGACAAACGCTAACGTCAAATAAATTGTAGAACTTTATGTACCACAAAAATATTTATATTTGAGCTTGTCTTGTAAAAAAGAAAGGAAAATGCCGGTAACCGCGACAGATACAAACAGCGAATCGAAACGTTCAGTTAAGCGTATAGTTTACAGGGAGCCAAAGTGGCGTGTTCATAATTTCGAAGTAGTTGCTGGCGGTGGAGTTGTGTGCCGAGCGGCAGCCTTACGCGTGGACGGCGCCCTGCTGCTGTGGGTGGGCGGTGAAGGCCCGCCGGCGCTGGGTGCGGTGGCGCTCGCTCTGCCGGGCGCGGCGGAGGCGCTGGTCACGCCGCTGTCGGGCGCAGGCGCAGAGCTGGAGACGGCGGTGGCGCTGGCTCGGCGGCTGGCGCGCGCGCTTGCTCGTCCGGTGCACGTGTGCTGTGGATCTTCTTTCGACCGGTTCACGACACCACTTGTGGAGCGCGGTCTTATTACCGAAATTAAAAGTAGGCCAGAATGTTTCTGATACATGTGACCTCACTTTGCTAACTGATATTATGTTTGTAAGGCTAAATATTATTAATATTTGCATGCCTTAACCAATATAATAATCTAAAGCAAGAATTTGATAATTATTTTTGTATGTTCTTATTCTAATGGAAGATGGAAGCTTAAATACACTCGGTGACTTTTATTGATAAAGAGTCATGTATTACAAAATTGTTATATTTGCAATGCAATACAAATTAGAACATAAAGTGTATTGTAATTAAGATTGGTGGAATAATCTGGAAAAGATTGTGTGAAGGGAACTAAGAGATGGTGCCCACTTTATAGTTTTCGAGTTATGGCAAAAAAAAATGTTTTTTTATTATTATAAGTGACTTATATTTATAAGTGATTTTGGGGCTATTCAAGCTCTAGTTTGGCACCATTTAGGACTGATTGAGATCATCTTAGGGTCTGCCGGAGCAGTGGAATCCCATACAACAAACATAGTTTCACTTTTATTCCTAAACAGTAAAACCATACTTCGTACACATGACCAAAATGCATATCTATGCTTCTAATTAGGATTGGTTTGAAAATATTAACCTTGAACTGGGTTAGAAAGCAAATTTTATTATAGGCTATTATCAAACAAATTCATAATTGTTTCGTGATACGGTTGTATTTTGTTTATGCTTAATATTTTCAAACCAAATTAGAAGCATAGATATGATGCATTTGGTCATGTGTAGAAGTTTGTATTTTACCGATGAAGAATAAAAGTGAAACTACATTTGAATGGGATTTTGCTACTCTGGCAACAGATATCTGCACATATTGTAAATTTAACACTTCTTGTAATTCATTTAATATGAAAGAAAGAAATAATAAATTTGTTCCGGGCAGGGTTTGAACTTCTACTTGTAATTGTAACTCCTGATTTGCAATTGTATCAGGAATCATACATACTAAGTCAGGATTGAAGATTGACTACTTCTTTGCCATAAATTGTTAAAAATTACAGTCTACTTGTTGTTGCAGCCTAATTGTTAAATAATTGGTATAGTTAAATATTGCATTTTATCTAAACACAAAAAACAAAGAATCAGTAGAATGTAATGTTTTTTTTTTGATTGATCTGATACTTTTGGAAATAAATAAAAGATTTTAACAAATAATATACTGTATTTTTTTTAATTTAGCATGTTTTGTTGTTATTTATTTCAAATACCTGCTTAAGTACATAATAGTCTTTGAACTATAACTTAATCCATAATATTTTATAGTTCCAAAAACAAAGGCAAACTATTATGTACATACATATAAAAAAAAAAGAAATATTTGATTAACAAAAATAATTTATTCTTAACTGCACAGGAAATTGACAAAATATAAAGTATGAATAGAATACTTGTATTTACAAAAAATATTTAAATTAAAACAAAATTATTGATTCAACTTTATGTGCACTGCACAGTAGATTCACAAATATAAAATATGAATACCTTATTATAAATACAGCCCACTTAGCATGTGGTCAACAAGTATGAGCCCTGGCTAGAGGCCAGCTCACACCCTTCTGGCTACATGCTATAAAGGTCTTAACAATAAGTATGTATAAAGCCGTGACTCCAGCGCACCAAAACAAACCCGCGCGGGGCAGAGAAGGGAACGGTTTTACAAATATTTCCCTTCCCCTTTCGTGTGTGTTTCGTGTTTTGTTTGTGCGCTTGAGACTCGGCTTAACATCACCAAAACTTAAACATACAGAGAACAGATTAAGGGGCGACGGTGGCGACATCAATTTTAAATTAAGTGTGTTCAAATACAATCATTTTCATAAATATAATTCTCCATTTTAAAACCTATAATATCATAATTCAATCTAATTATGTAAACTTTGTAACTTTTAGCACATTCCTAATCATAATATAAAGCTTAAATACTAATTTGAATACGAGTTATGACAATATTATATGCATTATAAAATAGAGAATTACATGCGATTTCCCCTAAACGTAAAATATTCATGAAAATGTTTGTATTTTAGACACAATTAACTCATTTCTATTGAGGGCACCACCTATGCTCTGTTTCTACCTTTAAATAAAATGTTTTTTACATGATAAAATATTATTACTATCATTTAGATAATAACAAAGGATGATTTGATAATTCAAATCTTCGCGAAAATCCCAGGGATATTGCGAAAACAACATGGATTCACTTCAGTGTTATATTTTTGTTTTTTTTTTAATTTGTTTTAGTGTTGTTGTTGTTATATTTTCTCTTGAAGCTGGGATGGGACACATTAAAAAACCAATTGTAATAAATAATCTACCTACCTAAATGATTTAACTACTTACTTAATACTTATTGTTTTATAAATTCAATTGAATACTAGCTAATTTACTCTATTAATTTCATGTTGAATAAATAGATAGATTGATATATTTATTAATAAATATATCCTATATTCAAGTTTTCTACATCATGAAAATAATAGAAGACATAAAAGAAATGATATTTTAGCAAGTCATGGTCATTGGGATAATAAAATGAATATTATGTATAGTTTATGCATAAACTTTATAGGGACAAACACTAACCTGGTTTTTGTCTAGTTTAGTCATCATCGTCATATTGTAGGGCGTTATCTAAGCTAGACTGCAGATCCTATATTATTAAAAGTAGTAGTTATCAAAATGAATCTGATAAGGCAGATAAATAGATCTTTGATCATAAATTTTATGCCGCGTCTTTCAATAAGGCCTTAGTACAGGTTGAGCATAGAGTTCAGTGGACTTTGAAATTGATGCAAAATTAGCAATGAATCGCGTAAGAGTACAACCTCAGTCGACTTCGATGCAAATGATGTTGCATAAGTAGCAAAGCATTGGAACCGTCAGACGGGCAGCAGCGGCTTGTGTCGAGCGGGGCTCGCGCGCGCGGCCGCCTTGGCGCGGTTGTAGGCCAGCACGCCGGCCGCCGCCAGCGCCATGCCCGCCACGTTCAGCGGCGGCGCCGGGTTGCGCAGGATCAGCAGCGACGCGCCCACCACCGCCGCGCGCTTCGCCGCCGACGCCACGCCGTACGTCAGCGGCGTCACGTGCGACAGCACGCTGAACGCCGCCACCGCCTGCAGCCACGCCAGCACGCCGTCCGCGGCCAGCAGCGGCGCCGCGCGCGCCCAGCGGCCCGCGCCCGCGCCGCCCAGCAGCGCCGCGCCGTCCGCCAGCGCCCACAGCGGCAGGAACAGCGCCAGCGCCAGCGTCGACAGCCGCTGCAGCAGGCGCAGGTGGTGCACGCCCGTGTCGCGCAGCACGCGCTTCGAGTACAGGTGCTGCAGCGACAGCAGCGCGGCGGCGGCGAGCGCGGCGCCGAGCCCCGCCGCGTCGAACTGCAGCTCGGTGAGCGAGGCCACGGCCACGCCCGCCGCGATCAGCAGCAGCGCCGCGCCCACCGCCGCCGACACGCGCTCCCCGAACAGCACGAACGCCAGCGCCGCCGTCCACAGCGGCGTCGTCGCCTTCACTGTGCAACGCACAAATATTTTACACTCCCACTAAACTTAAATATCACTACAAATTTAGAAAGTTATCGATTCTTTACAAATTGAATGAAATAATAATTTACTCTTGAACATAGATTCCTTGGAATACTTATTGTTATTATAGAATAGATGGATTGGATCTTATGGAATCTACCACAAAAATCATTACATTAAAATCTTAGATTAATATAGATGATAAATTGATAATGATGGTATTGATAAGATTTTATCAACAATATTAAGTAATATTATTAAAAAAGCCCAGGCAATCTGAATCTATCTTAAGTTTAAAATTTAAATGTGAATAAATAAATATTTATTATACCATTATAATTGCTAAATTAAGTACATACATACAGTCACTCTTCAAATATTTTAACTAGAACTAATTTTGTTATTTGTTCTCTTTTATTTAATTCTTTTATTATGACATATTTTTATTTGGCCTTGGATCAATTAATATGCTTGTAGATGCCAAAATGAACCAGACTTTGCAAATAACTACTTAAGTTAAAATATTTTACCTGTATGTGCATAGGACACTGGCACTTTCCATATGGAGACCTGGGAGAAGAGCGCTGTGAGGAACTTGGCGGCGGCGAGCGGCAGCAGCGCGCGCCAGCCGGGCCCGGTGTTGGCGCGCACGCCGCACAGCGCCAGCGCCGGCGCCGACAGCAGCGCCGCCGCCGCCAGCTGCACCATCGCCACCGTCATCGGGAACGGGAACTCGCCCAGCGCTAGCTTGCCCACCACGTTGCTGGCCGAGCTGAGCGTGTACCACACCGCGCACAGCGCCGCCACCGTCAGCGACTCGCGCCGCGCGCCCGCCCAGCGCGTCCAGCGCGCCAGACCCATCGCGCCGCTATCACCGAGCTGTCTTCATAGTAGCCTTGCTAGACCTCTCACCCGGGCGCCTCAACTTATAATTCTTGTGCTGTATTTCATTTGTCTACAGTATGTCTCTGTAGTGATATTTATATAATTTTGATATTTTCACATAACACTAAACTTGCTACGTCTGCATTAAATTTAAAATCTTATGATTAAACTAAACTAAATTAATTTTGATTACATACAACTTTTTCAGCTGATATAACCTCAAATTGCTTTTTTTTTTACAATTCTCCTTTTTGGGAACGCAAAGAGTATAAGCTCATGCAGCCTAGCCTTCCGTATTCTTCTTCTTTTGAGCGTACATTAAGATAAATAGGTACTGAAGTGAAGACTCATGGGCTTAAGTTCTTGTTGTTCCCTAAACAGAAAAAAAAATGTAGATTAAGATAAATACTGAAGACTCATGGGCTCATGCTCTTTGCCTTCCCTAATGGTAAAATTGTTTACGGAGCCATTGCCCTACCGAGTCGGTTATACTCTTCTGAGACCTGGTGCCTTTACCGCAGACACATAAAAATACTGGTCCAATTTTACCTCCGATGTCTGCGGGACATCATGAACAGTCACTAGACAGACCGCATCAAAAACACTAAAGTTCTTCGACGCGCTATCTGTGGCATAAAAGCATACCTGATGCGGCGTCGGCTGCGCTGGTGTGGTCATGTGTTCCGCATGCCAGATGACATACATATAATCGCAATAAACCGCATCTTTTATAGTGAGCTTCAAGAAGGAAAGCGCAAGCATGGCGGACAGCTCTTGCGGTACAAGGACGTGCTTAAGCGACATATAAAGAACTGCTGTGACCCCTTGTCATGGGAGTCTACAGCTGCAAAACGCCCAGAGTGGAGACATCTTGTAAGGAAAAATATCGATGCCTTTGAAACTTCACGCAAAGACGAAATCGATGCTAAGAGAGACAAGTTAAAGGCCAGAACACCAACGGGTTGAACATAATATCATTATTGCAGCGGCGTTCTCACCTGCCCAAAGTGCTCAAGGACCTTTAAGGCCAAAATTGGCTACAGCAGCCATATGCGAGCACACGACCGCGCGGAGCAGCGAGACGCTAGCAGCTGAGCCCGTCCAGCAGTCGCTGTAGCGGAAATCGGCTCATATAGATTATTAATGGGAAAATTGAAGAAAAAAAACGAGCAAGGACCTGTTTACGAAGAAGACACGTTGGGAGACTCGGAGAGTTTTGCGCGGGAATCGTAATGAATCGCTGTAGGAATGAGTTTTCTGCTTTCTAAATTAGTATTTCGCGGCTATTATTGTGATAGTGTTGTGTGATTGGTATAATAATGTGCAATATAGTAATAAAGCAGGAGAATAATTAGAGTTATATAATAAAGACAGTAAATATAAAGATAGATTGTAACCAGAATTTAGATAACAGATGGAAGATATTAACTAACATATTAAGAACAAGTGCAGAAGAGTGTCCAGAAAAGGAAAAAAATGTACCAAGAAAGAAATGGCTAACAACAAAAATTATGAATTTAATGATAAAACGGAGGAACATTAGAAATAAAAACGATACACATAGCATACATGAATATAAACAACTTACAAACTAGATAACCACAAAATGCAGAGAAGAAAAATATAAGGCTGCCATTGCAAAGTGTTAGAGAATAATTGAGGAATATATGGAAACGGGTGAAATGGACACTGTAGCTCACATAAAACAAAAAGTACAACAATCTTAAGCCGCGTCTCCAGCGCACAAAGATTACACGAAACATACGCCCGCGACGCAGAGAGGGGAATGGAAATGTTTAAGAAAAAACTAACACACAAATGCGAAGAACACCGAAACTTAAGTCTAATTTCACAAGCGTCAAATTTTAATAAAAATAATTCAAAACAGGATTCAACCGATAGCAGAACGTTTTCTAGGTCAAGACCAATATGGCTTCAGAAGAGGTAAAGGCACGAGAAAGGCTATCTTTACCCTGATACTTGTGATAGACCGAAGGATGGATTTGGGCAAGGATACGTATATACGTAGCTTTTGTGGACCTAGAGAATGCATTTGATAAGGTTGACTGGAAAAACTTATTGTCTTAGTCACAGCCCGAAGGTATAGTGGATAGGGCCGCTGCCTCCTGAGCAGGAGGTCGTGGTTTGAATCCTGCCACGTACCAATGTGTTTTTCAGTTTTCGAATTTCATATGTACGTTCATTCGGCGCTTTTTCCGTGCTTCGGAAGGCACGTTAAGCCGTTGGCCCCGGTTAATATCGCTTAATACCGTAGATATTAGTCGTTAAGCCATATCAGAAGCCAGTGCTAAGCATTGGCGGCTTTAAAACTCTGACCTAATCTAGGATTGGGTCTGGTTTCCCTTCTGGGTTGCGCAGATGACAGTCACTCTGTGTAATTTAGTCATTCATCATTCAATCACCAAGATTAGGTAACCGACCCTATGAAATACGGAATAAGGCTAGCGAGATGATGATGACTGGAAAAAAATATGTCTATTCTGAGGAAGGCAGGACTCGATTATAGGGATCGTAGAATAATATACCAGCTTTACAAAAATCAAGAAAATACCATAGAAACAGGAGAAAAAAAAGAAAAGCTAAGTTTCGACAGGGATGCCCATTATCACAAACAATATTTAATATTTTTATAATATGCGACATAAAGATTGAGACGTCGTTACCTTGACCATATCAAAGGAAAGGTGGATATCAAGTCGTATCAAGAAGTGAAATCGTTGGAAGAAGACAGAAAGTTGGCGATTACTCCACCGACAAGTGCCTAGCACTTAAATTTAAGAAGGAGTGAAAGAAAATGTAGTGGAAGTGAAAAATAAAGTACAGAGATATTATATGGTTCGACTCGATACGACACTCCCACGTAAATCTTCATCGAGCAGTAGAATGTGGACACCACACTCGCATTCTATTGAATTTTAGGTTAGGTTGGGGTATTGTGCGGGGAACATGAAAAATGGTGGATTTATAATAATAATCTGCTGACGAGAAAGAATATGGCAGGAGTAAGAAGCAAAGGAATTCGCTACCGTACGATTCGGAGTGATATCTCCGCGCAAAAGTCTGTTGAGTATTGGACTGTGAATCACCAGCGCATTGACTTTTAGGTTATAGCATAGTTTAAGAAACCAACTGCTTACCTACAAGTGCATTTCTACACAAACAGTAAAAACAAACAGTGTTTGTTGTACATATTTGGTAGCTGAAAACTGTACAAAAACTTTATGTTAGTACGTGTAAAAACTCTTGTAAGGTGTAATTTGTGATTTACTGAAAACGAAGTTCGTTATGAAAATATTCAAAAGTTTGGCTTGGCGGGCATCGACACAACAGGACGCACTGGTGTGACAGTCACAAGGTCACAACCCATAGCGTCATCTTTTGAGGAAAGTAACTACTGATATTACCACTGCTGGATATTAGATGGCGCTTCAACATAAAACCGGGCCGCTGCCAAGCCGCTAGCGCCACGCTACTTGAGTGAGACTTGACGATCCAGGTTCGACCCCCGACGATGAAGCACCGACCTCGATCGTAGCGAATATTCAACAGCGCTTATTACATAATTTGAAAATTTCTCCTACAACTTTGGGTTCAGCCAGTAAAGTTTTTAGGAATATTTAAGATTTTGTGCATGGTGTTATTTCCGGCATACGATTTATTTTCTGAATAATATTACATGCAAAGCCGCCTACCTAAACTTAATATAAATATCGGTGTTGCTAACGTTACTTAAATTATCATTCATTTTTATTGTCTTTAGCCTTAAGCCTTTTTAGGAGGCAAAGTAATGGATTGCTAACTCCGACATCAAATTATAAAGTCGCATTTTTGGAAACGGCATACGATGATGATGATGAGCCTTTTTAGTAGTTTACATACTTACTTAGTATAGTATTGTTTATTGGATTTAATACTAATACTATTATTTGCATTTTGTATAATATAGTGGGTGTATAGACATAGTTACGTATAGGTACTTTTATTTAAATTTACTATTCTAACGGGTGCATTCTCGCAATGGATAAGAACCTTGATGTCAATGTCACCTTCGTCACATGTCTGCTATGTCCACCGGATTGCAAGCGTCGGTTTAGGGGGGAACGTGGGCTGGCAGCACATATAAGACTAAAACATGCCGTACAAACGTCTCAAGCTCTGCCTTCATCATCGACAGATAACGGTGGGGTGCTGCAGTCGCAACCAGCCTTAGCACCTACGAAACTAAAGTTCACGATGGAGATTTAAGGGGGGCTGTGCGTTTGCTAACCAGTGAGTGATGCCTAGCACTTTAGACAGCTTAGAGGAAAAACATCCGCAGCCTTCTAGGCCAATTTCTTTACCACGTGAGCCAGATACTAACGCGCCTCTTTTAAACTTTTCTCCCGAAGATGTAGCCAATGCAGTAGGTTCTTTTCATGCCTGTTCGGCGGGAGGTTTAGACGGCTTGCGGCTTCAACACATTAAAGAACTTATTTCACTTTCCGCCGGGAATAACGGATTACGTCTTTTGGAGGCATTGACTCGGTTATGTAATTTTTTGCTTCAGGGCAAGTTGGACAAAGAGATTTGCCTATATCTGTAAGGAGCATCTCTGTGTGCACTGAGGAAAAAGGATGGGGGCATAAGGCCTATTGCTGTGGGTAGCGGTTTGCGCCGTCAAGTTACCAAACTCGGGTGTCGATCTGTCAGACTCCACCAAGACCAAATGTCAGGACTTTTCAATTCCATCTTTATATCCCTTCCTCTACCTGTGCTACACCTCTCCCTCCAAACTTTATTACAACGGACACAGGATTACATCACAGGTTTACTCCTGTTTAGCCTCAAAATAAATGAGTTACTAAAATCACTAGAAGCGCCCCTCAACATATGGTACCTGGATGTCGGTACAATAGGTGGACCTCCAGATATTATTACCAGAGATATAGCTACCCTGACTAGCAGGCTGTAAGATGTTGGCCTCGTGGTTAATAGCAGTAAATGCGAGCTATTTGCTTGTGGTGATGCTGCTGTAGGTCACTTGTCAGAGTTTGAGTCACTTTTACCTGGCAACTTGGGGAGACACAGTGGATACAGGCTTCGTTACCTATACGACATAGGGGTTTAGGTATTCGCTGCGTGCAAGACACAGGAGTACCGGCGTTCCTGGCTTCGTCCTATGGTGTGTTAGATCTGGTTACTAGGATTCTCTCTTGTAACGGTGCCAGAATTAGCATTCTGTACACGGAGGAGGCCGGGACCGTCTGGTCCCAGATGTGTCCCACTGGTACTCGTCCAGACAATCTTACGGTGCAGCAAAGTTGGGATGATCAATTATGCAAGGAAACTGTCAAAAAAATTAAACAATGCATTTGGCACAGATACGGCACGACTGAAGGCAGCGGGCTGCCCAGAATCCGATACTTGGCTGCGGGCACTACTCGACGACGGGTCCCTACGAGTAGCAGTTGCGTTGAGATTGGGTTGCGTGATTTGTGAGCCACATCACTGCAAGTGCGGGGCTGCAGTAGATTACAAAGGCTACCACGGGTTAAGTTGTGGCAAAAGTGCTGGAAAATTCCCGAGGCACCATATGCTTAACGAGATCATCCAGAGAGCTTTGGTATCTGCTGGAGTTCCGTGCACTTTGGAGCTACCCGGCTTGTGTCGATGACGGCAAAAGACCAGATGGACTCACACTAGTCCCTTGGGAGCGCGGCCGCTGCTTAGTGTGGGACGCAACATGCGTAAGCACATTTGCTGCCAACCATTAATCACGCACAATCAGAGCACCAGGCGCCGCTGCGGAGTGGGCAGCATCACTCAAGATGGGATATATGCTTGCTTCTCCAATAATTACATTTTTGTACCTTTTGCGTTGGAGGTAGCGGGCGTGTGGTGCAAGGCGGCAAAGGCATTAATTGCTGAAATTGGCAGACGCTCGCGGCGGAACGGTGGAGATCCCCGCACTGCGTCATACCTTATGCAACATATATCGCTGGCCATCCAGCGTGGAAACGCGGCCAGCGTTATGAGCACGTTTCCACGGGTGCGATGCGGGGCGGGCTATTCGATTATCGTTTAGTTTTTTTTTGTTGTTGTTTTTATTTTATTTTATCAGTCTGTATTGTAAATGTTTCTGTACTTGAATAAATAAATATTTAATGAAAAAAATATTTTAAAATAGAACAAATACTGAAAACTAGGCTTCATGCGCTCACGCTCTTTGCCTTCCCTAATAGTAAAAATGTTTAAAAAAGAAAAAGACACTCGTGAGAAAGTTTTAATTTTCTATTGTAATTTAACATTTTCGATTATTATACATAACAATTCGTACTTTAATTATTCAACCGCATAAAGAAGCCATAAAACATTTATATTGTCACAGCGATAACCGAACAAAGTGTGGAGACAGAAAAAGAGTAAGTGTGCAATAAACAACGTCGTTTATTCTTATTTTGTGGATGAGTGTAGGATGTTGTTGAGGATTGGACTAGCTCGGATTCATCCAGGGCTTGTAGGACAACTAGTGGCAGGCGCTGTTCGGTGAGGCGGAGGCGCCGCGTTGGACGAGTGTTATCGTTATCTGCTGACTGTTGGCGCGGCCACTGTCCTCGACCCGAGACCTTCTAGCCAGCTCTAAGCGTGACCACTATCCGTCTTAGATCACCAGTTATCGCGTTTATCTTATTGTTTATTCTGGTTCATTGCCATCATAGTGAACCAAATTAATTGTAATAGAACATAATAACTGAGCAAGTATTGATAATCTAAGTAACTATTAGGTAAAGTATTGATATTGAATGCAAGACAACTATATAGTTATGGCAACAATATTCTCAGATTTGCTTTTACTACTAGTTACGGGACATAGAAGTGTAAATATAATTTTCTATGTTAAGCTAAATAGAACCTTTAAGTCATGATCATGACTTCTTCAAGCTTCAAATATCTGAGCATTATAATGTTATAATCAAATAATTTAAGTATCTGCAAGTCTGCAATGCATTTTTTTTTAGTAAAACCCCCCTTGGTTTAACCAGCATTAAATGAGTTTTCCCGTGGTACATTTTCAAGTTTGCATCCTTAGAATCGATCTTCTTTCTCAAAATTATCCAAAATGCTGCCCTGAGTTGAGACTACTTTACTAATTTACTACCAAAGGGTTCCAGTCCTATGGCATCATTATGCATCTTCGAAAAAATAAAATATTAATTAATCAAATATGTAAAAAACCACTAGAGAGCCCGATGGTGTAGTGGATAGGGCCGCTGCCTCCTAAGCGGGAGGCCGTGGTTGGAATCCCTCCACGTACCAATGTGTTTTTAGAATTTAATATGTACGTTTATTCGGAGCTTTTAGAAAGCCTTTGGTCCCGGTTAATATTGTTTAATACCATAGATATTATTCATTAAGCCATATCAGAGGCCAGTGCTAAGCATTGGCGGCTTGAAAACTCTGACCTAATCTAGGATTGGCTCTGGTTTCCCTTCTGGGTTGCGGAGGTCAGATGACCAAATAGTAGCCGACCCTGTAAGATACGGGATAAGGCTAGGGAGATGAGGGAGATGATGATGTAAAAATCCACTGACTTTTCAATAATCTTCTGGGTTTGCTTTTCATTTCTTTTTTTTCATGATACACAATGATATCAAAAACACATAAGAGGTGGTCTCAGTTCGGGGCATGTGGACCACCTACCATACAAGTTTGGTCATTGTCCTTTTGGCTTGTTTTCGATATTGAGGCAGGCCATACAGACCTATCTTTCCTTAGTCATTGATACAGACTGATGGACAGACATGACAAAATGGTACTGGTTTCTAATGGGACTACTGAAAAAGAGCTGGGTTTACAAAGGGAAGTTGCACTACAGATGCTGGTGTTACCCTTTTGAAACATATATTTAGTGCTTGGGAGGAATCAAAAGATGCCATTGGCGTATTTTGTGACCTCTCTAAAGCATTTGATTGCGTAGATCATGAAACTTTATTGTCAAAATTGAAACACTATGGAATCAAAAATCAAGCCTTGAGAATTTTAAATTCTTATTTGGACGATAGGATCCAGAAGGAAATGTAAACGGAGCTAAGTCATCAGGGTCTCGTGTTAAAATAGGTGTACCTCAAGGTTCGATATTAGGTCCATTTATATTTCTAGTGTATATTAATGATTTGCCCTACATGATAGAGAATTTGTCAAAGATTGTATTATTTGCAGATGATACATCTCTTATATTTAAAGTTGATAGACATATCCAAAATTATGACAACGTAAATAACACTCTTGGACAAATTCATAATTGGTTTACTGTTAATAATTTAGTGTTGAATGCGAAAAAAACCAAATGTATAAAATTTACTTTGCCTAATGTACATTCTTCCAATAATGATGTTGTACTTAATAATGAAAAATTAGAGTTTACCGAAAGCACAGTTTTCTTAGGGATTACACTTGACTCGAAACTTCAATGGCTCCCTTACATTAAATCTTTATCGGGAAGACTAAGTTCAGCCGCATTTGCTGTGCGAAGAATCTTCACCACGTACTTTACTTTTCAAATGTTGCATCTTCTGTGCGTTAGATATAGATGGATTGTTGTGAATGGCTTCAGAAAACAAGTCTTTGAAAGATACCCACTGATTATAATTTCCATGGAATGTCGGCACTTCTAACTTCGGTGTTGATTTTTCTCTGTGTTTGTCCGACCACATCTTCGAGTTGATTAGCTTCTTCAAATTGTTATATCTTCCTTCATATTTGTTGTACAATTCATCTAACTCCTTGCTGTCCTTTCCGTTCAAGTCACTTTCTATCTCCCAATGCATGTTGTCAATTGTTTTCCACCTCGATTCCAATGTTTTTAATGTATCTTCGTACTCCCACCTCTCCGTTAATGTTTCCATGTTAATGTTACGTATTGTTCTGTCAAATGCTTTGTAATTAGCCGCCTTTCTACGGAACTTCTCGTCCAACTTGCTGATAATGTTAATGTTACGCTCATCTTCTTCTCTCTGGGTATGTTATTCGTGTCCTTTTCCACTCGACTGTCCTGAATATCCCGGTTTCACTATTTGTTCCTCTTTCTTCTGTTCTGTTTCCAGGTGATGTATCCACATGCTTCTAAATAATAATTCTTTGTCGACTCGTAATGTTCGCCCTTGAAGTAATCGCTTGTATGATCGTCATATTGTTGTAAAATTAGGTCACCTGCATGCAATTCTTCAAAAAGTCTCTTTAGCTCCTCCAACCGCCTCGTTGCGATCGCCTTTCTTCTCTGAATGTTCTCCTTCTTGAAACTGTTGAAAAGGTCTTCAATCTTCTTTGCCAAGTCAGCTTGCATAGAAAGAAGATCTTCCATGTTGTTAAAATGTTGAATGTTGTTGTTAACCACACACTTCTCCTGTAGATGTTCTGCTAGTTCCTTTGGAGTTCTTCCTGGTAAGCTCCAAGCGTGATATAAGCACCTTCTCAATTCCCTGGTGATTTCCGCTGGTGGAAGGCCAGGTAACCGATTGCTAACACACTCTTTACTCACCAAAAATATCCAACAAAGCTCGAAGGACCAATGTTAGGGGTGGGTGTGTGGTTTGTTGTTGGTTGTTGAATGTTAAAGTCTCAAGTTTCACAGTTAAAAATGTTTATAATGTTAGATATAAAAATGTTGAAATGTTATGAATGCACGCCCGGCTTGGAAGCGTCCAAAATGTGCAACTAAAGCAAAAATATGCTAATTACGTATTAGCGACAGGAATGGGCCGCGTGTCAAAGGTGTTCGGTTGCATTTGCACCGAACAAGATGTATCAGTCCTAGCACAGACTTTGGTTCATTGGGGCTGCTACTGAACACTAGTGATGTTTATAGGCGTCTCTTTATTTATGCTTTTGTTGTATAGTGTGTATAATGTACATTCTTTTTGTGGTAAATAATAAAAATAAAATAAAAGATAAAACGAAGGGAGGGGCGCAAAGTGCGAGTTTCTAATGCTTCTTCTTCATTGTGATATAGTTTTATTTTATTTTGTGACATAGATATAATTTAATTTTATTTGTAATAGACTCGCTTGTGACTTTCTAAAAGTGTTCTTAGGAATCTATTTGGAAATAAATGATTTGACTTTGACTTTGCTGTTGTGCTTCTTTATAATATTGTATATTTCATAATTATAATTTGGATGTTCATTATAGGTGGTGCTGGAGGCGGCGACGAAGACGGGGGCTGCGGCGCGTGCGACTGCGGTCGGGGGGGTGAGGGGAGCGGCGGGGCGGGGGACGCGCGCGTGGGCCCGGCGGGGGATGGTGCGATGGCGTCGCGGCGCGTCACGCGCAAGTGGGAGGTGTTCGCCGGCCGCAACCGGTTCTGGTGCGACGGGCGGCTCATGACGGCGCCGCACCCCGGCGTGTTCCTGCTCACGCTGGCGCTCGTGTGCGGCACCACCGCGCTGCACTTCGCCTTCGACTGCCCGTTCCTGGCGGCGCGCGTGTCGCCCGCGCTGCCCGCGCTCGGCGCCGCGCTGTTCCTGCTCACGCTGTCGGCGCTGCTGCGCACCGCGCTGTCCGACCCCGGCATCATCCCGCGCGCCGCGCCGGCCGAGGCGGCCGCGCTGGACCCGCCCGACGCCGGCCGCCCGCCGCCGCGCGCGCGCGAGGTGCTGGTGCGCGGCCGCCCCGTCAAGCTCAAGTACTGCTTCACCTGCAAGATGTTCCGGCCGCCGCGCGCCTCGCACTGCTCGCTCTGCGACAACTGCGTCGACCGCTTCGACCACCACTGCCCGTGGGTCGGCAACTGCGTCGGCAAGCGCAACTACCGCTACTTCTACACGTTCGTCGTGTCGCTCTCCTTCCTCGCCGTGTTCGTGTTCGCGTGCGCCGTCACGCACCTGGCGCTGCTGGCTCGCGGCGCGGGCGCGGGGGCGGGGGGCGGCGCGGGGGCGGGGGTGGGGGGCGGCAGCGCGGCGGGGCTCGCGTTCGCGCTGCGCTCGTCGCCCGCGTCGGCGGTGGTGGCGGCCGTGTGCTTCCTGTCCGTGTGGTCGGTGCTCGGGCTGGCCGGCTTCCACACCTACCTCGCCTCCACCGACCAGACCACCAACGAAGACGTGAGTTCCTGCCGCTCGCAACACACCTCCCTTCCCCGATCAGAGCAAAGTTTATATTTCGTATTTTGTCGTTCCAGATCAAGGGATCGTTCTCGACGCGGCGCGGCGTCGCGAACCCGAACCCCTACTCGCGCGGCAACGCGTGCTCCAACTGCTGGCACGTACTGTGCGGCCCGCTCGCGCCCTCGCTCATCGACAGGTGAGTGTCGCCCTCCCCCCGCCCCCGCTCGCGCCCTCGCTCATCGACAGGAGAGTGTCGCCCTCCCCCCGCCCTCGCTCGCGCCCTCGCTCATCGACAGGTGAGTGTCGCCCTCCCCCCGCCCCCGCTCGCGCCCTCGCTCATCGACAGGTGAGTGTCGCCCTCCCCCCGCCCCCGCTCGCGCCCTCGCTCATCGACAGGTGAGTGTCGCCCTCCCCCCGCCCCCGTCCTCGCTCATCGACAGGTGAGTGTCGCCCTCCCCCCGCCCCCGCTCGCGCCCTCGTTCATCGACAGGTGAGTGTCGCCCTCCCCCCGCCCCCGCTCGCGCCCTCGCTCATCGACAGGTGAGTGTCGCCCTCCCCCCGCCCCCGCTCGCGCCCTCGCTCATCGACAGGTGAGTGTCGCCCTCCCCCCGCCCCCGCTCGCGCCCTCGCTCATCGACAGGTGAGTGTCGCCCTCCCCCCGCCCCCGCTCGCGCCCTCGCTCATCGACAGGTGAGTGTCGCCCTCCCCCCGCCCCCGCTCGCGCCCTCGCTCATCGACAGGTGAGTGTCGCCCTCCCCCCGCCCCCGCTCGCGCCCTCGCTCAGCCCTCGCTCATCGACAGGTGAGTGTCGCCCTCCCCCCGCCCCCGCTCGCGCCCTCGCTCATCGACAGGTGAGTGTCGCCCTCCCCCCGCCCCCGCTCGCGCCCTCGCTCATCGACAGGTGAGTGTCGCCCTCCCCCCGCCCCCGCTCGCGCCCTCGCTCATCGACAGGTGAGTGTCGTCCTCCCCCCGCCCTCCTCGCCGTTCCCGCTCGCTCCCACCTCTCTGACACTGTGCCTTGCCCGGTTGTGTTGCAGGCGCGGCGTGTTCACCATCGACGTGGACGAGCTGCCGCCGAGCTTCGCGTCCGCCCTGCGCGCCGCCCCGCCCCCCGCGCCCCTCACCGCGCAACCAGCCGCGCTCTCGCCTGCATTGCTGCAGACTTTCAATGGTATGGTGATTAGAATTAGATATGATAAAATGACTTGGCTAATAACATCTCGTTGGTATGGTAATAATGGAGTGAGCGGTCTGGTTGCAGGCGGCGCGGGCGGCGCGGGCGGCACCTACCCCAGCCCGTGCGGCGCGGGCGGCGCGCGACACGCGCACGCGCACGCCTACATGAACCACAGCCTCGACCTCGACCCCATGCCGCTGCAAGGTCAGTGCACGACTCTACGCTTTTCATAATATTAACAGTTGCTAAATGCTACAAATATAGTATCAAAATCAAAACCATGCATAAATTATTGTACTGTCGTTCTAACATTCAAACATTAGCATCGCGACTCCACTCGCTCCCATGGCTCACGCTCGCGGCGTTATGGTATTTCTATATGGATGTATTTTCTTTACCTCCGCGGTTAACAAATGTATATCAAGTAGCTTGTTATTGTTCATCGGACCATTGCTGATAATCACCGGTTGATAATTTGTGTGAATATCGAATTATAAAGAATCAAAAGGAGTTATCGCAATTTTACTTTACAAATTACAATGTACAAAGAAATAAATAATGTGCGATGTATGTAATCGTTGATAACTACAACAATCGTTATCGTCGCGTTTGTAACACTCGTATCGTATCGATATGATAGTGAGGTGACACACTGTCACCTGTGTTGTGTTTGATAAGCTTCTATCTTAACTAACCCCGTTGTCCTGATTAGAGTCCCACCGCCATTTATTTTCATAGATCGTTATCGACATCGAAAAAAGATTGCTATTTTGAACACGCTTGTATTAGGTCGACCTGTATGTAACTATGTGATGGAACCTAAGGTAATTAATTTAACCACGTTTCAAGGATCGTGAAATCATGAAAATTGGCAGATGTATGTAGTTCTGATAACAATACAATAATATGGTACTGTCGAACTGATCTGATGATGGAGCCGGAAGATATGAACTGGAACTTCATGATGGAACTTCGTATCATAGCTGTACGAGATAGTGTTCGCCGTAACCAAACGTGCCTACCTATAAACTATACTATAAATGGACTTTATATTTATTTACGAAAAACTACTAACAAATCTATATACGAAATTACTGGCAACACTATGGACGAACTGTCAAAAAAGAACGAATGAAATCGGAAATTCTACCAAAAATGAAATGTTAATACTATCTGGCAACACTATGAAACAGATTGGCGCAAAATCTTAAATATTTATGAATTAAACTATAAACGGTACCGTTTATAGTTTAAACTTTAAATTATATTAATTATATTTTAGTTTAAATTCACACTTCTTTTATCACTATTAATCACTGTTATTTCCACTGTTCTTCTTGATCTTGCTGCTTTCGGAACTATTCGAAAACGGATACGAAACGGAAACTGTTTACAGAACTCTCTGTCGATAACTATTTACGAACTATCACGGAATCACTGTCACTGTTACTATTTACTGTTCACTCCACTATTTCTTCCCACTATTCGATCACTGATTCGAAACTGAATCTGAAAACTATATCACTATACAGTATGTGTATCACGAAACTATATTGTATTATCACGAAACTGTATAACTGAACTGTATCACTATACAGTATGTGTATCACGAAACTATATTGTATTATCACGAAACTGTATAACTGAACTGTATCACTATACAGTATGTGTATCACGAAACTATATTGTATTATCACGAAACTGTATAACTGAACTGTATCACTATACAGTATGTGTATCACGAAACTATATTGTATTATCACGAAACTGTATAACTGAACTGTATCACTATACAGTATGTGTATCACGATACTATATTGTATTATCACGAAACTGTATAACTGAACTGTATCACTATACAGTATGTGTATCACGAAACTATATTGTATTATCACGAAACTGTATAACTGAACTGTATCACTATACAGTATGTGTATCACGAAACTATATTGTATTATCACGAAACTGTATAACTGAACTGTATCACTATACAGTATGTGTATCACGAAACTATATTGTATTATCACGAAACTGTATAACTGAACTGTATCACTATACAGTATGTGTATCACGAAACTATATTGTATTATCACGAAACTGTATAACTGAACTGTATCACTATACAGTATGTGTATCACGAAACTATATTGTATTATCACGAAACTGTATAACTGAACTGTATCACTATACAGTATGTGTATCACGAAACTATATTGTATTATCACGAAACTGTATAACTGAACTGTATCACTATACAGTATGTGTATGGAACTATATGCTTGGTGCGGCCTACGCAGCCGTTTATATACTCCAATCTCGGTACTATAGAATCTTCGGGAAACAGCTGGCAACTCATTTCTCGAAATGTCAAGTGTCTTCTGTAATGTTCGATCGAGATAGCTAAATACAAACTGTCACTACTGGTAAGACAGGGCTGGCATTACCAGGCCACTCAGAAAGTATTGCGATAAATAGTTTTTATATATGGCAGACTGGCCGGTTAGAATCTTTTTGAAAATATGATTACTTGTAAGTAAAAATATGTGTGTTCCATTTTCAAAATTTCCCTCCACATTTTTTGCGAGCCAATTCAAAGTATCTTGTCTTACTGAAAAATGGATCTGCGCCGGGAACATTTTAGAGCTATGATTTTTTACGATTTCAAGTGTCGCCTGAAACCGGATGAATCGTTCGATAGACTTCAAATGGCATTTATGGATGAAAGCCCCTCCAAGGCAACCGTGTATCGTTGGTATAACGAATTTAGGCGCGGTTGACCAACCTTGGGGGATGAAGAAAGAAGCGGTCGCCCTTTGACTGCTATTACGGAAGAAAACGTGCTAGCAGTGAAAAATTTAATCCAAGATAATAGGCGAATTACATATCAGGAGATTCAGCACATATTAAAGATTGGATCGGGAAGCGTTCACGAGATTCTACACGGGCATCTTCGCGTGAGGAGGATAGTATCGCGCTGGGTGCCGCACTACCTCACCGACGCTCAGAAGCAGGCCCGGGTGGAATGGTGCCGTGATATGCTGAACAAATTTGAAGCAGGCTCGTCTCGGCGTGTTTACGACATCGTAACAGGTGATGAGTCCTGGATTTATCAATACGATCCAGAAACCAAGCGCCAGTCGACAGTTTGGGTGTTTCAAAATGAACCAACGCCTACCAAAGTGAAGCGATCTCGAAGCGGGGGGAAGATTTTGATCGCCAGCTTTTTTAATTTGACTGGCCACTTGGCCTCAATTCCCTTACGAGATCAAAGAAACATTAACACCGAATGGTATACTACCAAATGTTTACCAGAAGTTTTTTCTGTTGTGAGCAACAAGCGACCAAACACAGGGCTCCGAGGACTACTGCTCCACCACGACAATGCGCCTGCACACACCGCGCTCAAAACAAGGGACTTCCTGGACAGCACACCAGTCAAACTCCTGGGTCACCCTCCTTACAGCCCTGATCTAGCACCGTGTGACTTCTATTTATTTCCAAAAATAAAAAATCAGCTCAAGGGGATACAATTTTCATCGACGGAAGATGCGCTGGCTGCGTTCGAGCAGGCTGTAAACGAGGTGTCTACGGCGGACTGGAAAAAGTGTTTTGAAAACTGGTTCAGACGCATGAATCTTTGTATAGAGGCTGGTGGAGAGTACTTTGAAAAGATTTAATAAAAATATATGTACCTGTCGAACAATTTTTTTTAGTGTCGCAAATCTTTCTGAGTGTCCCACGTATATCGATTCTAGTATATTCTTGAAGACACTTTTATGAACTTGACGTATGATATATTTATAAGGGAATTAAATTAAAATATAAAATACTTAAGCGCCGTCGCGAACAATAGCTGTGTTTGGACTTGTTAGAAAAGTCTTGTAATTAACTTTGACCACGATTAGGTTTTAAGGTCTGATGATGAAGCCGAAAGATAGGCACTTTCACTAAAAGTGTGTTTTTCTAGTGTTCTTGAAACAATTAATTAATTTATTAATAGTTCCAAGTTGCGCCGCCGTAAGGGACGGGCGAAAACATCTAATACATCCATTATTATATTATAAATGCGAAAGTAACTCTGTCTGTCTGTTTGTTTGTTGCTCTTACACGCCTAAACCACTGAACGGATTTTGATGAAATTTGGTATGGTGATAGATGGTAACCTGGAGACAGACATAGGCTATATATAATCACGCCACCAAACTTAGGGGGTAGGTAGTAGGCAAATAACAAAATTTAGATAGTGATCTCTTTCACGCCTAAACAGCTGAACAGATTTTGATTAAATTTGGTATGGTGATAGATAGTAATTTGGAGATGGATAAAAGCTATATATAATCACGCCACCATACTTAGGGGGCAGGTAGCAGGCAAGGAACTGAATTTAGTTGGTGATTTTTAATCATTTTGATGGGACTTTTTTTATTGAACTAAGTGATACATAGACAAAAGCTAAGGATACAAATAATCACGCCCCTGTACTTAGGGGATAGGCAGTAGGCTGGAAAGTGAATTTGGTACGTATTTTTAACCGATTGATGGGACTTTTTTTATTCAACTGAGTGCTACCAAGACACAAACTTAATTTAAAAATAATCACGCCACTGTACTTAGGGGGCAGGCAGTAGGCAGGGAATGAATTTATATATATTCTTTATTGCGTACAAAAAAATTACAAAAAATAAACAACTTTAAATTTAGTTCACAAAATTTAGTTAGTGTTATAGCCGTTTCAACTGAGTTTTACTTAAAAACAAACTAAGGATAAATATAATCACGCCACTGTACTTAAGGGGTAGGTAGTAGGCAAAGATTTGAATTGATGTTTTAACCCATTTGATAGAACTTTTTTCAGTTTATTCAGTGTTACCTCGATTTACGATATCAGCACCCTACCTAACGTAGGGGGTGGGCAGGGAACAAAAAAAGGAGTGTTTGAACCGATTACGACGAAACCTTTTTTATTTAATTCTGTGTTATCTGGACTAACTTAGAATACATTTCATCACGCTTCTTTACTTGACGGATCAGGCAGCCAGAATTAAGAGTGCTATGAAGTGTGATGCGCTATATTGATAAAATGTTGGCAGCAATTCAATTCACAATGTGTGTTGAGTATTAATAATCTGTGAAGCTTTTATACACAAAATACAAATACAAATCACTTTATTTCCACAAAATACATTTAAAAAAAATAAAAACAATCAATCAAAAATAACATAACAAACAGGACAGGTAGGTATATAGATATTTAACAGAAGTGGAAAAAGGTGTGGACACAGCTTGGCTGTTTTTAAGTCCACCCTACGTCAAGTGTACAGAAGAGGATAGAAATAGCACAGAACAACTTGAACTACAATTTGACAAATCACGAGCACTGGGAAAAAGGGATTCGAGGGTTACAGTGTATTTTAATTTAGGCGATGGGCTGACAACCTGTCACTACAGCAATACACATTACAATCTAAAATTGCCCTCAATTTATGTCAGACGTGGCGAAAGCGCCTTTTATTTATTTATTCAGAAAAACAATGCAGGTTTACAGTACAAAACCAAACACCCACATTGGAACTTAAATTATTGTACAGTTTTGCTTAGAAATAGATATAAATATACGGCAATCTTATAAATACGAGTATTAAATAAATCAACATCTTGGACGTCTAACAAAAAGCTATTAAGAAGGGTAATAGCCCGGGCAGTAGGTGCATTGGCAGCATAGCGAGTGCGTGTGGAATTGGTAGCAAACAGTTGTCGATAGCGCCGACCAGTACGCGTGTAGTTATCAGGAACGAACAGACAGATCCTTTCTAAGACGCTAGGATTGTCTACTTTATTGCGCAAAAGCAAGCAGTAATGGACAATGGCAAATTTTATTTACTCGCACTAACGCTTGATTATTTAGAACATATGAAAAATCAAGAGGCGGAAGAGTGGACCTAGAGAACGAAATCATACAACATTTGGATACGTTAAGGGATAGGCTGTTATCATTACTCATCTGCGGCTGTTAGAATCAATATCCCTTTGGAGAGCAAGACAGTCGGCAGCACCAGATACGGGGCAGTAGAGTTTCAGGTCATCGGCAAACATAAGACAGTTTGCTCTTCTCAAGATCTTTGGAAGGTCATTAATCATAATTAAGAATAATGTTGGACCAAGTGTGCTTCCCTGACTTACGCCTGATCTTGTAAAATAAGTTTCTGATCGGTAGCCACACATTTGGACATACTGTCGACGATCTTTCAGATAAGATGCAAAAATCTTAAGAAATTTAGGGGCAAATCCAAACGAAGAGATCTTTGAGAGGAGTATGTCGTTATCAACGAGGTCAAATGCCTTCCTAAAATCAAAATAGGCAGCATCGACCTGTTTGCCATCCTCCATCAGTGAAGTTATCGAATCAACCAGTGCGACTTGGCAGGTTGTAGTCGACCTTCCTGGACGAAAACCATCTTGAGAGTCGTCCAAATAATTACAAATTTTAGGTGTAATATATGCACACAATATTGACTCGAAAAGCTTACTAAAAACTGACAAAACCGCAATAGGTCTGAAGTTGGTAACATCTTGCGATTTATTGCTCTTTGGTACTGGAGACACCCTTGAAAGTTTCCATTTACAGGGATACAGGCTACTCCGAAGGCAAAGGTTGAAGAGATGCAAAAGAGGAAGTTCAAAGGCATCCTTGCAGTCCTTAATAAGAAAAGGAGGGTTAGCATCAGGACCCTCAGCACAAGAGGCCTTTAAACGACGGATGGCTTGCCGCAGGTCCACCAACGTAACTTCATTTAAGCAAATAATAGGCATCTGCTCCACATCCCCGCACCTCTGAGCAGCATCAGGATCCAACATGGGTTCCAAATCATGAAATACTGAATAGAAATACTCAGCAAAAGCAACGACAGCTTCCCCGCCCCTAATGGTTCTACCATTATAGATGTAGTCATTACCTTGCCGTCCGCCCCCCCGTCTTTTTCGAACGAATTTCCAAAAGCAAACTGGATCGCGGTGAATATTATTCTCAATGGTATTAGTGTATTTTATGTATGATTCTTGAATTAAGTCTTTAATATGTGATCGGTAGTATTTAAAAACCTCGCGGTTAAATACTAAGCCCTTAATTTTAAACATTCGGTGGTGAAAATACTTGATTTTAATTTTTTTGATAATTTCTGAGGTATACCAGGGAGGGTAAATACGTCCTTTGTTTGAAGACTGACATCTTCTTTTAGGAACATTTTTATCTATAGCTGAGTTTATTTTAGTATAAATTTTGTCCACAGCTACATCTACAGAATTTTCTGCAAGAACATCATCCCATTCTAAATTACTTATTTCATTATACAATCTCAGAAAATTAGCTCTTCGAAAATTCCAACCTGAAATCTCATACGCTTTTATGTTATCCGGTAGTGGTGGTTCGTCATTAGGCAAGTAAGGACGCGGGAGAGAAAAAATTACCTCCAAAGGAGGATGATGCGAATCTACAGGTACCAAAGGTTCCACATCACCCGTCAATGCCAATTTATCCGATCCTATATCTGACAAGACGTAGTCCAAGATATGATTGATATCGTTCACAACATTGTTGAATTGTTCAAAGTTACAAAACTTCATAAATACCTGAAACTGTGTTCTTACAAAAGCACTACAGGAGTACATGTTGAAGTCGCCTAATATTACAATGGGTAGATTAGAATACTTACAATAAAAAATTTCAAGGCAAGTTAAAACAGCTAAATATTGTTCATCATTATAGCTTGGAGGGAAATAGGGTACACCAACTACAAACTTAATATTTTTAAATGATATTAGAACAAACATAACATCCTTGACTTCAGCTTGTCCATCTACATCAGTGATAAGTTTAACAGTAAAAGTATCCCTGGCAGCTACCAACACACCACCCCATCCAGCATCATTAGGGCGGTCTTCCCTTAGACCAATGTAATTAGGTGGAAAAAGCTCAGAGTCGTTTACAGAACTATTGAGGAAAGTCTCAGTTAGAACGATGACGTCGCAGTCACAAGAACTAGTTACATTGTTGTAAAAAACCGTGGTTTTACTGCGTAAGCCTCTAACATTTTGATAAAATAGACTAATATCTTTAAAGCGTCTCGACCTCTTTTTTATTGTTCCGACGAAAGTTCTGGCGCCAAGGTTTAACGCATATATCTTTAGCCCAATTTTCAGGAGACATAACATTGTCAGCTTGGCTAGATGGTACACACAGTTTAAAAGATGCATAATTTCCCCTTGCATTGAGCTTCTCAACAGTGCAGCTCTCGCCGGAAGTAATAGTATTTAAGGAGGCGTTTTACGCTGGCTTTTACGCTCTGCCTACCCCGTAAGGGATAAAGGCGTGATTTTATGTATGTATGTATGTACGGGCACTGGAGCGACATAAGATTCAGGACGGACGGAGGAAAGGGAACATAAGCGACTGGAGCCAGTCTTGGACGGGATTCCTCCGATGGGAGGACTGGACAGACATGATAACTGTTTAGGGGCGCGTGTGATGGGTAGGACAGGGGGATCGTGTGGTAGGTACGTGAGGAATGATAACAGGAGAAGGGGTTTCGACTATACTTTTACCGCCATCATCGTAGGAGAAAAACAACTACGAAGACGAAGTCGCGGGTAACAGCTAGTAAATAAAACAAAGTCGCTTTCTCTGTCCCTTTATCCCAATGTATGCTTAGATCTTAAAAACTACGCAACGAATTTTGATGCGGTTTCTTTTAATGGATAGGATGATTCAAGAGGAAGGTTTATATGTATAAAACATGCATAATATAGTAGAGAAACACTGATGATTTCCGTGCGAAGCCGGGGCGGGTCGCTACTTACTAATAAAAGTACCTATGTTTGCTTATTTGGGGAATATAGTACATTTTAAAACAAGTGCACAAAAGTACAAATTAAAGTAATTTATGTCTGAGATTTTTATTATTCTTTATTTTTGATATTAGTCGAGGACATAAATGGTATTATGCACGGGTTATAGATTAACCTACAAAAACAGTCTAAACAATTAATTCCCGCCATTTAACTTTTTAAATATTTCGACATGAAATCTTAGGCTTGGACTGAGACCCATACAGCCTGCTATAAAATTTATTTTGTTACGATCAATTAAATAAACTATCGTACAGTAAACTATAGTTTTATGTCAGAAAAACACAAAAAGCAAATAATTTAAAGTCAATTATAATAAAATAATAAGTTCTATCTATGAAGTTTTTAAGATACTTTTATGAGTAGATACGTTTTGCTAAAAATTTAAATTTGTGCAGCCTACATTCTGCACAAAATGGCGCTTTCTGAGCATGAGAAGTGAAAATTATATTTATACGACTTTTCTTTACGTGACGGTAAACCCCAGTGGGGAGCAAAGGAGGGACCCCCGCCGGTGGGGTGCGCGGTCGCTGGAGGAGCTTGTGTTGAGGGTGGCTCAACTTGCATTGGCTGCATTCATTCCACGAGTAATTTGGTCTTCGCCGTCGCTAACAACATGCCTAGGTCTTCAGTTTGTAACGAGTTGCAAGTTGGGGAACATAGTCAGGTGCACTAAAGACGGGTTCCGGGCGCCGCCCGTATACGTTTAATAGGTGAATATTCAGTTTTATAGGTGAACAATCACTAAATTAGGTGAAGCTATTTAGGTGAACAATTAGTTTAATAGTGCGACAATTAAAAATTTCCCCTGTTAAAACAATGTATGTCTTTTTGCAGAGGTTTGCATCAGCGCGGGCGGGCTGTCATCGCGTGAGGGCGGGAGCGGGGGTGCGGGGGCAGGGGGCGCGCTGAGCGCGTCGCGGCTGCGGCTGCTGCACGACACCACCATGATCGACGCCGCGCTCGACCTCGACGAGCCGGAGCCGCCCCCGCACCTCGCCGCCCCCGCCCCCGCCCCCCCCGGCGCGCCCCTCCCCGCGCTCTGACGCCGGCCGCGACGCCGCGCTAGCGCCCGCTAGCCCCGCCGTCGCCCGCACACTCCGCAAGGGCGAGCCACCATCGATGCCGCTCTCGCTTCGCGTTTTATATTTGTAAATAATGTTATATTATTATGAATTTATCAATACAAGTTATTTTAAGTACTTTTGATTTTTAATCTAGGGTCAACCCACCAGTGAATGAACACAACACGAACAATATTTTCCATTTGAATAAGACAATAATCTGTTAGTACTAAGTAATATGTACATTCCTTTTCCAGTTGAGAATGTTATTTTCTAAATGTAGAATCATTCTCTACAGTGGTTATTGTTTACTGGGTATGAGTTGCGATCTTAGAGCAACACGGCCAACCGTCCGGAACGGAACGTGTTGCTCTAAGGTCGCTACCTTCATTCGCTGGTGTTTTAGATATTTTATTAGAACTTAAGATTAAAACAAGATGTCGCTATATCCAGAACAGTAGAGCTTGCAGATAAACACAAGTAACATGAATTAAAAAAAAGATAAAGTTAACAATTTAAAATGATGGCAGTGATCCTCACGACATATAAAAGAAAACCTGGTCAAGTGGGAGTCGGACTCGTGCACGAAGGGTTTCGTACCACTATCTATTAGACCGTATATTTTAACATCTAGTTACCAGTTACCGTTATTAATGGGTAGTAATAAAAGTTCCGAAAATTAATTCAAAATTAAGCTTTTTCAAAATATGAAATGTAGGTACTAACAGCAACACGGCCTTCCGTCCCGGATGGAGGGCCGTGTTGCTCTAAGGAAATGTAGGTACATGTTGAGAGTTACTAACTTGTTGACCACATATGTGCTGACTGAAAAACTAAATGCTGCATATAAATAATACGTAACCTACTGTCGGAAATACTTTTCTTCCAGCTAAATTTATATAACACCGAAAATTATGATACATCATTTATTAATTTTTAACATGATAAAAAAGCTAAAATGGCGAATAAATCGGATTTTTAACGTACTGACGGAAATACTTTTCTTCCAGTTTTATTTAAATTTTACCAAGGATTATGATATTTCGTTTTATTATTTTTTTACATGATAAAAAAACTGAATGTTGCCAACGAATATTTCGTAACTTAGGTACCTACTGACAGAAATACTTTTCTACTACCAATACCGCTGTTCGGTCGCTCCGAAGGGTCACCTTTGTTCTAACCTAACCTACTGACTCGGATCTGCGTAGGTACGTAGGATGTTAGTTTTTTCTCCCGTCTCCCGCTTCGTTGTTTGTGCCAGTTTTGGTAATTTTAGCGTAAATTGGTTGTACAAGTCATTTTTCCATATTTTTTCGGGTATTCATTGAAATTTAGAGTAAGAATATATATTTTATAACCAGAATTAGACGTAAAGTTAGTAAAAAAACGATTATTATAGCAGCACATGTGTAGCTGGAAGTTCAGTAATTAAGTCACAAGTTTAGAATATAAAAAAAATAAAATAAAAATCGTTTATTTCCTTTAACAATAATTTTTTACATTTGGATTACAATTGGTATTCTCTAGTAAGCAAAATTCGTTGGAACTTTCAATTTTTGTTCATAAAATTATAATTTGAGAAAGGTGGTTCTTTTTTTAGTTAATAAAGTAATTATTCCGTTTTTAATATCGGGTAAGAAACGGCAAAAAACACGTTTATTGTATGGGAGCCCCCTTTACATATTGTTTTAATTCTATTTTTGGTATTTGTTGTTATAGCGGCAACAGAAATACCTACGAGAACATGATCTGCCAAAGTTCCAACTCTCTATCTAGCTATCACGGTTCATGAGATACAGCCTGGTGATAGACAGAAAATCACGTTTGTCAATACAATACGTTTAATCGGCGCTTTTTCTGTGCTTCGGAAGGTGCGTTAAGCCGTTGGTCCCGGTTAATATCGTTTAATACCGTAAATATTAGTCGTTAAGCCATATCAGAGGTCAGTGCTAAGCATTGGCGGGTTGAAAACTCTGACCTAATCTAGGATTGAGTCTGGTTTCCCTTCTGGGTTGCGGAGGTCAGGTGGCAGTCGCTCTGTGTAAAACCAGTACTGTTTAATCCCCTAGATAAGATAGCTGATACGGTAAGATACGGGATAAGGCTAGGGAGATGATTTATTTATTTAACAATTTATTGTACACAAAAACATCATAAACACAGGACATAAAAAACAAAGACACAACAGGCACTGCTTATTTCTAAAAAGAAATTTCTTACAGCAGACCTACAGAAGTGATAATTTTAAAGATACGCGGATAAAACGTGCACAAAATTTAATAAATACCAATAAGATAATACTACTATAAAATAATTATATAATGTAAATCTTTTACATAAATATTAACAAGAAATAAATAAATACTTTCAATTATATACATAATTAAAAATAAATAAATACTTATAGCTATTTATATACAAATATATACATAAATATATACCCTAAACACGGATTACTTTGACAGGGAAAGATAATGCTCTTTAACTCGTCTTTTGAAGACAGCGATAGACGAGCTATCACGAACTGACGGTGGAAGAGAGTTCCATAATCTGACAGCATGAACAGTAAAGGAATAGGAATAGAAATCGGTTCGGTGGGAGGGGATGGAAAGAAGAGTCCTGACGTTTGAACGACAGGGCTTATCCAAGGGATGATGTGATGTGTATCAATACAATAAAACAAGTATTAAATTAACAATATTTATTGATCTACTTATCGCTATATTGATTACTTTCACATGCCTAGCTTGAGCTGATTATGATTTTCTCTTATTTATACAACTCTTGAAAATGTGTTCACTAGAAATTACTTTTAATATCTGTATTTGACTGCAAGGATTACTGATTTAAAGTTTGTTACATATGCCAAAGGTGAAAGTTTAATTGTAGTCAGTTGATGGTTTTTGTAAAGGCCATCGGGTGTTGTTTACTCGGTCATCCAGTACCAGCGCGAGCCGAAGCGCGCCGGCTTCTTGTCGGCCGCGTCCGGCAGCGCGGGCGTCGCGTCCGGGTACAGCGCGCGCGGCTCCGGCGCCGGCCGCGGCCTGCCACCAACACAACACAACCACCATTACACACACACACGCACACAGCTGAGGTGCGTGGGGCAACGGAGCGGTGGGGCAAGGTGGGCCCCATCCGCGTGCCCCAGCGTCGGCCCTATACTAAGAATCATATAAAAAAGTAATTACAATGTACATTACATTTATTCACATGGCTGTAAACGCTCATGCAATAATATGATATGAGTCATATACATACATTAAATCACGCCTTTATCCCTAGTGGGATAGGCAGAGCATAAACGACCTAAACAAAGGTCGTTCCGCCACGTCTGGCATGTTTTATACCTTGATCAATATCATGAAATCTCGTGCTCGCTACGCTCGATACAAGATAAATGTATCCTATCTTTGTCAGTCTGTATAGTGATATCTAGCGTTCGCGATATGAGTAATATACGTATAGCTCGACCAATCAATTTCTTGACGCGCTCGCTACGCTCGCAATATGATTAATGTATCTTTGTTAATATCATATCTCCCGCTAGCTACGCTCGCGATATAACTAATATACCAGGCCACTCAGAAAGTATTGCGATAAATAGTTTTTATATATGGCAGACTGGCCGGTTAGAATCTTTTTTGAAAATATGATTACTTGTAAGTAAAAATATGTGTGTTCCATTTTCAAAATTTCCCTCCACATTTTTTGCGAGCCAATTCAAAGTATCGTGTCTTACTGAACAATGGATCTGCGCCGGGAACATTTTAGAGCTATGATTTTTTACGATTTCAAGTGTCGCCTGAAACCGGATGAATCGTTCGATAGACTTCAAATGTCATTTATGGATGAAAGCCCCTCCAAGGCAACCGTGTATCGTTGGTATAACGAATTTAGGCGCGGTCGACCAACCTTGGGGGATGAAGAAAGAAGCGGTCGCCCTTTGACGGCTATTACGGAAGAAAACGTGCTAGCAGTGAAAAATTTAATCCAAGATAATAGGCGAATTACATATCAGGAGGTTCAGCACATATTAAAGATTGGATCGGGAAGCGTTCACGAGATTCTACACGGGCATCTTCGCGTGAGGAGGATAGTATCGCGCTGGGTGCCGCACTACCTCACCGACGCTCAGAAGCAGGCCCGGGTGGAATGGTGCCGTGATATGCTGAACAAATTTGAGGCAGGCTCGTCTCGGCGTGTTTACGACATCGTAACAGGTGATGAGTCCTGGATTTATTAATACGATCCAGAAACCAAGCGCCAGTCGACAGTTTGGGTGTTTCAAAATGAACCAACGCCTACCAAAGTGAAGCGATCTCGAAGCAAGGGGAAGATTTTGATCGCCAGCTTTTTTAATTTGACTGGCCACTTGGCCTCAATTCCCTTACGAGATCAAAGAAGCATTAACGCCGAATGGTATACTACCAAATGTTTACCAGAAGTTTTTTCTGTTGTGAGCAACAAGCGACCAAACACAGGGCTCCGCGGACTACTGCTCCACCACGACAATGCGCCTGCACACACCGCGCTCAAAACGAGGGACTTCCTGGACAGCACACCAGTCAAACTCCTGGGTCACCCTCCTTACAGCCCTGATCTAGCACCGTGTGACTTCTTTTTATTTAAAAAAATATAAAATCAGCTCAAGGGGATACAACTTTCGTCGCCGGAAGATGCGCTGGCTGCGTTCGAGCAGGCTGTAAACGAGGTGTCTACGGCGGACTGGAAAAAGTGTTTTGAAAACTGGTTCAGACGCATGAATCTTTGTATAGAGGCTGGTGGAGAGTACTTTGAAAAGATTTAATAAAAATATATGTACCTGTAGAACAATTTTTTTTAGTGTCGCAAATCTTTCTGAGTGTCCCACGTACATTTCATTAATTCTCTCGCTCGCTGCGCTCGCGATATGAGTGATATACCAGTTGTGTCTCAACAAAAAAACGTATTTTGTGCTTTGGAGGGCACATGAAACCGTCCGTTCCGGGCGTGTGACTGACCTGGTGGTGCTGTGCACGCGCGCCTCGGTGAAGTAGCCGAACTCCGGCCGTTCGATGCTGAGGTTCTCCAACATGCACTGGTCAAACACTCCCTGCGTCTTGCGGCAGCTGCAAGGTCAAATATATACATATAGATAGGGCTTTTTATTAAGGGTGACCAGATATTGACATGAAATATATAGATGCTTGGCCCTTGAGGCCCAAAACAGGGAAGAATGGAAGGAGAAGAAAGAAGCCTTTGCCCAGCAGTGGGATGATGTAGGCTGGATTAGATGTGGATGTTTTAAATGTAAAGTTACAATTTGAAGCTGTAGTTGCCGGAGCTCTTGTCGATGCAGTTGGCGTACTGGTTGAACTCGTCGAGGCAGGCGCTCTTCACCTTGCGGAAGAACTCCATGGTGCAGGCCGTGACCGCCTTGCCCTCCGCCAGGCACTTGCGCGGGTCGCCTTCCTCGAACCGGCACAGCATGAACTCCTGCAAACGTTAAATTAATAAATACATGGATTATTGCCTAAAGTAAACTTGTAAATAGTCATTTACAAGTTAAATTATTGTAGTTTATACTATTCAGGCATATATTAAAATGTTCATATATAGTTTTTTTAGACTTTTTAGCTTTGTACTCCCATTCATCTATTTATTCCTGTTTTGTTCACCTAAAGCACTATATTGTTCATCTAAATTTGTTGCGTTAGGTCGACGTGGGTCGTCGGGTCGAAATAGGTCGTTTGGTTTACGTGGGTCGTCGGGTCAACTTGGTTCGTCGGGTCAACGTGGGTCGTTGGGTTGGCGTGAGTAGTCGGGTCGACGTGGCCATCGGTTCGACGTGGGTCGTTGGGTCGATAGGTCGACGTAGGTCGATGGGATGAATGAATAGTATTTTATATGAACATTTAGGTTTTTAGGTGAACAGTTTTGGTGCAATGTTATAGATTTTTTAGTGCAACATGTTTCAATTAACAATTACTTTAATAGATAAACATTCAGTTTTCTAGATGAACAATTCTGTGAAGGTAAACAATTAGTTTAATAGACATCAAATATTTTATTTTTATTTCTATTGACACGCAAAGAAGAAAAAATAAACGTTTCCCATATAAAAACAATAAAAAAATATGCTAAAATGCTGTATTTCAACCACTTCCTTCTCCCTGAGATCTAATACAGTGTTCAAGTACAAGTGTTGAGGGCACAGTTAAACATTGTATGTAAACAATATTATAAAGAAACTTCTCTAATAGTAGTTGACTGATTAAAGAGAATGAGATTAGTATGGATATGGCCAAACCTGGTAAAAGCCTAATCAAGGATTGGACCTGGTTGTCCCTTCAGGGTTGCAGAGGTTGGATGGCAGACGCTCTGTGTAAAAATGCAGTATCCTCATTCCATCCCTTAAATTAAGTAGCCAACCCCATGAAACATGGGAAAAGGCACTAGGGTAGATGATATTATACAATTAATATTTTTCTTTTTATTTTATTTATGATATTTCACACTCCATGGTCATAAGTAGACTTGCAAGGCAAATATTTAAAATGTGAAACCACTCTGATATATAAAAGTAACAATAAATGTAATAGGAATGATGAGTACTAGTCAAATCAGCAACTTTTTATGAAATGTAATTTTTTTTTTGTATAAAATCACCTAATTATCATGTCACATTATTGTAAATATTGATCACCCAAATCAATAATTTCTATATTTTTATTTAACTCCATTATTAAATCTAAATGTGCATTATCTTTGGGTCGTTTACGCTCTGCCTACCCCATTAGGGATAAAGGCGTGATTATATGTATGTATGAATGAGGGCCACTATATTTTAGCCATCAGTTTTAAGTGTAAACATTTAGATTTTTTTTGCCACCCAGTCGTCACACCTATTGCGGTAATAATCCTTTTCAAAATAACAATATAATTTTTTTATTACAATTTGTTTAATATTAATATCTTCAATGTACATACCAATGGTAGAAATAAGTCTAGTTTTTTTAAATTATAAACATACAATTTGCTACAAAGAAAATGTTTATATTGATGTACTTGCGCATTTTATAGTGTTTTTATTGCAATCAAAGAGTAATAAACACATATGTCTTTAAAAGAAAACTTGTTGTGAGATAATCTTCTATTTTTAATCTGTTTTTACACTTAACATCACATAATACAGACGGCAATTAAGCAGAAAAAATATAAATGAAGAGTTTAAATAGGAATTGATACAAAAACATAACCTATTCTACCTATGATTATGCAATCAATTTTAGGCCTTAATTTTGTATGTAACTGCCTACAGCTGACTAGTATCTTGTAGTTTATAATGATATATTATTGAGATAAGGTATAACTTACATTATTAGCATGTTCGCAGTACTTCCCGAGGTGGAAGGATCCTGCGTGCAAAGTGGCACTCGATAGGTTCACCTCCGGCACGGTCAATTCAGACTCTTCGGGCAAGCGGACGTCTGCAGTCACCACCATTTTGACCCCACTTTATCTACACCAAGAATTTTAGGGTTATTTCCAAAATAAAAAGAATTCCACAAAATCCGTGGAAGAAATTGATGAATGTAACTCGAACTTTAGAAAAAGTTGCGCTACACGATGAAAAAGAGAGAAGTGTATGTAAGTTCTTGTGATAATGAAAGAAACAGCAATACTACAAAATGATTTTATTTTTGGTCGAATAATAATTCTGACATTGACAGGACGTTCGGTAGTATTTTTTTTATTCTCTCATAATATGAGAAGGCAAAGAGTGTAGTCCACGCAGTCTAGTCGTCAGAGTTTAAATTCTTCAGTTTTCTTAACCTAATTTAACTTAGAGCAACACGGCCTTCCGTTCGGTTCCGGGTGAAAGGCCATGTTGCTCTAAGTTATTTAACCTACAATTTGTACGCCAACCTAGAAGTCATTAGAATGCGCCGGTGATTCACGTTCCAAGACTTTTACGCGGGGACATCATCAATCCGAATCATACGGTAGCATCTTCCTTGGATTCCTACTCCTGCCATATTGCTCCTCGTCAGCAAATATTTATGGTAAATCCATCATATGTGTACGAGATAGTGTTCGGCGTAACCAAACGTGCCTACCTCAATGTACACGAAATAAAACTATACTATAAATGGACTGTATATTTATTCACTAAAAACTACTAAAAATGAAATGTTGAAACTATCTGGCAACACTATAAAACAGATTGGCGCAAAATCTTAAATATTTATGAAATAAACTATAAAGGCACTTCACACTTCTATTCGAAAACGGATACGAAACGGAAACTGTTTACGGAACTCGATGATGATAACTATAAACGGACTATCACGGAAACACTATACGAAACGATTACGGAACTGTTTGTCGATAACTATTTACGAACTGTCACGGAATCACTGTCACTGTTACTATATACTGTTCACTGTTCACTCCACTATTTTTCCACTATTCTGGAACTGTATCACTGAACTATACTGTATCTATCACGAAACTATATCTATTCTGTTCACTGTCCACTATTTTTCCACTATTCGGACTGATCTCCCGAAACTATATGACGAAACTATACCACGAAACTATATCTATTCTGTTCACTGTCCACTATTTTTCCACTATTCGGACTGATCTCCCGAAACTATATATGACGAAACTCTATCACTGTACTATATGGCGAAACTATATGCCGAAACTATATGCGAAACTATATCACGAAACTATATCTATTCTGTTCACTGTCCACTATTTTTCCACTATTCGGACTGATCTCCCGAAACTATATAACGAAACTATATACTTGGTGCGGTCTGCGCAGCCGTTTATATACTCCAATCTCGGTACTGTAGAATTCTCGGGAAACAGCTGGCAACTCTTTTCTCGAAATGACAAGTGTCTTCTGTAATGTTCGATCGAGATAGCTAAATACAAACTGTCACTAGTAAGACAGGGATGGCGTTATATCGATTCCCGAATATTCTTGATCATACGTCAAGTTCGTAAAAAGACAAGAATAGAACACTATTGCTATCTCGTTCTATCACTAGCTCTGATTGGCTGATTTGATTTTGCCTCTTAATTTAGGGATGACAGCTCTCAAGTGTGGCCATCCTAAAAAATACTCCTTATTTATAAGGGAATTAAATTAAAATATAAAATACTTAAGCGCCGTCGCGAACATACTCCCGCCGTGCGAGGTCGGTTACGGCGTCGCATCTATTAAAGTGGAGCGACGGCTTTATCGAATACTATATACTGTGAGAATACCCGACTTCTGTAATTTTTACATCTGTCTTCTGAACTCCCGCCGGTATTGCAACAACTATCAATGCTAAAGCTATCTCCATCCGGGGTGGCGGTAATGGAGGTGCAAGCGGGGAACATAACTGTGTCGGTGGAGGCCATGGCGGCGTCGGTAAGGGCCATGGTTGCGCTGGTGGGGGCCATGGCGACGTTGTTCTTGAAGCGATGACAACTCTTGCATCTGAACATGCAGCGGCGATGTTTTCTGGCTTCTTTATGTATTCCGGTGCCGGACCCTCCCGCCGGTTTTGACGGTACTCGAATCGGAAAACATCGCTGAACTTTTCGTTGAAGGAAGTTCCTTCGTTCTTGGCCCTGGACTCTGTTGTTTCATATACAATGTTGATTTCTTCTGGTTCTGTTTGACGTAGCACGATGATAGATTCTATTTCTTGACCACGATATTCGGTCTTCTCTTTTTTCTTGATGTCTTCCATAGTCTCTTCTATCTTGTTTTCTTCTGTTTTAATGTCTTCTATCTTCATGTCTTCTTTCATTTTATCTTCTATCTTCTCGCCTGTCTTGATATCTTTTGTCTTCATGTTTTCTATCTTGATGTCTTCTGTCTTGATGTCTTCTGTCTTAATGTCTTCTGTCTTGATGTTTTCTATCTTGTTTTCTTCTGTCTTAATGTCATCTATTTTGATGTCTTCTGCTTTGAGGTCTTCTGTGTTGTTGTCTTCGGTCTTGATTTCTTCTGTCTTCTTTCCAGCGTGCCATTCTGTTACTTCTATTTTTCTCTCTTCGTATTCATCACGTTGACTTTCGAAATCTTCGTCTTGTCTTGAGTATTTTTCAGTCTTCTCTTGTTCAAAGTCGTCCTCTGCCTTGATGTTCTTTGATTCTTCAGGTTCTGGTTTCTTCTCTGGATCAAACTTCTGGACTTCTATCTTCACACTTCTAACTGGTTCAGTCTTCAGATTTTCAATGTTCATTCTTCTGATCCGTTCTATTTTCAGGTCACTATCTTGCTCTTGCTTCATCTGAATTTCTTCCTCGCTGTCTGATTGCGGGTTAAATTGGCTGTCCTGTAATTCGGAGTCTTTAACTTTAATGTTTTCTCGGTCTTTGCTCTTCATGGCTTCTACCTTAATCTTTCGGTTCTGTTCTTCGAGTGTTATCCTGTTTTTTCTGGCTCTGTCTAAGTTTTCTTTTGCTGCTGCTAATTCTTCTTTGTTATCAGCATCTTCTTTTAGAATTCGCTGTGCTATCACGTACAGTTCACGCTGTTTAATCTGTAGCGGCATCGGCAATATAAGGTCTACTTTATCTTCCAGAACTTTTTTCTTCATGCTCTCAAATTTATCGATCTGTTCCCAAAGTTCTTCATATTTCAGGTCTATTATCTTCTTTTCGGCTGCCGATTTCTCGAGTTGATAGAACGCTTTCTCTTCTGTGGCAATTGCTATTACCTTATCTGCTTCCTCTTTAGCGATTGCTATTTCCTTCTCTGCTATTTCTTTGGCGGCTGCTAATGCCTTCTTTGCTTCTTCTTTTGAAATTGATTTTTCTTCAGCTTCCAATTCTCTTATCTTCATGTCGACTAAAATCTTTTTAATTTGTATGTTTGCTAATTTCTTTTCGGCGTCCGCTTCTTTTATCTTTTCTTCAAGTAATTTTATTTCAAGTTGCAATAGTATAATTTTGGACCTACTCGATTTCGAAGATCTTTTACTTTTCACAGACATGTCGCGATGTACCACAAAGGTTTCTTCACCCGCTGGTATCTGTTGTTTCTCTACAGCTTCAGGCTGTGACAGCTGCGGCGAAGCTGATGACATGAATCTTGTAGCTGACATATTAAAAATAATTTACTGTACGGGACACTGATAAACACGCGAAACTGTCTGTAATGTAACTGTATTTTACGGAATAATCGATAATCTCTATAAAACTGTCCACGGAAACTGTCTCTGTACAACCACTGTATGTACACGGATTAACTGTCTATAAACACTGTTCTTCACACAAGATACTGTCCAACTACGATATAATATGGTACTGTTCTCGAAATAACACGAAATCTGTCACTATCACAACACGGAACACTGATACGAATCCGGCTCGAAGGACCATTATGTACGAGATAGTGTTCGGCGTAACCAAACGTGCCTACCTCAATGTACACGAAATAAAACTATACTATAAATGGACTGTATATTTATTCACTAAAAACTACTAAAAATGAAATGTTGAAACTATCTGGCAACACTATAAAACAGATTGGCGCAAAATCTTAAATATTTATGAAATAAACTATAAAGGCACTTCACACTTCTATTCGAAAACGGATACGAAACGGAAACTGTTTACGGAACTCGATGATGATAACTATAAACGGACTATCACGGAAACACTATACGAAACGATTACGGAACTGTTTGTCGATAACTATTTACGAACTGTCACGGAATCACTGTCACTGTTACTATATACTGTTCACTGTTCACTCCACTATTTTTCCACTATTCTGGAACTGTATCACTGAACTATACTGTATCTATCACGAAACTATATCTATTCTGTTCACTGTCCACTATTTTTCCACTATTCGGACTGATCTCCCGAAACTATATGACGAAACTATACCACGAAACTATATCTATTCTGTTCACTGTCCACTATTTTTCCACTATTCGGACTGATCTCCCGAAACTATATATGACGAAACTATATCACTGTACTATATGGCGAAACTATATGCCGAAACTATATGCGAAACTATATCACGAAACTATATCTATTCTGTTCACTGTCCACTATTTTTCCACTATTCGGACTGATCTCCCGAAACTATATAACGAAACTATATACTTGGTGCGGTCTGCGCAGCCGTTTATATACTCCAATCTCGGTACTGTAGAATTCTCGGGAAACAGCTGGCAACTCTTTTCTCGAAATGACAAGTGTCTTCTGTAATGTTCGATCGAGATAGCTAAATACAAACTGTCACTAGTAAGACAGGGATGGCGTTATATCGATTCCCGAATATTCTTGATCATACGTCAAGTTCGTAAAAAGACAAGAATAGAACACTATTGCTATCTCGTTCTATCACTAGCTCTGATTGGCTGATTTGATTTTGCCTCTTAATTTAGGGATGACAGCTCTCAAGTGTGGCCATCCTAAAAAATACTCCTTATTTATAAGGGAATTAAATTAAAATATAAAATACTTAAGCGCCGTCGCGAACAATATGAATACAATAAACACTGCAAGGAATTAATTTGAAGAGCGAGGAACAAAGCCATGCTGGCCTGGGAGCAAGAGAAAAACATAGAATGTGCCAGCTGCATTTCCTCCCGGGCATGCTGTAAACACCAGCTAAGGGATCCGAGGGTTTCAGTATACTGAAATGTAGGCGATGAGCTGACAACCTGTCACTAAATCAATATAGGATTAGATAGGATAGGATTGCTGTACTTTATTTCTCACTTCTACTACATTGTCTTCCACTACCGGCGCATTATTATGCTAATCCCACAACACTATCACAATAATAGCCGCTTCTTCGTCTTCTTCTTCTTCTCGAGTCAATGGCTTTAAATCTTTGACGCCCAGAACGTGGCCACACACAATAACAGCCTTTTAGTTGGCGTCAAACAGGTCCTCCTGCGTGCAGGTGGCAGGAGAAATGGGGCATGACAATAAGTGTGACATAGATTGTTTGGCGCCGACTCCTGACCGAAGTCTGTTTAACGCCTTCCAAATGGACCATGGAAGGTTGTGTCCCGGCGGCAGCTTTTTAGCTGTTGGGCAGCAAGGGTTATTGGGGGCGAACTTTTCCGACAACAGCTGTTCTCTAAATTTTGGTGTTTCGAGAGAAGCTTCGTCGACTCTTGAGGCGTTGGGGTGGAGATTTATGCCCATATAGCGGATGCCTGCTGTCTTCTACTTGTTTAAGTTTTTCAACGGAACAAGCAACTTGACGCCGAAGACTCGGGTATGTTATTCCAGCAAGGGAGTAGCGATGGCTTAGAGGTGTTGGTTTAAGCGTACCCGTGATCACCCGGCAGGATTCGTTGAGGGCGACATCCACATCCTTCACGTGTGCAGAGCGCGCCCAAACGGGACACGCGTATTCGCCGGCTGAATAACAAAGTGCCAGGCAACTCGTGCTAAGGACATGGGGAACGGCACCCCAACGGGTACTCGTCAGCCGTCTGATGATGTTGTTTCGTGCGCTAACTTTATTTCTGACTTTTTGACAATTACCCTTGTAAGTCAGAGATCTATCCAGTACAACATCTAGATACTTTGGGTTGTCGTTATGGGCAATTTCCAGCCCGCGCCAAGTAATGCGTAGGTGTTTTGCACTGTCTCGATTTCGCAGGTGAAACGCACAAGACTCTGTCTTACCTGGGTTGGTTCGCAAAGAGTTGGCATCGTAATAGGTGTGGAGCTGTTCAAGGGCTGCGGTCAGGTGTTGTTCAGTTTCCGGGAATGATTTGGTTTGTCAGGTCAGAGCAAGGTCATCAGCGTCCAGGTATCGTGAAGTATTTTGGTAGGAGGGTTGGTCATGCGTGTAAATGTGGAACAGGATGGGTGCCAAAAAACTTCCCTGAGGCAGACCATTTTTTGGTTGCGCCATCTGCTCTTGTCGTGGTTATTGTCATACAAAATAAAATTGATTTGATGGACGAAGTGTCCTTAGTGCGTATATGCGAAACGGCATTTTCTGAGCAGGAAATTGAGCGAGCAGAATCCTTGTTTTTCGAATCAATTTCCATGCCTATGAAAAAGAGAAAAAGGCAAGGGAAATCTCAACGTAACCTGTAGGATGTTATTGTCTTATTTGGGGAAACTGATCCTAATGAGACACCTACCTTTGTGGCGAAGGATATTCAAAGACTACCGCCTATTTCTTTTGACCATGTTGACGTGACGCGACTTTTAAAGGATATTCTTATTCTTCAGAGGGAAATAAAGTCGGTTAAAGAAATGTATGCCACTTTGGAAACCGTTGAAGAAGTCAAGAAGGATTTATTTAACTTAAAAACGGCGTCATTAGTGAATACTTACAGCTATGGGAATGTTAATCAAAGGCGAGGTGCCTATTTGCTACAAAGTAATGATTGTGACAGTGATCCTATGGGTTTACAACCAATTACAGACAGTCAAAATTCGAACTGTTCTACTACAACCCTAAAAACTGTTTAGAGAAAGATTTATCTGCTCACAGTGGAACAAATCCTGGGTCACAAACCGAATCCATCGTACCACTTTCAACGCCGTCGATAGAATCTGTGTTACCCTCGGTAGCCGGTACAAATACTGTACCTGGCTGCCGCAACACACTCCCGCCGGCTCCGCTGCCGGAACGGCCACCGACTACCGACGGCCGAGCACTGGACAAAGTGGACAATCCTAATAAATAATAATGGATTGTACAACCAAGATGATAACTTTTAACTGTAAGGGAGTGGTCTAATCGGCAGAGTGTATTAGGAAACTTTGTCGCATCGGTGACGTCATAGAGGAGACTTGGCTTCTGCCGCACGACCTGCCCTTTCTTGCTGGATTAGATGATGATTTCGCCTACGCTGGGATATCTGGGATGGACACTACCGCTGGTATACTAAGGGGGAGGCCGTACGGCGGCGTGGCACTACTGTGGTGGAAGGGTACTTTCCCGGCGGTAAACTTAGTGTCGTGTAGTAGTTAACGTCTTATAGCTATTAGAGCTAGTCTTGGTGAAAGTGATGCGCTTATTTTCTCGGTTTATATGCCGACACAATCGGCCGAAAATCTTGTAAAATATACAAGCATTCTTAGTGAAATCAGTGCGGTAATAGAAAGTGAGAACGTGGAAACAGTGTTTATTCTTGGGGACATGAATACGCACCCTGGACCTGGTTTATTTTACTCTGAAATGTTAGGCATTGCGCGGAACAAAACTGGACTTGTGTGGACTTGCCTTTACTCGCAACCGGTACGTAGGTACACGTTTGTTTGTGGTGCTACCGGTAGCCGACGCTGGCTGTATCACTGTATAGTGACCGCGGCGGCTGAGCGGTTAGTGACTGGTACTCACGTGTTAAGTGGCGTATACTGGTCGGACCATTTACCTTTGTTAATTTATTGTAATATAAAACTGGTTGGACAAAAATTCGTTAAAAATCATTTAAAATTTATACAAAATATCAAATAAACAAATATCGTGTATAGCGAACCAGAGGATCCCTCTAAGGGCGAGTAGGGGTAATGTCCCTGCCCGCTACAGAACATAGGTGGCAGGTAGCTGTTCTAATGTTATTGATCGGTACGCGCATCAATCATAGATGGCGCTTACCCGGAAGTCCTTATTTGTTCTACTAATTATAATTAAGGGAACTGGCTTGAACCCTGTCTTGGATGTGTGTGTGTTTCCGGGAGCCATAGAAGGGCTAAGACATCTTGTTTAATTTTCGGGCGATAAAATTGTTAATCGTGTTTCATCTTGTGAAATTATGTGTAATTCTGACTAAATCTTAGTGAACACGAATAAATATCGTAAATTGAACCTACGGATTTGTTATTTCAACACGGATCACCCTAGTGACTCTAAATCGGCTGAGGATAGCCACTAAAATGGACGCCCAACGTGGTTGAGTTGAGGGTTCTGAGACTGTGGTCCATCCAATTGGTATTTACGTGGTGCGTGCTACCGTCGCGCCGCCGCGCAACTGGCCAGCCCCGGTGCCCGGAGCCCTGCCAAGCCGTGGTGCGCAGGCGCCGCTGACGTGGGAGTCTTCTCAGTCTCGATCTGCAGCACAGCGTGGAGGACCATTTTCTCAACAACAGGATGCAGGTGCCTCGGGTAGCCAGGCCACTCCGCAGACAGGTGACAATAACCATGGACTATCAGGTACTGTCAATCGTTTTTGTTTTTATTGTCGCAAGAACACTCATTTAAAAAGTGAATGCCCTAAAATGCAAAATAAAAGAGTGTGACAGTCGTTGTCACAAGTGTCTTGCTATGGGTGCGGAGAGCCCGGAGTGATCAGGGCAAAGTGTCCAAAGTGTAATAACAAAAATGCAAATGCTTTTTACTCAATTGATGCACTTGAGCCTGAAGTATGTGCTACAATTTATCCTGCGGGTCTAATATTAATAAATTAGATTTAAAAGATTTAAAGTGTTCAAATTGCACTGAAATTAATTCTGTAGATGCTTATGATTGTGAAACTGTTTCCAAGTTTGAGAAGGTTGATTCTGGAAAGTTCAACCTGTCTCCGGGTTATTCTGATATTTTTTCTAACAATGCGGGTTATTCTGCAACCGCTTTTAACAATAAGGGTTATTCTGCAACCGTTGTTAACAAAGATTTTCCACAAAACTTGGAAATTGTGTCAAACAATTTAAATGTTGTGTCTAATGATGCTGGAAGTTTTTCTTATGATTCTAACAAATATGTCAGTAGTTCTCAACATTTTGATGACAGAGATTCTCAACTTTTTGAAAATGTTTTAAATAATTTTGATGATAATTCAAATAATTCAAAAAATGTTTCTAATGAATATGTCAGTAGTTCTCAAGATGTTAGTGACAGTGGTTCTCAACATTTAGAAAATAATTTGAATTTTTTTGAAAATTATTCTAATAGTTTGGAAAATGTTCCTAACAATTTTGATGGGTGTAATGATACTTTTATGCAGGGGGAGCCTTTGTGTACTAAGAAGGGAGATTCGTTGGTTCCATTATTTCCGGTGGTTTCGTATGAAACAATAATGGGCTGTGACAAGGGGGAGTCCGACACTCCACTTCTTCCTTCTACACCCTACCGCCGACCTATTTTTGACATTGAGATTTTGGGGTCAAAGGGTACTGGAATTAAGGATTCTGGCGCTAGGGGTAGTATTGCTGGGCATTCGTTATATGCTTTCCTCCAGTCAAAGGGGCATCCTCTGCAAACTTCAACGAGGAAAATCAAGCCCTCCTTATTTAAAAGATCGTTTTGTTTTTCATTCCTCAACCCTTTCCCGAAACCTTCGATCCAGCCATAATCTCACTTTGAATATGATCCCTCATAAGACAGACTTTTATGCCAAGTCTTTTTCAGTACAAGCGATCAAATTATGGAACGCCCTGCCGGTTGAAATTAAACGATCTCCATCACAGGCAATTTTTAAGGAGCGAGTTAAGAAACACTTTACTGAACTCGCATAGAATACATGTTTACTATTCCTTTCTATATTATTTATGTATCTGTCATTCCTTTTCATATCAATCTGAATTATTTATTTCCTTTCCTCCATAATGTATGTATTAGTATATTATATATGGTATATAGTAGTTTATTATCTATTATAATTTACGTAATTTATGTAAATCATATATGTATTTTATGTAGATTTGTCTATATTAATTAGTTTTTAGTAAGATGCACTATCCCGCATTATCTACATTTGATTTCCTCTACCCAAGGTTGCCTGGTAGAAATTGCTACCATAGCAATAAGGCCGCCTTCATTGTACTTTAATTTTTATTTAATTTGTTCTAATTCCTGTTGTTTTTGTTTTATGTGCAATAAAGAATATATCTATCTATCTATCTATCTATCAAGCTCGCAGATGGAGTTGAGCGGGTTATGGAAGTTTATTTAGCTAACGTTGAAGTCAAGATTTTACACAAAATTGTTTCTATTGAATTTGTAATATTACCAGAGGCACAAAGTAATGAAACATTGCTAGGAATGGATTTCCTATTTAAAACAGGTGTTATTTGTGATTATATTGATTCGGTTTGGTGGTTTAAAGGTGAGGAAAGTCAAAAACATGATCTGCGGTTCGAAGGGCCTATCAGCACTAACTTGCACGAGGTTGAGCGGGAAGATTTAAATGATAATGTGATGCTTTCCCAATTGCTTGCTGATTTTGCGGATGTTTTTAAAGAGTCTGGACCACCAACGGAGTTTACAGAGCACCGGATTGAGACGGGAGATCATCGACCGATCGCAGTGCCGCCTTATCGCCTGACACCGGCGAGGAAGATGCTGATGGAGGAGGAATTGGAGCGCATGCTTGTTGAGGATATTATAGAAGAATGCGACTCGGCTTGGGCTGCTCCTGCACTGCTCGTCCCTAAGCGTGACGGAACATTCCGTTTTTGCGTGGATTATCGTAAGTTGAATTCCGTGACTAAGTCAGACTCATATCCGATGCCTTTAATCGATGAACTGTTGCAAGCGACTACACAAGGCTGTGTGATGAGCACGCTGGATTTGCGTTCAGGCTACTGGCAGGTGCCTGTCAATGAGGACAGAGATAAGACTGCTTTTACTACGCCTTTAGGAACGTATCGCTTTAAGCGCATGCCATTCGGCTTGAACAACGCGCCGGCAACTTTCCAGCGCCTTATTGATCGTTTTCGCTCAGGGGCAACGATGAAGAATATCACTATAAGGGCATACTTGGACGATCTCCTTATAATCTCTCCTAATTTGCGCCAACATATGGAAGATTTGCGCGTTGTCTTCGACAGACTTCGCTTATTCAAGCTACGCGTTAATAGGGAGAAATGTGTGTTCGCCCGTGACTCGGTGAAGTATTTGGGGCACATTATTTCGTCGCAAGGGATTTCGCCCGATCAAGAGAAGGTTCAGGCTGTCGCTGACATGAAGAAGCCTGGTTCATTAAAGCATCTCCGGACGTTCCTTCAGACATGCTCATGGTTTCGGAAATTTATTCCAGGGTTTTCTCGGATCGCCGAACCGCTAACGAGACTCACCAGAAAGGACCAGCCATGGCAGTGGGGACCGGAGCAGAATGGCGCCTTCGAGGAGTTGAAGAAACGTCTTACCTCGGCGCCAATTCTGGTGCAAGCGGATTACTCGAAGCCGTTTATCCTAAGAACAGATGCAAGTAACTACGCATTGGGTGCTGTTCTTATGCAAGGAGAGGAGAAGAACGAGAGACCTATCGAGTACGCAAGTAGATTGCTGACGTCCGCCGAAAGGAATTACTCAACAACGGAAAGAGAGGCTTTAGCCGTCGTCTGGGCAGTAGAACGTTTTCGCGGCCATATCGAAGGACACCCTGTCGTTGTGGGAACTGACCACCAGCCGCTCAAGTGGTTGCTGTCATTGAAGTCTCCGTCAGGCCGTCTGGTGAGATGGGCATTGAAGCTACAGGCTTTTGATCTGCACTACGAGTATACTCCAGGAAAAGCTAATCTGGTAGCTGACACACTTAGTCGTCCCAACTGTGATGAAGAAACGTCGAATGCGTGTGGTGTCTGCTCGATTATCATCGACTTACCTGCAAAAAGTCCTACAGAGTTGCGGAAAGGACAATTAGCTGATCCCGATCTGAAGAAGATAATTCAAGATGTGGAAGGAGGAGTGGAGATAAATGCACATTGCTGGACTGGTCGTGGATATGTGATGGAGAAGGGAGTTCTGTATCGGTACAACCCAGACTCGGACAGCGAAGAGCCCCAGCTTGTCGTACCTGTCGACCTTAGAAAAGAAATTCTAAAGGAGTGCCATGACGCACCCATCGCAGGTCACCCCGGTGTGGAAAGGACTTATCAGAAGTTAGTTCAACGCTTTTATTTCCCTGGGATGCGGCGTGCTGTTGTTGATTATGTGAAGTCGTGTATATCTTGTCAACGTTACAAGCCGTCTAATGAAAAGCCACCTATATTGCTGCAAACACCAGTAATGAGTCAGCGGAATGAGTTATTAGCTATCGACTTATTTGGACCGCTACCGCCAGGTGAAGATGGAGAAAGATGGATATTATTGGTAGAAGATACAGCCACTAGATGGGTCGAGTGGTACGCGTTGTGTGAAGCAACTGCGGAGGCTTGTGCCAAAGCATTGATCGAAGAATATTTTCTGAGATTTGGCCTGCCGCGGCGTATTGTGTCGGATAACGGTGTACAATTTATTTCCGCAGTGATGCAGCAGGTGATGTTTATTCTGGACATCAAGCAAGAGCTTTTGCCGCTGTTCCATCCACAAGGGAATCCTGCGGAAAGGAAAAACAGAGACTTGAAGCTAATGTTATCTCTGTTAGTTGGCACCGAACACAACTCATGGCCTCGACATCTACCTTCAGTGAGGTTCGCGATGAATTAAGCGAGATGTCAATCTACGGGCGTTACTCCAGCATACCTGACATTTGCTAGAGAGCTTAGATCACCATTGGAGGTGACGCATGATCCAAGAGCGATATTGGATAAGGAGAATTTCGTGCCGCAAATAACACCGTATTTGAGGAGTTTTTTGAGTTCTTTGACTGAGATCCGAGAGAAGGTTGAAGTCCAGCAAGATAAAAGGAAGGATTATGCGGATCAGGCTCGTCGAGTCGGGGAACAGATTGAAGTCGGAGATATGGTCCTGCTTGCTACTCATCTGCTCAGCAGTGCTCCAAAAGCTTTCAGTAGCAAATTTGTCCCTAGGAGAGATGGTCCATACCTAGTAACCAAGAAGGTGAGTCCCACTACTTACCTCATCGCTCCTGTCAACGAACCTAGCAAGAGCTTGGGAAAGTATCACTCTAAAGAACTAACACTCTTTCGCGGCCGTGTTGATGACGATCATCACCCACCAGCTCCGGTCGTACCTAAACGAAATCGCGGTCGTCCTCAACGTCATGTTGTGGACTTGGCTGATCCAGTTGAGGTTGCAGATGGTGCTCAGGAACCTCAGGACGTGCCAGTCCATGAACGGGGTCGTTCTCATGAACTGGAGGGGGAGTATATAGCGAACCAGAGGATCCCTCTAAGGGCGAGTAGGGGTAATGTCCCTGCCCGCTACAGAACATAGGTGGCAGGTAGCTGTTCTAATGTTATTGATCGGTACGCGCATCAATCATAGATGGCGCTTACCCGGAAGTCCTTATTTGTTCTACTAATTATAATTAAGGGAACTGGCTTGAACCCTGTCTTGGATGTGTGTGTGTTTCCGGGAGCCATAGAAGGGCTAAGACATCTTGTTTAATTTTCGGGCGATAAAATTGTTAATCGTGTTTCATCTTGTGAAATTATGTGTAATTCTGACTAAATCTTAGTGAACACGAATAAATATCGTAAATTGAACCTACGGATTTGTTATTTCAACACGGATCACCCTAGTGACTCTAAATCGGCTGAGGATAGCCACTAAAATGGACGCCCAACGTGGTTGAGTTGAGGGTTCTGAGACTGTGGTCCATCCAATTGGTATTTACGTGGTGCGTGCTCGTAAATATTTCGCGGAACTTTAGTGAAAGTTTGTCTGCCGCGTTTGTTGGATATCGGTTTGATGCCCAGACCGGGACTAAGAAGTGCAAGCGCAATGCAGTCGGGTGATGATTGCGCCGGCGGTCGCACCGGTGATGATGGTGCCGATGATCGTGTCGATGACGGCGGCGCAAACGCCTCGCAGAACCTCAACGTAACAAGTGTAACAAAGTCGTCAGAAAATTTGGCCCAGCTTCTGGCCACCATTCAAGAACATCAGACGAACTTGACCGCTAACCTAATCGCAGAACTTCGCCGTGAGAATCGTGAGTCGACCCCCTCGACGCCACGATGGCTCCGTCCAGCATGTCTGCGCTGTCAGCGTCGTTGGCAGGCGCTAATTTCGCGCTCTGTCAAGCGAGATTTTGTGGCGAGCCCGGAGAGTCCGTGGAGAACTTCATAGACGCTGTGCAGATATATAAAACGGCTACAGGGATTAACGACGAGAGTGCGATGAAAGGTTTCGCTCTGCTGCTGTCAGGAAGCGCAGGAACTTGGTGGCAAGGCGTTAAAATGGATGTTCGAAACTGGAATGACGCACTAGACATGATGAAAAGTGCGTTCGGTGAGAGGAGAGCACCATTCCAGATCTATAGAGAATTTCATCGGATGACCCAGGGTAACCAGACGTTGGATTTGTTTATAGCACAGGTGCGAGCGCTATTTGCTAGACTGCCCAAAGGAGATCTTAGCGAGAAAGTCCAACTTGATATGACTTATAGTGTATTGGACTTGCGCATAAGGAAGACAGTCGAACGCGACAGTGTGTCAACCTTTGAGGAGCTGCTACGGCGTGCGAGGAGCGTGGAAGACACACTCAAGGAAGACCAGCCAGCGGGGAGTGTGCAGCAGCGTGGGCGGGCGCCGGCCAGTGTCGCGCCGCCGCGCAACTGGCCAGCCCCGGTGCCCGGAGCCCTGCCAAGCCGTGGTGCGCAGGCGCCGCTGACGTGGGAGTCTTCTCAGTCTCGATCTGCAGCACAGCGTGGAGGACCATTTTCTCAACAACAGGATGCAGGTGCCTCGGGTAGCCAGGCCACTCCGCAGACAGGTGACAATAACCATGGACTATCAGGTACTGTCAATCGTTTTTGTTTTTATTGTCGCAAGAACACTCATTTAAAAAGTGAATGCCCTAAAATGCAAAATAAAAGAGTGTGACAGTCGTTGTCACAAGTGTCTTGCTATGGGTGCGGAGAGCCCGGAGTGATCAGGGCAAAGTGTCCAAAGTGTAATAACAAAAATGCAAATGCTTTTTACTCAATTGATGCACTTGAGCCTGAAGTATGTGCTACAATTTATCCTGCGGGTCTAATATTAATAAATTAGATTTAAAAGATTTAAAGTGTTCAAATTGCACTGAAATTAATTCTGTAGATGCTTATGATTGTGAAACTGTTTCCAAGTTTGAGAAGGTTGATTCTGGAAAGTTCAACCTGTCTCCGGGTTATTCTGATATTTTTTCTAACAATGCGGGTTATTCTGCAACCGCTTTTAACAATAAGGGTTATTCTGCAACCGTTGTTAACAAAGATTTTCCACAAAACTTGGAAATTGTGTCAAACAATTTAAATGTTGTGTCTAATGATGCTGGAAGTTTTTCTTATGATTCTAACAAATATGTCAGTAGTTCTCAACATTTTGATGACAGAGATTCTCAACTTTTTGAAAATGTTTTAAATAATTTTGATGATAATTCAAATAATTCAAAAAATGTTTCTAATGAATATGTCAGTAGTTCTCAAGATGTTAGTGACAGTGGTTCTCAACATTTAGAAAATAATTTGAATTTTTTTGAAAATTATTCTAATAGTTTGGAAAATGTTCCTAACAATTTTGATGGGTGTAATGATACTTTTATGCAGGGGGAGCCTTTGTGTACTAAGAAGGGAGATTCGTTGGTTCCATTATTTCCGGTGGTTTCGTATGAAACAATAATGGGCTGTGACAAGGGGGAGTCCGACACTCCACTTCTTCCTTCTACACCCTACCGCCGACCTATTTTTGACATTGAGATTTTGGGGTCAAAGGGTACTGGAATTAAGGATTCTGGCGCTAGGGGTAGTATTGCTGGGCATTCGTTATATGCTTTCCTCCAGTCAAAGGGGCATCCTCTGCAAACTTCAACGAGGAAAATCAAGCCCTCCTTATTTAAAAGATCGTTTTGTTTTTCATTCCTCAACCCTTTCCCGAAACCTTCGATCCAGCCATAATCTCACTTTGAATATGATCCCTCATAAGACAGACTTTTATGCCAAGTCTTTTTCAGTACAAGCGATCAAATTATGGAACGCCCTGCCGGTTGAAATTAAACGATCTCCATCACAGGCAATTTTTAAGGAGCGAGTTAAGAAACACTTTACTGAACTCGCATAGAATACATGTTTACTATTCCTTTCTATATTATTTATGTATCTGTCATTCCTTTTCATATCAATCTGAATTATTTATTTCCTTTCCTCCATAATGTATGTATTAGTATATTATATATGGTATATAGTAGTTTATTATCTATTATAATTTACGTAATTTATGTAAATCATATATGTATTTTATGTAGATTTGTCTATATTAATTAGTTTTTAGTAAGATGCACTATCCCTCATTATCTACATTTGATTTCCTCTACCCAAGGTTGCCTGGTAGAAATTGCTACCATAGCAATAAGGCCGCCTTCATTGTACTTTAATTTTTATTTAATTTGTTCTAATTCCTGTTGTTTTTGTTTTATGTGCAATAAAGAATATATCTATCTATCTATCTATCTATCAAGCTCGCAGATGGAGTTGAGCGGGTTATGGAAGTTTATTTAGCTAACGTTGAAGTCAAGATTTTACACAAAATTGTTTCTATTGAATTTGTAATATTACCAGAGGCACAAAGTAATGAAACATTGCTAGGAATGGATTTCCTATTTAAAACAGGTGTTATTTGTGATTATATTGATTCGGTTTGGTGGTTTAAAGGTGAGGAAAGTCAAAAACATGATCTGCGGTTCGAAGGGCCTATCAGCACTAACTTGCACGAGGTTGAGCGGGAAGATTTAAATGATAATGTGATGCTTTCCCAATTGCTTGCTGATTTTGCGGATGTTTTTAAAGAGTCTGGACCACCAACGGAGTTTACAGAGCACCGGATTGAGACGGGAGATCATCGACCGATCGCAGTGCCGCCTTATCGCCTGACACCGGCGAGGAAGATGCTGATGGAGGAGGAATTGGAGCGCATGCTTGTTGAGGATATTATAGAAGAATGCGACTCGGCTTGGGCTGCTCCTGCACTGCTCGTCCCTAAGCGTGACGGAACATTCCGTTTTTGCGTGGATTATCGTAAGTTGAATTCCGTGACTAAGTCAGACTCATATCCGATGCCTTTAATCGATGAACTGTTGCAAGCGACTACACAAGGCTGTGTGATGAGCACGCTGGATTTGCGTTCAGGCTACTGGCAGGTGCCTGTCAATGAGGACAGAGATAAGACTGCTTTTACTACGCCTTTAGGAACGTATCGCTTTAAGCGCATGCCATTCGGCTTGAACAACGCGCCGGCAACTTTCCAGCGCCTTATTGATCGTTTTCGCTCAGGGGCAACGATGAAGAATATCACTATAAGGGCATACTTGGACGATCTCCTTATAATCTCTCCTAATTTGCGCCAACATATGGAAGATTTGCGCGTTGTCTTCGACAGACTTCGCTTATTCAAGCTACGCGTTAATAGGGAGAAATGTGTGTTCGCCCGTGACTCGGTGAAGTATTTGGGGCACATTATTTCGTCGCAAGGGATTTCGCCCGATCAAGAGAAGGTTCAGGCTGTCGCTGACATGAAGAAGCCTGGTTCATTAAAGCATCTCCGGACGTTCCTTCAGACATGCTCATGGTTTCGGAAATTTATTCCAGGGTTTTCTCGGATCGCCGAACCGCTAACGAGACTCACCAGAAAGGACCAGCCATGGCAGTGGGGACCGGAGCAGAATGGCGCCTTCGAGGAGTTGAAGAAACGTCTTACCTCGGCGCCAATTCTGGTGCAAGCGGATTACTCGAAGCCGTTTATCCTAAGAACAGATGCAAGTAACTACGCATTGGGTGCTGTTCTTATGCAAGGAGAGGAGAAGAACGAGAGACCTATCGAGTACGCAAGTAGATTGCTGACGTCCGCCGAAAGGAATTACTCAACAACGGAAAGAGAGGCTTTAGCCGTCGTCTGGGCAGTAGAACGTTTTCGCGGCCATATCGAAGGACACCCTGTCGTTGTGGGAACTGACCACCAGCCGCTCAAGTGGTTGCTGTCATTGAAGTCTCCGTCAGGCCGTCTGGTGAGATGGGCATTGAAGCTACAGGCTTTTGATCTGCACTACGAGTATACTCCAGGAAAAGCTAATCTGGTAGCTGACACACTTAGTCGTCCCAACTGTGATGAAGAAACGTCGAATGCGTGTGGTGTCTGCTCGATTATCATCGACTTACCTGCAAAAAGTCCTACAGAGTTGCGGAAAGGACAATTAGCTGATCCCGATCTGAAGAAGATAATTCAAGATGTGGAAGGAGGAGTGGAGATAAATGCACATTGCTGGACTGGTCGTGGATATGTGATGGAGAAGGGAGTTCTGTATCGGTACAACCCAGACTCGGACAGCGAAGAGCCCCAGCTTGTCGTACCTGTCGACCTTAGAAAAGAAATTCTAAAGGAGTGCCATGACGCACCCATCGCAGGTCATCCCGGTGTGGAAAGGACTTATCAGAAGTTAGTTCAACGCTTTTATTTCCCTGGGATGCGGCGTGCTGTTGTTGATTATGTGAAGTCGTGTATATCTTGTCAACGTTACAAGCCGTCTAATGAAAAGCCACCTATATTGCTGCAAACACCAGTAATGAGTCAGCGGAATGAGTTATTAGCTATCGACTTATTTGGACCGCTACCGCCAGGTGAAGATGGAGAAAGATGGATATTATTGGTAGAAGATACAGCCACTAGATGGGTCGAGTTGTACGCGTTGTGTGAAGCAACTGCGGAGGCTTGTGCCAAAGCATTGATCGAAGAATATTTTCTGAGATTTGGCCTGCCGCGGCGTATTGTGTCGGATAACGGTGTACAATTTATTTCCGCAGTGATGCAGCAGGTGATGTTTATTCTGGACATCAAGCAAGAGCTTTTGCCGCTGTTCCATCCACAAGGGAATCCTGCGGAAAGGAAAAACAGAGACTTGAAGCTAATGTTATCTCTGTTAGTTGGCACCGAACACAACTCATGGCCTCGACATCTACCTTCAGTGAGGTTCGCGATGAATTAAGCGAGATGTCAATCTACGGGCGTTACTCCAGCATACCTGACATTTGCTAGAGAGCTTAGATCACCATTGGAGGTGACGCATGATCCAAGAGCGATATTGGATAAGGAGAATTTCGTGCCGCAAATAACACCGTATTTGAGGAGTTTTTTGAGTTCTTTGACTGAGATCCGAGAGAAGGTTGAAGTCCAGCAAGATAAAAGGAAGGATTATGCGGATCAGGCTCGTCGAGTCGGGGAACAGATTGAAGTCGGAGATATGGTCCTGCTTGCTACTCATCTGCTCAGCAGTGCTCCAAAAGCTTTCAGTAGCAAATTTGTCCCTAGGAGAGATGGTCCATACCTAGTAACCAAGAAGGTGAGTCCCACTACTTACCTCATCGCTCCTGTCAACGAACCTAGCAAGAGCTTGGGAAAGTATCACTCTAAAGAACTAACACTCTTTCGCGGCCGTGTTGATGACGATCATCACCCACCAGCTCCGGTCGTACCTAAACGAAATCGCGGTCGTCCTCAACGTCATGTTGTGGACTTGGCTGATCCAGTTGAGGTTGCAGATGGTGCTCAGGAACCTCAGGACGTGCCAGTCCATGAACGGGGTCGTTCTCATGAACTGGAGGGGGAGTATATAGCGAACCAGAGGATCCCTCTAAGGGCGAGTAGGGGTAATGTCCCTGCCCGCTACAGAACATAGGTGGCAGGTAGCTGTTCTAATGTTATTGATCGGTACGCGCATCAATCATAGATGGCGCTTACCCGGAAGTCCTTATTTGTTCTACTAATTATAATTAAGGGAACTGGCTTGAACCCTGTCTTGGATGTGTGTGTGTTTCCGGGAGCCATAGAAGGGCTAAGACATCTTGTTTAATTTTCGGGCGATAAAATTGTTAATCGTGTTTCATCTTGTGAAATTATGTGTAATTCTGACTAAATCTTAGTGAACACGAATAAATATCGTAAATTGAACCTACGGATTTGTTATTTCAACACGGATCACCCTAGTGACTCTAAATCGGCTGAGGATAGCCACTAAAATGGACGCCCAACGTGGTTGAGTTGAGGGTTCTGAGACTGTGGTCCATCCAATTGGTATTTACGTGGTGCGTGCTCGTAAATATTTCGCGGAACTTTAGTGAAAGTTTGTCTGCCGCGTTTGTTGGATATCGGTTTGATGCCCAGACCGGGACTAAGAAGTGCAAGCGCAATGCAGTCGGGTGATGATTGCGCCGGCGGTCGCACCGGTGATGATGGTGCCGATGATCGTGTCGATGACGGCGGCGCAAACGCCTCGCAGAACCTCAACGTAACAAGTGTAACAAAGTCGTCAGAAAATTTGGCCCAGCTTCTGGCCACCATTCAAGAACATCAGACGAACTTGACCGCTAACCTAATCGCAGAACTTCGCCGTGAGAATCGTGAGTCGACCCCCTCGACGCCACGATGGCTCCGTCCAGCATGTCTGCGCTGTCAGCGTCGTTGGCAGGCGCTAATTTCGCGCTCTGTCAAGCGAGATTTTGTGGCGAGCCCGGAGAGTCCGTGGAGAACTTCATAGACGCTGTGCAGATATATAAAACGGCTACAGGGATTAACGACGAGAGTGCGATGAAAGGTTTCGCTCTGCTGCTGTCAGGAAGCGCAGGAACTTGGTGGCAAGGCGTTAAAATGGATGTTCGAAACTGGAATGACGCACTAGACATGATGAAAAGTGCGTTCGGTGAGAGGAGAGCACCATTCCAGATCTATAGAGAATTTCATCGGATGACCCAGGGTAACCAGACGTTGGATTTGTTTATAGCACAGGTGCGAGCGCTATTTGCTAGACTGCCCAAAGGAGATCTTAGCGAGAAAGTCCAACTTGATATGACTTATAGTGTATTGGACTTGCGCATAAGGAAGACAGTCGAACGCGACAGTGTGTCAACCTTTGAGGAGCTGCTACGGCGTGCGAGGAGCGTGGAAGACACACTCAAGGAAGACCAGCCAGCGGGGAGTGTGCAGCAGCGTGGGCGGGCGCCGGCCAGTGTCGCGCCGCCGCGCAACTGGCCAGCCCCGGTGCCCGGAGCCCTGCCAAGCCGTGGTGCGCAGGCGCCGCTGACGTGGGAGTCTTCTCAGTCTCGATCTGCAGCACAGCGTGGAGGACCATTTTCTCAACAACAGGATGCAGGTGCCTCGGGTAGCCAGGCCACTCCGCAGACAGGTGACAATAACCATGGACTATCAGGTACTGTCAATCGTTTTTGTTTTTATTGTCGCAAGAACACTCATTTAAAAAGTGAATGCCCTAAAATGCAAAATAAAAGAGTGTGACAGTCGTTGTCACAAGTGTCTTGCTATGGGTGCGGAGAGCCCGGAGTGATCAGGGCAAAGTGTCCAAAGTGTAATAACAAAAATGCAAATGCTTTTTACTCAATTGATGCACTTGAGCCTGAAGTATGTGCTACAATTTATCCTGCGGGTCTAATATTAATAAATTAGATTTAAAAGATTTAAAGTGTTCAAATTGCACTGAAATTAATTCTGTAGATGCTTATGATTGTGAAACTGTTTCCAAGTTTGAGAAGGTTGATTCTGGAAAGTTCAACCTGTCTCCGGGTTATTCTGATATTTTTTCTAACAATGCGGGTTATTCTGCAACCGCTTTTAACAATAAGGGTTATTCTGCAACCGTTGTTAACAAAGATTTTCCACAAAACTTGGAAATTGTGTCAAACAATTTAAATGTTGTGTCTAATGATGCTGGAAGTTTTTCTTATGATTCTAACAAATATGTCAGTAGTTCTCAACATTTTGATGACAGAGATTCTCAACTTTTTGAAAATGTTTTAAATAATTTTGATGATAATTCAAATAATTCAAAAAATGTTTCTAATGAATATGTCAGTAGTTCTCAAGATGTTAGTGACAGTGGTTCTCAACATTTAGAAAATAATTTGAATTTTTTTGAAAATTATTCTAATAGTTTGGAAAATGTTCCTAACAATTTTGATGGGTGTAATGATACTTTTATGCAGGGGGAGCCTTTGTGTACTAAGAAGGGAGATTCGTTGGTTCCATTATTTCCGGTGGTTTCGTATGAAACAATAATGGGCTGTGACAAGGGGGAGTCCGACACTCCACTTCTTCCTTCTACACCCTACCGCCGACCTATTTTTGACATTGAGATTTTGGGGTCAAAGGGTACTGGAATTAAGGATTTTGGCGCTAGGGGTAGTATTGCTGGGCATTCGTTATATGCTTTCCTCCAGTCAAAGGGGCATCCTCTGCAAACTTCAACGAGGAAAATCAAGCCCTCCTTATTTAAAAGATCGTTTTGTTTTTCATTCCTCAACCCTTTCCCGAAACCTTCGATCCAGCCATAATCTCACTTTGAATATGATCCCTCATAAGACAGACTTTTATGCCAAGTCTTTTTCAGTACAAGCGATCAAATTATGGAACGCCCTGCCGGTTGAAATTAAACGATCTCCATCACAGGCAATTTTTAAGGAGCGAGTTAAGAAACACTTTACTGAACTCGCATAGAATACATGTTTACTATTCCTTTCTATATTATTTATGTATCTGTCATTCCTTTTCATATCAATCTGAATTATTTATTTCCTTTCCTCCATAATGTATGTATTAGTATATTATATATGGTATATAGTAGTTTATTATCTATTATAATTTACGTAATTTATGTAAATCATATATGTATTTTATGTAGATTTGTCTATATTAATTAGTTTTTAGTAAGATGCACTATCCCTCATTATCTACATTTGATTTCCTCTACCCAAGGTTGCCTGGTAGAAATTGCTACCATAGCAATAAGGCCGCCTTCATTGTACTTTAATTTTTATTTAATTTGTTCTAATTCCTGTTGTTTTTGTTTTATGTGCAATAAAGAATATATCTATCTATCTATCTATCTATCAAGCTCGCAGATGGAGTTGAGCGGGTTATGGAAGTTTATTTAGCTAACGTTGAAGTCAAGATTTTACACAAAATTGTTTCTATTGAATTTGTAATATTACCAGAGGCACAAAGTAATGAAACATTGCTAGGAATGGATTTCCTATTTAAAACAGGTGTTATTTGTGATTATATTGATTCGGTTTGGTGGTTTAAAGGTGAGGAAAGTCAAAAACATGATCTGCGGTTCGAAGGGCCTATCAGCACTAACTTGCACGAGGTTGAGCGGGAAGATTTAAATGATAATGTGATGCTTTCCCAATTGCTTGCTGATTTTGCGGATGTTTTTAAAGAGTCTGGACCACCAACGGAGTTTACAGAGCACCGGATTGAGACGGGAGATCATCGACCGATCGCAGTGCCGCCTTATCGCCTGACACCGGCGAGGAAGATGCTGATGGAGGAGGAATTGGAGCGCATGCTTGTTGAGGATATTATAGAAGAATGCGACTCGGCTTGGGCTGCTCCTGCACTGCTCGTCCCTAAGCGTGACGGAACATTCCGTTTTTGCGTGGATTATCGTAAGTTGAATTCCGTGACTAAGTCAGACTCATATCCGATGCCTTTAATCGATGAACTGTTGCAAGCGACTACACAAGGCTGTGTGATGAGCACGCTGGATTTGCGTTCAGGCTACTGGCAGGTGCCTGTCAATGAGGACAGAGATAAGACTGCTTTTACTACGCCTTTAGGAACGTATCGCTTTAAGCGCATGCCATTCGGCTTGAACAACGCGCCGGCAACTTTCCAGCGCCTTATTGATCGTTTTCGCTCAGGGGCAACGATGAAGAATATCACTATAAGGGCATACTTGGACGATCTCCTTATAATCTCTCCTAATTTGCGCCAACATATGGAAGATTTGCGCGTTGTCTTCGACAGACTTCGCTTATTCAAGCTACGCGTTAATAGGGAGAAATGTGTGTTCGCCCGTGACTCGGTGAAGTATTTGGGGCACATTATTTCGTCGCAAGGGATTTCGCCCGATCAAGAGAAGGTTCAGGCTGTCGCTGACATGAAGAAGCCTGGTTCATTAAAGCATCTCCGGACGTTCCTTCAGACATGCTCATGGTTTCGGAAATTTATTCCAGGGTTTTCTCGGATCGCCGAACCGCTAACGAGACTCACCAGAAAGGACCAGCCATGGCAGTGGGGACCGGAGCAGAATGGCGCCTTCGAGGAGTTGAAGAAACGTCTTACCTCGGCGCCAATTCTGGTGCAAGCGGATTACTCGAAGCCGTTTATCCTAAGAACAGATGCAAGTAACTACGCATTGGGTGCTGTTCTTATGCAAGGAGAGGAGAAGAACGAGAGACCTATCGAGTACGCAAGTAGATTGCTGACGTCCGCCGAAAGGAATTACTCAACAACGGAAAGAGAGGCTTTAGCCGTCGTCTGGGCAGTAGAACGTTTTCGCGGCCATATCGAAGGACACCCTGTCGTTGTGGGAACTGACCACCAGCCGCTCAAGTGGTTGCTGTCATTGAAGTCTCCGTCAGGCCGTCTGGTGAGATGGGCATTGAAGCTACAGGCTTTTGATCTGCACTACGAGTATACTCCAGGAAAAGCTAATCTGGTAGCTGACACACTTAGTCGTCCCAACTGTGATGAAGAAACGTCGAATGCGTGTGGTGTCTGCTCGATTATCATCGACTTACCTGCAAAAAGTCCTACAGAGTTGCGGAAAGGACAATTAGCTGATCCCGATCTGAAGAAGATAATTCAAGATGTGGAAGGAGGAGTGGAGATAAATGCACATTGCTGGACTGGTCGTGGATATGTGATGGAGAAGGGAGTTCTGTATCGGTACAACCCAGACTCGGACAGCGAAGAGCCCCAGCTTGTCGTACCTGTCGACCTTAGAAAAGAAATTCTAAAGGAGTGCCATGACGCACCCATCGCAGGTCACCCCGGTGTGGAAAGGACTTATCAGAAGTTAGTTCAACGCTTTTATTTCCCTGGGATGCGGCGTGCTGTTGTTGATTATGTGAAGTCGTGTATATCTTGTCAACGTTACAAGCCGTCTAATGAAAAGCCACCTATATTGCTGCAAACACCAGTAATGAGTCAGCGGAATGAGTTATTAGCTATCGACTTATTTGGACCGCTACCGCCAGGTGAAGATGGAGAAAGATGGATATTATTGGTAGAAGATACAGCCACTAGATGGGTCGAGTTGTACGCGTTGTGTGAAGCAACTGCGGAGGCTTGTGCCAAAGCATTGATCGAAGAATATTTTCTGAGATTTGGCCTGCCGCGGCGTATTGTGTCGGATAACGGTGTACAATTTATTTCCGCAGTGATGCAGCAGGTGATGTTTATTCTGGACATCAAGCAAGAGCTTTTGCCGCTGTTCCATCCACAAGGGAATCCTGCGGAAAGGAAAAACAGAGACTTGAAGCTAATGTTATCTCTGTTAGTTGGCACCGAACACAACTCATGGCCTCGACATCTACCTTCAGTGAGGTTCGCGATGAATTAAGCGAGATGTCAATCTACGGGCGTTACTCCAGCATACCTGACATTTGCTAGAGAGCTTAGATCACCATTGGAGGTGACGCATGATCCAAGAGCGATATTGGATAAGGAGAATTTCGTGCCGCAAATAACACCGTATTTGAGGAGTTTTTTGAGTTCTTTGACTGAGATCCGAGAGAAGGTTGAAGTCCAGCAAGATAAAAGGAAGGATTATGCGGATCAGGCTCGTCGAGTCGGGGAACAGATTGAAGTCGGAGATATGGTCCTGCTTGCTACTCATCTGCTCAGCAGTGCTCCAAAAGCTTTCAGTAGCAAATTTGTCCCTAGGAGAGATGGTCCATACCTAGTAACCAAGAAGGTGAGTCCCACTACTTACCTCATCGCTCCTGTCAACGAACCTAGCAAGAGCTTGGGAAAGTATCACTCTAAAGAACTAACACTCTTTCGCGGCCGTGTTGATGACGATCATCACCCACCAGCTCCGGTCGTACCTAAACGTAATCGCGGTCGTCCTCAACGTCATGTTGTGGACTTGGCTGATCCAGTTGAGGTTGCAGATGGTGCTCAGGAACCTCAGGACGTGCCAGTCCATGAACGGGGTCGTTCTCATGAACTGGAGGGGGAGTATATAGCGAACCAGAGGATCCCTCTAAGGGCGAGTAGGGGTAATGTCCCTGCCCGCTACAGAACATAGGTGGCAGGTAGCTGTTCTAATGTTATTGATCGGTACGCGCATCAATCATAGATGGCGCTTACCCGGAAGTCCTTATTTGTTCTACTAATTATAATTAAGGGAACTGGCTTGAACCCTGTCTTGGATGTGTGTGTGTTTCCGGGAGCCATAGAAGGGCTAAGACATCTTGTTTAATTTTCGGGCGATAAAATTGTTAATCGTGTTTCATCTTGTGAAATTATGTGTAATTCTGACTAAATCTTAGTGAACACGAATAAATATCGTAAATTGAACCTACGGATTTGTTATTTCAACACGGATCACCCTAGTGACTCTAAATCGGCTGAGGATAGCCACTAAACGTGATATTTGCCATTCTAAACTTAGGGATATTGATTTTCCAATAGAAGTTCATAGTTGCTCTGACATAAATTGTAATGATATTTCTCACACATTAATAATAAATAGATCACATGTATAATAAAATTGTTACTATACTAAGGCTCGTATTAATGAAGCGATATAAGATATAATAGAGCAATATTAAGTATGGATTTGACAGGCCAGTTTGTACTGAAATGACATTTCTGATACGAATTCAAACTCGCTGTCACTGTCACATAAGAGCTGATTACAAATACGGCCCTTAGAGAAGCCGCTGAGAGTACCAGTAAACGCAAAGATGGCAATAATAACAAAAAGTCTAAACCCGTGGCCGGGTGGAACAAGCATGTTCGGTCAGCACACGAGCAGGCCCGCCGTCATTTTGAAATGTGGATATTAATCGGAAAACCTGAAGCAGGTTACTATTATGATGAAATGTATAACTCGCGTAAGGTGTTTAAATCAAAATTAAAATGGTGTCAGCAAAATGAGGATAAAATCAAGATGGATATTATAGCTAAACAACATAAGGATAAACAATTTAGCAATTTTTGGAAATCCACTAATAGGTTAAATCCGCGTCCGAGCCGCCCTGTGAGTGTAGCTGGAGTACATGACCCATGTGAGACGGTTAGGTTAGGTTAGGTTAGGTAAGGTTTTTTTTTTTTATTCTTATACCTCCCTATGGAGGGGGAGACTGTATTTGCTATTATAATTTCTCATGCATACAAGTTCTCGCAGTTGTGCCCCTCGCACTTTCATGCCTCATACAAGTTTCTTTCTAGCGTCCTTCATATCTATCTTACTTTCATGGGTGGGATTCCCATCTAGCTACTACGTCGACTAATCTACTTTTTCTATCTGTCCATCTTTGTGTGGATCGATTTCCTTATTTTGTTTCACATTGCTTCGGGGAAATAAACTTTGAACACTTGTTTTTATTACAATTTTTAAAATTTTCTTAACTCTATTCTTTCTTTTACATTATTGTTTTAGTCTATTTAACAATATCTTAGCCTACTGCCTTATCTTATTTTATTTTCCTTACACTATTTGTTTATGCTTGTCTATAATATTTACATAATATTTAGAAAACATGTTTGCTTATTTACTTATTTTTCTCTAATACTTTTTTAACCATTTTTATGCAGTATTCCATAAATACATTTCTGTCCTTACTTGCTATTATTTCTCTTATATTATCAACTTTTAAACTTACATTAATTTCTTGTTCTAAGTTATATCGTTCTCGTGAGAATACTGGGCACTCCACCAATAGATGAGGGACAGACTCCTCCATTGCTGGGTCACAAATGCACGATGGGCTCCCCTTACACTTGAAACGATACAAGTATTCGGAGAACCCACCGTGCCCCGTCATCAGTTGACTTTTGAGATAGGTTATGTCAATCTTCCGGACTATCTTGTTGACGCTTCCATAACACTGGGGAAAAATAATTTAGTGACTGACGCGGTTTCGCCTGACCTATACCGATGATCCCATTCCTTTAAAGTTTCTGCCCGAATGCCACGCCTGATATATAACATGAGACATAGATTATAATCAGGCTTCTTTTTGGAATTCAAGGCAGCCTCCTTGGCCAGTTGGTCGGCTCTTTCGTTGCCCTCAAGTCCGGCATGCGCTTTGATCCAAAACAATTGTACATCTTTGTTTTGGAGAGATGCTTCTCTTATGTGATCTCGCGGGTTAGGTTAGGTTAGGTTAGGTTGGGGTGTGCGGTAGTCGCCTCCAAGTGTGGTTAGTATGTAGCAGTTCGTGTGGACTTCAAACCCCTAGCGAAACGCTATATGCTTTCCCGGCACACCCTGGGCAACAGAGCTGAAAACTGGCTGGTTTCGGCTATCCTTTCTTCAGCTCCGGCCAAGAACTACCAAAATCCCAAGCCAAGGTGTAAACCGAACCGTGCCGAAGGCTGCGTGACTTGGGGGGTGCCCAGTCTCTCACACGGTGGGTCCCTGATACCGGGCGACCTCAGGGCCATCTAGCCTTACCCCTTCATGCATGGCTCTGTTGGGGTGGACCGTTTTTATCCCTAGCTGCACGTGGAAATAAAATGGAGAAATTTTTACTTGGTGATAAACAAAATAACGACTTGGCTAAACACTCAACGGAACTTGATACAAGCTTACGATTGGATACAGACGATACGGAAACATACATACATACATACATACATATAATCACGCCTTTATCCCTAATGGGGTAAGCAGAGCGTAAACGACCTAAACAAAGGTGTCCCGCCACGTCTGACAAAGTTTTGAGGGTAATTTAAGATAGAATTCTAGGTATATTGCTGTAGTGACAGGTTGTCAGCCCATCGCCCAAATTACAATATACTGAAACCCTCGGATCCCTTAGCTGGATTTTACAGCATGCCCGGGAGGAAATGCAGCTGGCACATTCTATGTTTTTCTCTCGCTCCCAGGCCAGCATGGAAGTAGTACGATACGGAAAAACAAATAAAAAGACAGGTGCAGAAGAATAGGCGCAAGGGGCCTTCTCCCTACGTCTTTGGGAATGAAGATGGTGGCGAAGAATCTGATAGTTCAGTGAAATCGGCCTCATCGACTCTTTCGACGGCTTCTCAGTCGAGAAAGAGAGGGACTAATGAAGTAGATGACAATTCTTTTTTCTTTGCACCTACTCCTCAAATGAAGAAGACAAGATCAATATCGACCTTGCCGTCTATCGAAAACCTTGCTTTCGAAATGAGCGAGCAGCCAGTGGCAGACCTCGCTAGTAGGGTTTTTGAAGGTATGGACAAGATTGAAGCGGTGGCCACGAAGTCCTCGCATTTGAAGGGTGACTTTGTTCGGGCTCTCAGACTGTCAGCGCGAGTTACAAGGGCAGCTGTTACTGAGCTTTCTCAGAGATGTTCAAATGAGCGTATCGAGAGCGAAAACGCTGAATTGCGTTCACAAATTGAATTCCTGAATGAAAAAGTGAAGGAGCTCTCTAATGAGTTAGTAGAACTTCGGGAATCTCGAGGAAGGCAGGAAACTGTGAACATACATGAAGATATTGTGCCGACTCGTAGTTCTGATGATTAGTCTTCGTGAATTTATGATAAAGGGAAAATGGCTTATTTAGAATCGAAACTCTTGCCGCAAGCGATGATTCGTCCGCCATTGGGGAAAGACAAGCCAAAACCGGTGCTTCAAGAACCAGAAAAGACCAAAAATAAAAAGAAGAAGGATAGAGGATATGGGAGGATGTGCTACTAATGTTGATGAAGTGTTTAAAGGTCAGTAGAGATGTATAAGGGCAATATGCAATCTAAAAAGGACAGATAGTTGTAAAGATCATTTTAAAAACCTAAAATTACTAACGTTTCCATCCATCTACATCTATGAGTCAGCCATATTTGTGTGGAAAAATATAAATTTATACACATAGGTACGAAAAACGTGCACTACGCTGTAAACAACTACATTTGATCGCCTGTAAAACAACGCTACACCAAAAAAGCACGTATAGAATGGCCGTCAAGATATTTAATAAAATACCTATCGAAATTCGAGAAAGTGTCAACTTATGTTATTTTAAACGCAGGTTGTTCAACTACCTGCTAGAGGATACTATCTATAGTGTTGAGGACTTTCTAAGTAGATGATTGGTCGGCTGTCTGTATGCTCATGGTGAGATGCTCCATGTATGTAGTATCGTAATTTGTTGTTCATTTGATTTTATATATTGACATACTTATTGATTTTACTAAATTGTTATTAAGATATTATTAATTTGACATACCTATTGATTTTAATTATTTCATTAATTTTGTGTTTTCTGTATTATTTGTATGCCCTACGGCTGATCACAGCGCTCTTTAATCCATTCAAGATCTTGACCTTGTACCTGTGTTTCACAAATAAATAATTTGAATTTGAATTTGGGATAGGGTCCAATTCTGTGCCCAATCCTGATGGAAAGTTGGCACTACCGCCTTCGGCAAAACAAATCCTCAAACCGACTGAGCAAGCCTCAGAGCATGCTTGGACTAAGGTTACGAGGAAAAAGAAGACTAAAAAAAAATTTTTCAAGACGGATAGAGAAAATGAACCTGTAGTCAAGATGAACAAAGAGAAGGGAAATGTAGCGAAGATACCGAAACTACCTCGTACAATGGCTATTACAGTTTACATTACGGAGGGGTCCGATCTCACTTACGCCCAAGTGATGGCAGCTGCCAAAACAAAGGTACAGCCAGCAGATATTGGAGTAAATTAGGTCCGACAAAAACGGGCCCTAAATGGCGGTATTTTGCTAGCAGTGTCGGGGGAGAATAGTGCCTCTAAAGCAGATATACTAGCTGATAAAATGAAAGAAGCACTCGGTGGTATGGGCGTCCGCATCTCGCGACCTTCGAAAAAAGGAGAGGTAAGAGTATTGGACTTGGATGAATCTGTTACGCCTAAAGAAGTTGCGATCGCCATTGCGGCAGCCGGCGGATGCGATGAGGCAGATGTTCAGGTGGGAGAAATACGCGGATTTCGTGCTACATCCTTGGGTTCAGCCTGGGCTCGATGTCCACTCGCAGTTGTCCATAAACTGATGGCTTCTAAACGTGTTCGAATAGGCTGGGTCTCGGCGAGAATGCAAGTGTTAGCTGCTCGACCATTGCAGTGTTTTAGATGCCTAGAATTGGGACATGCCCGATACCAGTGTACTAGTACCGTGGATCGTACTTCACTGTGCTACAAGTGCGGAAGACCTGGTCACAGGGCTAATAAGTGTGATGCCATTGCTTCGAAATGCCCAGTATGTGCAGATCTTGATAAACCAGCTGACCATAGAGTAGGCAGTAAGAGCTGCTTACCCCCGAAAAAGACCAAAAATGGAAAATCAAGTACGAAACCTAATGTACCAGTATCTCAGCGAGAAGATGGAACCGCGGAACCAGTAACTGCGGAGGCCAACGCGGTTAGCAACCCGGCCCAGGAAGAAATGGAGGCTTAACATTCAACCGTCAACCTTCTACAGTACTCCAGGGGAACCTCAATCACTGCCACAGGTCACTAGTAGGGTAGTATGACCAAGGACTTAGCCAGCAATATTGATTCCTCGTGTGAATTCGAATCTATTGTTTTTGATACTGATGTGTCTTTGGCGTCATATACTTCTAAACCTAAAAATTTAAGTTTATTTATGCAAAATATTAGAAGTGTCAATTGTAATTTAGATAAATTATTGGTACTGATGTCACAAATCAAAATTGAGCCTGATGTAGTCGTATTAACCGAATGTCGCTTATTAGATTCAGCCACTATACCCAACTTGATAATTATCAATCGTATTCTAGTGATAAAAGTAATAATCTGCAAAATGACGGTGTAGTTCTCTATATAAAGAAAAACGTTGGCACTGTAGAGGAACCTGTAATTTCAGACGCAAACTGCCTAACAGCAAAATTTTACTGTGACATCTCCATTGTGTGTATATATCGCTCTCCCTCGCAACATGACGCAACTGACTTCCCTTAGTGACATGTTTACAAACTTGACTACATGTAAAAATGTTTTTGTAGTCGGTGACATAAACATTGACATAAAACTAGGAACTAAAAATACAAACGCACCAGAATATCTAACGGCCTTGGCTTATCTTGGGTACTTACCTACTCATAGCCATCCGACTAGATATGATAATTGTATAGATCATGTGTTAGCAAAAACCACACTTCCATTAAAAACAATAATAGTGAACTCATTAGTGACCGATCACCATTCCTTGTTGCTATGCATACAAAAAATCACTAAAAGATCCTACGCAATCAATACATGCAATAAACTTGACTATGACGCAATATCACGCGAACTTGAACAACTCGACATGTCTCCTATGTATAATTGTCTAGACGCCAATAAAGCTATGGAATATTTTGTTTCGTCATTGACTAGGATTATAAAAGCCAACACAGAAACCATAGTTCTACCCAAGCGCAGAAAAATTATAAAGTCATGGATAACTCCAGGGCTTTTACGTTGCATAAAAAACCGCGATAAAATGCACAAAAAGGCATCAAAAAACCCCGATGATTTTATTCTTAAAATAACCTATCAGCGGTATAGAAATGATTGTAATAAATTGCTTTATAAACTAAAACGTCAGTACGAAAAATCAGTAATTGAAAATGCAGCACACGACAAAAAAAGGCTTTGGCAAGTTTTCAAAAATATCATCCACATGACCTGAGTTTTCAAAAATGTAACTGCCCCAAGCTCAGTAAGACTGAAACGATCAAATACTTGGGTGTAGTAATTGATCAACACATTACTTTTAAGACACACCTCGAAGTCGTATCAGGCAGAATTCGGAAATTAATTTATGTTTTTAAAAATCTTCGACACGCAGCAAGTAATAAACTACTTAAGACCGTATACATTGCGCTATGTCAGTCTCTCTTGACATATTGCATTACATCCTGGGGTGGTGCGTATAAAACAAACATGATCCAACTTGAAAGAGCACAAAGATCAGTTCTAAAAGTCAGCACATTCCGCCCATTCCGCTACCCAACGACCGAGCTCCTAGCTGAATTTGACGTACTCTCAGTCTGACAACTTTTTATTTGTAGGGTACCTACATAATGATAATTGTAATGTAACCGACAAGGGTAGTAATCTGTAAAAATTATAAATAAGTTCGTAGGTAGATAAATAAATATTAATTTAGTTATGACTACATAAATATAATATTGCTCGATATATACATCGCTAGATGCGCACTGTCTATGTACCATATTTATAAGATAAGATTAAATAAAATGTGTGGTAAAACTATACAACAAATCGACGGTCCCTACGTACAACGACTTAAGTACCACATAAGTCATTTGCACTTTTTTATTTAGGGACCACCGGTTCAGCATATTATTTCGTTTGGCTAAAACAATAAGGTCTGAAACATTTAAATTCAGCTGAAAATGGACAATAAACATTTCCCTTAACTACAAACTCCAACGTAAAATGACATCAGTGGTAGTTATGTTCAAATACGTCGGAATGTTAGCTCGGTCCCAGATACCCTCCCCCCCTAACTGGTACTTAGGGGCCAGTTGCGCTCGCGCCGCTGTTAGTGACGGTCCCTTAGTGACGGTTAGGTTTTTTTTTTTTTTTATGCTAAACCTAAAGAAAATCAGCAAATGGAGGAAAATCCATCATGGACACCTGGGAATGGAGCCCAGGTAGTGCCGGACTCTTACCGGCTAAAAACCCCCATTTGCCGCTTCTTCCTAGGTCTTAAAATTAATACACCACAGACATAAGGTCCGTGCCTTTGAAAGAGTTACATTAAATTGTCAGATAGTTTTTTATTTTTATTAAACTTTGCGTTCTCCAAATCTTCTTACATCTAACATAATATATCATTTTTAAATACATAGAATTTATTTAAATACATATAGAAATATTTTCCTTTAAGCCTTATCATGTTTTTTTTTTTTTTTTCATGCATTTTTTTTTTCTGTTAATTATTATTCCTTGCTTCCTTATCTTTGTACTATTGATTATTAAGTCGGCCGCGGATCCGGCCCTGTGTTTTGAGAGGTTAGAAATTTTTGAATGTTTTCCACTACCACTGCGTTACGGTGTTTTATCGCTGTTTTCAAGTTATAGTCCACGATTGTCCGAGTGCTCGCCTCCGCTGCGCGCCTGATAAAATTACCAATAGCGTCGTCACTTGCATCTGTGTAGTATATACAGCTGCCCGTGTGTCGTGATACTGCTACTACAGCATGTGAAACGCTGTCATGCAGTTGCAACTTTTTCGGCTTCGTCTGTATTATTACTACTGACTCGAATGTTAATCCCTGAGCTTCATGGATGGTTAAGATACGCGATCCTTCCCCGGACCCGAACCCCTCGGTTGTCAGGGATTCTTTCTCTGCTTGGGTGTGAACCAAGTACAGAGTCTGTGGAGGGGATTTGGGAATTTCTGAATTCGTGTATCTTTTTACTTTCAGGGAGTGAGTCTGGAGCTTGGACGAGAAGATACCATTGTACACTTCACTGAGGGCGTAGGCTACGTCCATCGGATTTCGATGGGTGCACAACAGTTCTTGGCTGATGGTGGCTATTAGGTTAGGGCGTTGATACCTGAGCAGAAACAGGTTTTCGCGATCAATGTAGGGCAGTTGATTGACGTCACCAATAAGAATGATCTCGCTGACTCCGGTTAATCGAGCAGCCATAACAATGGCCCCAAAGTGGTTCATGAGAGCCTCGTCAACTATTATTAGTCGACCCGCTGGCTCTTTGACTCCATTCACCAAAACTGAGGCCATTGTGCGCACTTTTTTGTTGGCTTCTGCTCCTATTCGGTGCGCTAGCTTTTCTTGGAGATCTTTGGCTGCCTCACAGGTGGTGGTGATTACGATATCACGTCCCACATCGAACTGCGAAACCACCCAGGTAGTCTTTCCGCACCCGGGGACTCCGTTAACCCATGTCACTTTAGGCACTTTCCATGCTTTCCAGGACTCTGATATGGTTTCCGCCATACTCAAAATTCTGTTGTCTAGCATGACTTTTGTGCATCGGGCTGTGACTACGATAGGATCGTTAAATGGGGCTTTGAACATTTGGAGTCCTGTTCTTTGGGATTCTTCCTCGTCTAAGGGCACAAAACCTTCCGTGGCATGGTACGCCGCCATGCACTTGCTCATTTTCCCTTCCAGGACTTCACAAGTGTTGTTGTTATAGATGGCGGCGTCTGCTTCTTCGAGCCTTATCTTCAACAAACCTTTGTTTTCCAGCTGGTAGGCCTGCATGATGTATCTACATGTCTCTAGGTTGACTTTACGAGACTCTTTTGTGATAGATAAGAACTCGATGAAAGCGTTCTGCATATGTTCCAGTGGTCCCGAGGCTAGTTGGAGGTTTGGAGGTTCTACTTGACCCATGTCTGCTCTTGTTCTTGCTCTCCGTGTATCGAGTCGTGGTTCAATGTGGGGTTTACTTAAGAAATGTTTGACTGCAGCCTGTTGTTTGTTTGCGAGGTTGTCCATTTTGCTTCTGATATGGTCTGGAACTCTTTTGAGAGCAGTGCTTAGCGCATTCACTATACCACTGGTTTTTTTTATGGTTTCCTTTTCCTTTTCTTTTATGGATTTTTCATTTTGAGATCTGGCTTCTATTTCCCTTGCTGATTTTTGCTGTAGACGTTCTGATCCACTAGCGGCGTTTGAGAAACTTGGTGCTTTATCCCTGCTGTTGTGGGTATCTGTCGCATCTCTTCGTGCCTTTAGAAAACTCAGGTCTTCACCTCTGTTTTCGTATACGACTACCTCATGATTTTCTGAGGCTTTGAGACAACCAAGTAGGTCAGATGTTTCACCTTTGTTGTACTCCACCGCCATGGCGTCTACGCTTATAATACGAGGCTTGTGATCATTCTCAGCCTCTCCAATTTTAGCTAGCAATGAGCATGCCTGAGTGAATGGGGTTGTTTCATTTTCATCCCATTCCAATAGTAAGATCGTCTTGTTTTTGGATCTTACGAGCCTGCCTTGCTGATCGGCTACCCTTATTATAGGCATTGCGGTGAATGTTTTTCGCTTCATGCTCGTTTTGCTTGTGCTGCCATTGAGCAAGCTGGCTAGGCCGGGTGAAAGTGCCACTCGATTGCGTGGCCTCGCATTGCAGAAGCTTATACCCAGTCTCTCTTTGTTGCTGTCCATAAAAAGTGCCACAATTTTAGTACGGATACCTGGCTTACCACACTCACCATGAGTTATTAGATGATGTATTGTAAAAGCGTGAAAATCAACAATTGAGCGATCATCACTAGGCCTTATAGTAGTAGCACTGCCCTGTTCTGTGCTAGTTGTGGTAACTGCGGTTTGGGTTGGAACAGGTTCCATCGTCCGGGTCCCTTGTGGCAACTGAGGATTTGGGGTACTCGTGCTGTTGCGTTCGGCTGCTGAGCGGAAGATGTTTTCCGCAAATTTTAGGAAGTGAGGTCTTTTTTGTTCGTCTGCTATGATGTTTCGAAGCTCCGATTTCACCAAATTGGTATCCATCAGAGCCTCTACGTCCAGGCGAGCTGCTGCGTAGCGAGGACAGTCGGTGATTAAGTGCCATACGGTTTCTGCGCAGTCTGGATCGCACTCACATGCGGGGCTTTCTTTCAGTTTGAATCGGTGGAGGTATTCGGCTATCCCACCATGTCCTGTCAGTAGTTGTACTTGGATAGGAGTCCATTTTATCTTCCTCGATAACCGATATGCCTTTTCGACATCCGGGAGAAATTCTTTGGTTACCGACCCTGTACTGGAAGTTGTGTACCTATCTTGCCATTTCCGGACAGACTCTTCGCGGATCTTTCCTTTGATATGGGACAGGGGGATTCTGTCGTAGTCATGGGCTGTTCCTTGGATTGCCGCTGTTTTGGCAAGTTCATCGGCTCTTTCGTTTCCAGCGGTTCCTACATGTGCCCTTAACCAGAATAGTTTAACCTCTCTTCCTGCTGCTCTGATTTCTTTCACGTTCTCCTTGATCACTTTTGCTAGAGGGTGACTTGCTTTGGGATTTCTAAGTAGGTCGAGTGAAGATCTGGAGTCACTCAGTATGTTGATTGTTTGTGCCGTATTAGATTTCACCTTTTGAGTCGCCCTGTACAGCGCATAGAGCTCCGATTGGAAAACAGTGCAGGTTGGATGCAAACTGAAAGTGCTGAAGTCAGTCTCTCTTCCGTCTTCCCACCAAGTAAGGGCAGCTCCTACTTTCCCTTCAATCTTGCTGCCGTCGGTATATATTTGGGGACCAATAACCTGGTGGTTGTCAAGAGTTTCTGCACTTGTGTCTTCAAGCAGGCCGTATTCCGTGTGTACGAGTGTGGATGGATGTGGTTGATCCAGATAACTTACGATCTTTTCAAGTTGACTGTTTGGTGGTAAGTAGTCTTGTGAGATGCCCCTCTTGATACTGTACAAGTTTGATACCTCTTGTATTCTCAAGTCCAGAGGGAGCAGTCCCGACAGAACGAGAGCTGATGTGAGTGACACTGTCCGATATGCTTTACAGATTTTTTGTGCAAATCCTCGTTGTATTGAGTTAAGTTGTTTTTTAATGATTTCCATTTCTGTAGCCTGTGACCAGGCGCAAGACCCGTAAGTCATTATCGGTTCAATGACAGCTACATATATGGTTCTGGTGATCTCGCTGTTAAGACCCCACGTTACCTTTGCAGCGCACGCAAGTTGTTTGTATATATCCGCAGCTTTTTTGCATGAAGCGGTCACGTGCGATTTGAACGTGAGTCTGTTGTCGATTATTAAGCCTAGCAATTTTATCTCTTTCACGAGATTTAGCCTTATTCCAGCCATGTAGAAGATTGGGGTTTCATACTTCAGCTTCTTGGTAATAAGCATCGCATTTGTTTTATGCGGTGCAAACTTCAGCTTATTCTGATTTCCCCAATCCACCACATTGTCTAGGGTTGTATTGACTGCTTGCTCCAGGCTGTTTACTAATCGTCCGGAGAACACCAGCACCACGTCGTCCGCGAAAGCTTGGCAATAAACATCGTCCTCTGTCAGCTTTTGAAGCAACGAGTCTAGGATTATATTCCAGAAAGTTGGTCCTGCAATGGATCCTTGGACGCAACCTTTTGTAGTTTCTTTCTCGTATGCTTCTCTAGCGTAGTTAACCTTGATCTTACGGTCACTGAGTGTACGATTTTATACGTTCTACGTTTTATAATCTGTCTAAAGTTTAGTTTGTAAGTTGTCAATACTGTTTTATTCATACGTCAAATCATTCATTCTAATATCCAGTTGTTCAAGTCTTACATTCGATTCTAATCGCTCTTACTTCCGTATTCTTACTTCACCATTTTTTCCAACAAGACATGTAATTCTGATTCAATATTCTAATAAATTCATTATATACGATTTCAACCTCTTTTTTATGCTACAAGCAATTCTCCGAAAGTCAAGAACACTTTACCACATCAAGAACCCCTACATGGTCCTTCGATAGCCAGATTAAGGATACGATTCCAGCGATCAAGATTGGCGTGGCACGCGGTGCCATCGGCTGAAATACAAAGTATTTTTGAAGAATTCAAAGCCCATTGAAGATTACGACCAGAAACCGACAGCGTGTATTGGGATTGCTCGGTTCCTGACGTCTACAACTCTGCAAACCACTAAGTGGTCAAGCATCACCTCGCTAAAGATTCGACGGCGGCCATTGTGGTGCTCGAATCCAGACGGCGGCGTGAACTACAATACTACAAAACACGGAGTTTGGAGTGGGTCCAAACTCATCTTGTTGAGGATTCGACGGCTGACATTGCTCGGGTCCCGGCAACGTGTTACTACAAGTTTTTAAGACTACTACTACTGCGCGGAGTCTGGAGTGGGTCCAGGCTCATCTCGCGGGGTTTGACGGCGGTATTGCTCGAATCCCAGCGACGTGCTACTACATACTACAATACGCGGAGTCTGGAGTGGGTTCAGGCTCATTCTGCTAAGGTTTCGACGGCGGTCATTGCTCGAAGCCCTACAGCGCGTAACTGCAAACAAGTTAAGATACAAAGACAAAGAAACAAGACAAGACAACAGCGAGTTTGGAGTGGGTCCAAGCTCCGAGACAAGAAAAAGATAGACATCAGCGAAGCCATCGTGACCTCGTTGAAACTACAGTGTGAAAAAGCAACGTATGAACTTAGTGACGACAAAGACAATTACAAGCAGCTGTTCCTAGAGTGCCTGACGACAAATTACAAGCAGCTGTTCCTAGAGTGCCTACAGTTTGTGAGTAGACGACAACTAAGCAGACAAGATCAGATTTCAAGTAAGTCCGTTCCATAATCCTATCTAATCATATACCTTTCCTATTTTCTAGACATTTGTTTACATATTCTACGCTCAAGGTTATTTTTATTTTCGGTATTGAACAAATCGACAAACAGTGCAAAGTTTTTCATAGTAACTACTTAAATAATCATAAAAGTCATCTCATAATATTCAAGTGATTGTCCATTTCGATATAATAACTTTCAGACTTTTTGAAAAAACATTCATACGAGAAACAGTTTATATTCCTCTTGTACGACTACATCGGCCATCTTTATTGTTTTTATGTTGGTTGCATTGACGTTTTTAATCTGCGCACGCGTTCACTACCGATCCGGTCACTCAATCATTCACTCGTATCTGTCAAATATTTTCGTAAATATTACCAACGCCGGTCGCTTATTTCAGTGTTTTTTTGTGTTTAAATCCTATTAAAAGTGAATAAATCCGTAAGTATTACTTGTTAAAATGGCAGAATTATCCGAATTGGTTAAAAAACGAGGTGTTTATAGACGTAAATTAACGATTTTCGCAGAATATGTCGACAAACTTCCTGACGATGTTTCTGACTGTGATATTCCTGGATTGGAGCTCCGTTACCAGCAAATGGAGAAGGTTTTATCCGAGTTCGATCTCGTACAGACAGAAATTGAGTTGCTGTCGTCGGATGATGATGAAAAGGAAGGTAAGGTTCGCGAAGACTTTGAAAATAAATACTTTGAATATTTAGGAATGTTACGATTCTTATTAGACAAACAAACAAAGGAAAGCTTAAAAAACAATAGTGCCATGTCAGAACAAGAACAATCCATTCATGAGTCTTCTAAATCACACACAAAATCATCAGTAAAACAAAGTGTTAAGTGCAAATTGCCTACTATTCAGTTACCAAAGTTCTCTGGCAATTTTCAAACTTGGTTGGAGTTCAGAGACACTTATAAGAGTCTTATTCATGACAATAACAGCATTGACAGTGTGAACAAATTTCATTACTTGAAGGCATCTCTAGAAGGCAGTGCGGCATGCATTATTCAGTCACTACCTATTTCATCGGAAAGTTATAATACTGCATGGGATTTATTATGTGAACGCTATGACAACACAAGACTACTGATTAATAATCATGTAACTGCTCTTTTTAATATTGCCCCTATTACCAAGGAATCTTACACATCTATAAGAATTTTAATTGACGGCTTTACCAAAAGTCTGAGAACACTTGAAACACTCGAGGAACCTACTCAGTATTGGGACACACTGCTTATACATTTAGCATCCACAAAATTGGATTACAATACTCGCCGTCACTGGGAAGAGCATATTCCATCACTACCAAAGATAACTTTTGAAGGATTTCTTACTTTCCTTAGACACCGCGCTGACTTACTGGAGATTATGCAGCAAACCGCGCCGACATCTCACGCGCACCTGCGACCTGCTGCGACATCTGCTGCTGCTGTTCCCCTAATGCGCCGCCCTAAGGAGAGAGGTTTTCTAGTATCTGAAAGAACACAAACTCAGGTATGCCCAAAATGTACTAAAGAACATACTTTATTTGAATGCCAAGAATTTGGAAAACTATCTGCGAAGGAGCGATACAAAGAAGTACCTAAACTCAATGTGTGCTTCAACTGCTTAAGACCTGGGCACTTTGCAGATAAATGCTGGCGTAGTAGTTGCAGAAAATGTCACAAAAAGCACCACACATTAGTACATGTAGATTGGTCTCATGCTGACACAACCAACCAAAGTACAACAACGCCATCTGTTGACAACAAGAGTATTAACACAACTGCTCCAGATTCGAATTCTGTGAATGATCCTAATGTCTCTTTGGTAGCACAACAACAAAGTCAAGTTCTATTATCTAGAGCACTTGTTAAATTATTGAAAGATGATGGAACTTATATTACTGTAAGAGCTGTTTTAGACAATGGTAGTACTACTCACCTCATGACTATAGATCTATGCAAAAAGTTGAATATTCCTGTGCAGAGTGTAAACACATCTATCTCCGGTGTAAACAACCTTGAATCAAAGCTCAAAAAGACATGCACAACAAAAATTAAGTCAGTCACAACGGATTACCAATTTGAATGCAAGTTTTATGTGCTACCTACAGTCACAGGCCCAGTTCCATCTTATCCGATTGATCTCAACAAGCTAAACATTCCAAAGGATCTTATTTTGGCTGATCCTGAATTTAATGTGCCTTCCAGTGTTGACATTCTTCTGGGCGCTACCGTGTTCTGGAATGTGATAGAAAGTGGAATACTGAGGCTGGGACGCAACTTGCCTGTAATGTGCAACACCAAGCTGGGCTGGCTGGTCTCCAGTGACTGTCCTGCTCTAGCCAAACATCGCTTTGATGAAGAACCTGTAAGATGTAATTTTTTAATGAAAACTGAAGCTGATGTAAATGAAAACCTTACACGATTTTGGCAGTTAGATGAATGCACTGTAAAACCAGAAAAAACATACTACTCACCAGAGGAAAAAGCATGCGAAGAGCACTTTATAAAGCACACAACACGGATGCCTGATGGCCGCTTCTGTGTAAGAATTCCATTAAAGAAAAGTGAAGATACTTTGGGCGACTCTTATGCAAGAGCCGAAAAATGCTTATACTCTTTAGAAAGAAGACTAGCAAGGAACGAGACATTGAGAGCTAAATACAGAGAATTTATAAAAGAATATATAGATCTGGGTGATATGACAAAGGTCACTGAACCTACTGAACAACGCAAAGGACAATTTCTATCACACCATGGTATATTACGTATCAACAGTATTACTACACAATTAAGAGTTGTATTCAACGCAAGCCTGCTGACATCTTCTGGAATTTCTGTTAATGATTTACAAATGGTCGGTCCGACAATTCAAGATGACATTGTGTCAATTCTAATACGATTTCGTTCTTATACGTACGTATACACAGCCGACGTAGAGAAAATGTACCGCCGCATCCTCGTGCATCCAGAAGATCGACATCTGCAGCAGATACTATGGCGTGACAGTCCAGATGAAGCTGTAAGTACTTATAAATTAAATACAATAACCTACGGGACTGTCAGTGCCCCTTATCTGGCAGTTAGGTGCCTCAAAGAACTCTCATTACAATGCGAAGATCCGAATATCGCTGAAGTAATATCAAAGGATTTTTATGTCGACGATTTCCTGAGCGGCGCACGTACAAAGTCAGAGTCTATACACATTATTGCAAGGGTAAAAGAAGTACTCCAGGCTGCTGGCATGAATTTAAGAAAATGGCGCTCTAATGATCCGTCTTTAGTCGCTAAAGCACTAACAGATGGTAACCGTGACCTGAGTTTGGGAAACTTGGATGACGTCAAGACATTAGGATTGGGCTGGAGAAGCTCAACAGATCAGCTCTACTTTTCTACAAATAATCTCGCAACACAAGAAGAAAGTAAAGTTACTAAGAGAATAATTTTATCTACAGTCTCCAAATTATTTGACCCACTTGGACTAGTGGCGCCATCTATAGTTCAATGCAAGATACTAATGCAAAAGTTGTGGCTACACAAATTGTCATGGGATGAAGAAGTTCCACAGGATGTCATACTACAATGGAGAAAAATTATAGACACATTCGCTACTTTGAATGAGTTAAAGATTCCACGACCAGCAGTGTCCAACAATACTTACTTTGAAATTCACGTATTTACAGATGCTTCCGAAGCGGCGTACGGCGCCTGCTTGTACATTCGTTCTGTGGACACTAAAGAGCACGCAGTCAACACAAGATTACTCATGGCGAAGAGCAGAGTCAGCCCCATCACCACCACCCTGACGACGCCCAGACTGGAGCTGTGCGGAGCGCTTATAGGAGCCAAGTTATGCAAGAAAGCTGTAGATGCCCTGCGGCTCACACCACATCGCTGCGTCTTCTGGACGGACTCCACGATTGTCCTCGGCTGGCTGCGCATGCTACCTGCAAAATTAAAATTGTATGTAAGAAACAGAGTCTCAGACATCCTCGAACTAACTGGAAATTCAAATTGGCGCCACGTACCTACAAAGGAGAATCCTGCCGACTACGTGTCCCGCGGCGTTAGCGCAGCAGAGCTCCCGTCCCTTGATATATGGTGGAATGGTCCATCATACCTGAAAGAAAATGAAGACAAATGGCCTAAAAATATCTACTCACTACAAGAACACTTACCTGAAGTTAAAGCTGAAACTACCCTGACTGATGTCGTCGAACAACACTCCTCTTTTATTGACATAGAGAAATACTCAAGCTATGCTAAACTAATTCGAATTACTGCATATTTACTTCGTTTTGTACACAATACAAACCCAAAGAATGAGAATAAACTACAAGGATTTCTGACCACCACAGAACTACAAGAAGCAACAAAACGTTTGATTAAAATGTCACAAGCTGAAAGTTTCCCTACTGAAACTGGCTTTGTAAAAAAAAGGTAATCTTGCGAAGCTGAACATATTTACTGACTCTGAAGGCATCCTACGTGTGGGAGGAAGATTAAGACATTCAAGCTTTGATTATGACAAGAAACATCCTGCTTTACTAAGTTCCTCTCACCATTTCACTAAGCTACTATTCATGAGTGAGCACAAGCGCTTACTTCACGCTGCTCCTCAAGCCCTACTCGCTAACATTCGCCAACGCTACTGGCCGCTCGCAGGAAGAAACCTAGCAAGAACTACTTACCACAAATGTATCCTGTGTACGAAGATGCGAGGCACGACGACGTCTCCGATGATGGCTGATCTTGTAGCTCCTAGAACTCACCTTGAACATCCCTTCAAGACCATTGCTGTAGACTACGCCGGACCAATTCTTTCGGCATCCAAGAAAGGCCGAGGCTGCACGCTAAAAAAGGTATATATCGCTGTCTTTGTTTGTTTTTCTACCAGAGCGTTGCACCTCGAACTAGTCAGCGACTTATCAGCCGATGGCTACATGGCTGCATTGCGTCGTTTCGTAAGCCGTCGCGGCTTGCCTTCTGACATCTATTCTGACAACGGAACTCAATTCGTAGGTGCGTATAACGATCTCAAACGATTTTTAAAGTCTAATGCCGCACAAATATCTGAACGTAGCGCTAACAAAAACATTAAATTTCATTTTGTACCACCATACTCACCACATTTCGCCGGTATTGCTGAGGCAGGAGTAAAGTCTACAAAATATCACTTAATTAGGGTGTTACAAAATAGTCACTTAACCTTTGAAGAACTTTGCACAGTTTTATGCGATATAGAGTCAATTTTAAATTCACGTCCCATCACTCCAATGTCCCAGGATCCAAATGACCTAGAACCTCTTACTCCTAGCCATTTCCTCCTCGGACGTTCTGCATCAGACATACCTACTCCAAACTTCATTGATGAGAAGAAGCATCGTTTGACCAAGTACCAACAGCTGCAACAGATAAAACAACACTACTGGACAAGATGGTCAAAAGAATACATTTCGGAGCTCCAGCAAAGACAGAAATGGACCCAAAGCAAGGGTGCAGAATTGAAGAAAGATATGATGGTGGTTGTGAAGGAAGACCACTCACCTCCATTGAAGTGGAAACTCGGGCGCATCGTCGCTACCTTTCCTGGCGCTGATGGTATAACTAGAGTCGCCGACATACGTACCACAAGCGGTATAACGAGAAGAAGTTTTTCTAAGATATGTCCGCTGCCTGTCTAAATTTGTATTGAAAGTAGTCTTTCAAGGCGGGCCGGCATGTACGATTTTATACGTTCTACGTTTTATAATCTGTCTAAAGTTTAGTTTGTAAGTTGTCAATACTGTTTTATTCATACGTCAAATCATTCATTCTAATATCCAGTTGTTCAAGTCTTACATTCGATTCTAATCGCTCTTACTTCCGTATTCTTACTTCACCATTTTTTCCAACAAGACATGTAATTCTGATTCAATATTCTAATAAATTCATTATATACGATTTCAACCTCTTTTTTATGCTACAAGCAATTCTCCGAAAGTCAAGAACACTTTACCACATCAAGAACCCCTACACTGAGGTATGAGCCTATGAGCCTGTAGATATTTTTGGGACAACTTTTTTCTGTAGCTGTCTTTTTAGAACTGGCCACCATGCGTTATCGAAGGCACCCTCTATGTCCAAAGAGATCATAATGACAATGTTTTTGTTTGTGTTTTTGTATGTGTTTTATTAAGTCACAGAGAGCGTCCTCGGTTCCGCGTTGTGGCATGAAACCGTATTGCTTTTCGTTCAGTTTTGGGAGAATGTGCCATTGAATTCGACCGACCATCAGCTTCTCCACAATTTTTCCTATAACTGACAGAAGACCTATCGGTCTATAAGACTTTGGATGGGTATAGTCATCTTTGCCTGGTTTACGGAGTATGACTACGTGGGCTATTTTCCACTGCTTGGGGAAATGGTTAAGTGATAGACACTTGTTGGTTATCTCCATAAACACCTCTTTTTGACTTCGGATTGCTGCTGAACAGATGTCCGCAGTCAGCCCATCAGGACCTGGGGCTTTTTTGGGATTAAGTGTCTGAAGCACCAGTTCCAGTTCCGATTTTGTAAAAGGTGGGTCGTTTTCTGGCAAAGTTTCTATAGGGTAATTTTCTGTCTGTCTTCGGATTTCTTTGTGGTTTAATTGGTCTGTCGTTGGGGAGTCGTCGGGGTAGAAAGTTTTGGCTAAGAGTTCTGCTGATTGTTGTGGTGTTAGGGTGGTACCTTCTGTACCTCGCAAGAGCATATCGTCTTGTCTTCTTGAGGTTTCTCTGATAACCCTATAGATTTTGTCCCACATGCTTTCTCTTTCTTGGGTCGTGCAGTATTCTTTCCAGCTTTCCGTTTGGGCTTTGTCTGCTTGAGAAACATAGTTTGATTTTGCCTGAAGATATTCGTCTATGACGTGTTGTCTTCGGCAGGGAGCTGCATTTTTTATCCTTCTCTTTTTTCGCAAGACTTCCTTCTTGGCTGCATTGAGAGAACTTGACCACCACGGGGGTCTTGGTTCGCTTTTCCATTGGCCTGATTTTGGTATGGTTTTCTCGCAGGCTTTGTGAATGGATTCTGTGTAGCTTTCTACCACGTTTTCAAGTTCTTCTGGGGTTTGAAGTTCTCTGATTGAGCCAGGAGTGATGTTTTTTCTGGCCAAAATTGAGCTGAAGAGCGTTCTAAACTCCGACCACTTAGCCTTCTTGGTGTTATAAATGCGCGTTGTTATTGGCCGAATAATTGGAAGGGCCTCTTCGATGCGCAATGTGAAGGTGATGGCGTTGTGGTCTGATGTTATGAGACTTTTGTCAACTCTCCAATTCTCTATCTTGCCCAGCAGAGACTGACTGCATGTAGTTACGTCTACGACGCTCTTGTAAATTTTCCCTCTCCTGACTGTCTCGAAAGTTGGTGTATCTCCGATGTTAAGGATATGAAGATTTAATTCATTGAGAAATGCGTTGTACTTAGTCCCTCGCGGGTCTTCGGATTTACTACCCCACCATGGACTCCAGGCATTTACATCTCCCGCAACTATGATATGTGATGTGTGTAGTTTTTCGCAGACTGCTTTTATTCTCAACAGATAAGGTAGAATGTCTTCTTCCCCGTCCAAGTAGATTGATACTACTCCTAGTCTCAGGCTACCTCCTACCAGAAGAACGGCTGCTTCGGTCTCGGAAACCAATTGAGGGTCATGTATTACCTGGAACTGGTCTCCGAAAACTATTACAGCTGCTTTAACTGGGGTCCGGCGATTAAGGGTGCATTGGATAACCTTGGTACCCGGGTGTTCTTTGACGGTGCCCTTTTTGCCGACATATGGTTCTTGGACAATGGCAAATGAAGCTCCCTTGTCTTTTGCCGCTTGGAGTAGTTCTGCCGTTGCTAGTTTGGAGCGTTGTAAATTGGCTTGGATGATTTTCAAACCTGTTTTGTCTACTTGCGGGGTAGAGCTTCCATGGTTTACAGAGCCCTCAGCAATAAGATAGTCGAGATCGTGCTATAGCATCCCATTTATGCCTCTCTCTGCACTCGTTGCTGAAGGCATTGTGCGCCATATCCGCTCCTGTTACCTGTTTGTCGGAGCAGTTTTTGCATTTCGGAGCAATTCCTTCCAATCTTTTCTTACACTTTTCCCATGTGTGGGCTTCACCACAGTAGCTACACAAGTCTTCTTTCTCCTTACATATAGCTTTTGTGTGCCCGAAGCCCAGACATTTAGTGCACTGAATGAGAGGGGAGTGGTCCATGATTGGTCGTCTTTGGAGACCGATGTAGATCTTTTCTGCTTCTACGAAACGTTTGTGCAAGATTGGCGATAATTCTACCACTGGATGGCATTCGTGCTGGTTTCTGGCCCTCTTTCTGTATCTGACTTTCAAAGTTTTTTCCTTTAAGTTGACGCCTTGTAAAAGATGTTTATTTTGAGATAGTAGATTTTCGACTATCTCTGCGTCTGTGTGGTAGGACAACACATCTTTGATGATGGCCAGAGGGTTACCTGCTTTTGCTACTTCAGCCTTGAGATTTTTATTTAGGCCAACTCGGCTTTTGACGAGGTTGAGGTCCTCGTTAGATCCAAAGCAGAGTACCACCTTTTGGTTTCGGGCCTTTCGTACCCTGTCTACCTTAGCTCCAGTTGTTTTTGTATCTAATGCATCCCTGATTTTTTCAATGAGATTGTCCCCTGTGTGTTTTGGATCATTTGAGGAAACAATCAGGGTATGGTTTGGTCTTGGAGTTTGAGTTTTCATGGTGACTTGGGCATATGTTTGGGGCTTTGGTTTGGTCTTATTGAGCCCTTGTGCTTTTGCCAACTCAGACTCCAGACTGGGAGCGGTATGTTGTTGAGGTAGAATATCTTTTTGTGATCTTATAGTTCGCAATTCTGACGACACTGCCTCTAAGCGCTCACTGATGGGCTGAAGGTCTTCTTTAATGCTGAATTGTATTGGTTCCTGAGTCTTGATTGTTTCAGGTATTCGCTGGTTTGATTTGGTTAAAAGATCTTTAATATCCGAAAGCTCATGTTGATCGCCTTGCTCAGAAGAAGGGGGAGTTTGCTCCAGATGGGCTAGAGTTTCATTGGTTTTTCCAAGAACTTCTTCCGTTCTAGCTTGAGTCCTCCCTTGTTCTCTCCTTAGCTCATCGAGTTGGCTAGAAATGTTTTCGACACTAGATTTAATTTTGGCAATTTCATGCTTCGAGTAGTCGACTACACCTCCGCCCGTTCCGGTGTTTACTTGTGTTGAAATGAGCTTTCGAATTAATTGCTCCTGATCTTTCAGCCTGATTGTTGACTCTTTGATAAGTTTGTGGGGTTCCTGTGTCTCAAATGCTAGCCACGATCTTATTTCTTCAGTTCTTTTGAGAAGCTCTGCGCTACTTTTTTGGGAGTCAAAGAGGGCTTTGGTCAGTTCTGCGACTTTTTTATTGTGAGCCCGTTCTACTCGCATTAACTCTGTTGCGTTTCTAGATCGCTCCTTTTCCAGATTGAATTTATGTCTGGATCTGGAATCGGAAAGAGCCAGCACCGTCTCGTAGAGCGACTGCAAGCATTCAAGAGCTGTTGTTTTGCACTCCCTCTTCATATTACCGGCTGTTTCCAGAGCATTTTTACCAAGCAACAGCATTTCATTTGCATGTTTCGAGGCTAAATCAATCTCTACACCGGTCCGTTTGGTGGATGTCAGAAGCATACTAAGACGGCCCGAGTCTAACCTTTCCAAAACCCCAGAGTCGAGTGTGGAAGCATCAGATGATTCATCATCCGATATTATTGGGCGTGGTGGAAGATCGCATTTTGCTGCCCAATCAGCTATTCTCACGGCTGGAACGAAAGCAGAGGATTCAGATTGGGTCGATATCTCACTTACTACGGAGCTGGCTGGACTATGTTCAACTGTTGCCTCTTCGGTGTCCGTTTTTGAACCTCTTTCCGAGGAAAGAGCAAAGGCCTTTGGTGAATTTGTCGTCTGCGGTGATGATGCCTGAGGTCTCTGTTTTCTTTCCGGACGCGGTGGTGGTGGTGGTGGTAATGGAGAGTCCTCGGATTTCGTAGACTTTGCTTTAGTGACTTTCGTTAGTACCTTTTCGCGCAGTGATCGTGATGACTTTTGCGTTAATATTGGTCGAGCCTCTTTTTGCAAAGCTAGGGCCGCTTCCGCGGATGGCTTGCGAGAATTGCCTTTGTGGGACATTTTTTTATTTTTTTTTTTTTTTTAATATATATATATATAGGCTAAGGACTGTTTTTACTTGTTATTATTATGTTTGTTGATGTCCTTCTGATGACTGGAGTACGACTTAGTTGCGCGTGGGTGGTCTGTTTGCTAAATTGTAACTTTGTGTTGATGATTGCGGCAGGATTGTCAGGTTGTTCTCTGTGGGGTCCAAACTAAGATTCGGACGGTTAGGTTAGGTTAGGTTAGGTTAGGTTAGGTTTTTTTTTTTTCCTCTTCTACCTCCAACATAATCGGAGCCTATATCTGCTTTCTCTTTCATACCAGTTCTCGCATTTTCTCCTCTCGTACTTTCATTCCGCATACTTGTTCTTTCTGTCATTCATCATCTTTCTTGTCTTGTATGGGTGGGATTCCCATCTTTATATATGTCATTGTAGAGCTACTAGCTATCTTTTTTTTTCTATTTGCAACTCTCATCTTTATTGTATGTTTCGGGGCAATAAGATAACACCGTACTCGTTTTTATTTACAATGATGTCTTAGTTCTTAATTCTATAAGTCTTAATACTATTTCTCATATTCCTACTGCTTATTATCTAGGTAGTTTGTACATCTTATTATTCTATGCTTATCTCTAATATTACATAATATTACGAAAGCATATTTGCTTAAACAGTTTTATTACGTTTTATCACATCTTTAACAACACTTTCACAGTATTTTACAAACCTATTTCTGTTTTTACCCATCATTATTTCCTTGATTTTATCTACATCCAATTTAACGTTTATCTCTTGCTCCAAGTTGTATCGCTCCAGGGCGGTAGCTGGACACTCCAGCAAGACATGCTGAACCGTCTCATCTGTTTCTGGCTCGCAGATGCACGATGAGTTTTCCTTACACTTAAAGCGTTTTAAGTATTCAGAAAACCCACCGTGCCCCGTCATAATTTGTGTTCTGACACCTGTCGCTTCGAACTTCCTAACAATTTTGAAGGCTGTTATTGCGCTGGGGAAGAAAATTTTCGTTACCGAAGCCGTTTTGCCTTCTCTGTATCGTTGATCCCATTCGCTCAGCGTAGCCATACGTATGCTACGCTTAACGAATGAGACCGGACAGCTATCATAGTCCGGTTTCTTCTTCGACTTCTCAGCAGCTTCCTTGGCCAACATGTCCGCTCTTTCGTTGCCTTCCAAACCGGCGTGGGCTTTAATCCAGAACAGAGTAACAACTTTGTTCTGGTGAGATATCGATCTTAGATTCTCTCGTGTTTCCACGGCCAAGGGATGGAGGCAGCCCTGGTTTATTACGGTTTGGAGAGCAGCCACAGAATCGCTTTAAATACCAAAAGTAACGGCTTTCTGTTTAAGGATTTCACGCGTTGCTCTGCAGATCGCCAAAAGCTCCGCCTGGTACACTGTGCAATATGGCGGGAGCACAAGTTTTATGGCTTTTGTTTCGGCCACAGCGTTCCAACAGGAAAGTGCAGCCCCAACTTTGCCTCCAATCTTGCTTCCGTCCGTGAAGATCCTTATGTCGAAGTTGCTGTTGCTGTTCACGTCATCCTGGTTTGCCAAGTATACCAGTTGCAGCCCGATCTGCTCAGCTGGGTGCGCGGCTTTGAGTGCTGATGCCATCCGCTCAACCTCCCTGTCCCCCAGTACCGGCTGCGGTACCCCCTTCTTAGCTTCATATAATGAAGCTGCCTCACGAACTCGGAGGTCGAGAGGGAGAATCCCAGCCAACACTAGTGCAGAGTTCAGGGAGACCGTGCGGTAGGCTTTGCATAGTTTTTGCGCTATTCCTCGCAGGACAACATGAAGCTGTTTCATCATCCCCAGTTTTCGGACGGCTGGTGCCCACACACTAGCAGCATAAAGTATCACTGGCTCCACGGTTGCTAAGTATATAGTGCGTATAACTTCCGGGTGTAGGCCCCAACTGACCCTTGCAGCCCTAGACAGCTGTTTATAAATTCCCAATGCCTTTTTGCAGACATTCGTGACGTGTGCATTAAAAGTCAGTTTGTTGTCAACGGTAACGCCAAGTATTTTTATTTCACGTGACATGACAATATCGACCCCACCCATGTGGAGGCGTGGTGTGTCATATTTAAGTTTTCGCGTGATAGTCATTGCATTTGTTTTATGCGGTGCGAATTTGAGTTTATTGTCGACACCCCACGCCAACACATGCCCGAGAACCGTCACTGCCTGCCTCTCCACGTCCTGTGCGGTATACCCGTTGAAAACTATAACGACGTCATCAGCGAATGCCTGACAATAGACTCCCATTCCGTCCAAGTCCTTGAGAAGAGGATCCAGCAGAAGGTTCCACAGGATTGGTCCACCAATGGATCCCTGGACGCAACCCTTGTTGGTGCCCTTGCAATGTTCCTCACCAGCGTATCTTACTCTGACCTTTCTATCTTTCAGGTAACTATCCATCACTCGCCTCAAGTTTACAGGACACTTTTCCTCAGCTAGTCGGATTCTTATTGCTGGCCACCAGGCGCTGTCGAAGGCTCCCTCTATGTCTAAAGATACTATTGTAGTAATTTTCTTTTCGTCCAATTTTGTGCGAATGTGCTGGATTAAGGCATAGAGGGAGTCCTCGGTACTCCTCTGTGGCATGAACCCGTACTGGCGAGTACTCATCCTTGGCAACAGATGGAACTTGAGGCGCTGAACGACCATCTTTTCGAAGATCTTGCCTAGCAGAGGCAGAAGGCCAATTGGTCTGTAGGACTTAGGAACATTGTAGTTGTCTTTTCCCGGCTTCCGTAGTACCACCACTGTAGCTGCTTTCCAAGTTTCAGGGAAATGATAGAGTTCCAGGCACTTATTAAATAAGGCCAAGAACAAATCGGGACAACTTTTGATGGCATTGCAGCATATGTCGGCGGTAAAACCATCGTAGCCGGGGGCCTTTTTTGGGTTGAATGATGATGCCGCTATATTTAGTTCAGTCATGGTGAACGGTGGGTCGCAAGAGCCACCTTGCTCTCCAGCATTAACCATATCAGCCTGTACTCTTATTTTGCGGTGGTTCGCGTTGTCGCTTGCCGTGTGATCCTCCGGATAAAAAGTTTCAGATAGGAGCTTTACAGACCCCTTTGCATCCAACACGACTCCATCCAACATCAACGGCTGGTCCTCTTTTCTGCGGGATGTTCTGCCTATTACTCTATAAATCCCCTCCCAAACCCCCTCCTTATCCTGTTTACCACAGAACTCTTTCCAACTCTCGATCTGGGCATTTGCAGCCTCTGTTTCGTACCTCTCTTTTATCAAGACATATTCCTCCACTACCTTTGCTCGTCGGACCGGGGCAGCGCATTGGATTCTGCGTTTTTTGGTTGCTACCTCTTTTTTCATTTCAGAAAGTCTCTCCGACCACCATGGTAATCTTAATTCTTCACTCGCCCTCTTTTTAGGAATAGAATCTACACATGTTTTTGTAATGGAGTCATTTAATTTATTTGTGATTATTTCTAGTTCTTTGATTTCTGTTAAGTTGTTAATTTTGTTTTCTGTGAGGTTAATATCTAAAAGTGTTTGATAAAGTTTTTCTTTGAATTTTTTCCAATCTGCTTTTTTTGTATTGTAGATTCTAGTAGTTCTTTAAATTTTTATTCCTTTAGACTTTTGAAGGCGAATGTTGAACAAAATCCCATTGTGGTCTGAACTTGTCAAGCCTTGATCTATTTCCCAGTCGTCAACATTGCCCAGTAGGTCCGCCGAGCAGGCTGTTATGTCTACAAAGCTTTTGTATCGTTTGCCCCCCCTAATGGTATCGAAAGTTGGAGTCCTGCCGGCATTCAGGATATTAAGGTTGAGTTCTTCAAGGGTTCCTGCTAGGTCCTCGCCTCTCCAATCGATTTCGTCACTTCCCCACCACGAACTCTTCGCATTGGCGTCACCTCCTATGATTAAATGCCTGGGTCCCACTTTCCTTTCGATCTTCTTAAGGTGTTCTAAATACGGCTCCAAGGGTAGATCGGGCTCAAAGTAAAAGGAGACAAGCGTGAATTCCCAGGCACTTGTCTGGATCCCCACCACGACGATATTGTTCGTGGTGAGTTCTGGGTACTGTTTAATGGTTAAATTTTGATTAAAAACGGTTATTGCTGCTTTAACAGTACCATCTCCCAAGTCAGTGCTCTGAAAAATTTTCACGCCCTTGTGACTCCTCATTTCTTTGGCCCCCCCCACGTATGGCTCCTGTAGAAGAGCGACGGAAATTCCTCGCTTGGTGGCCTCAATAAGAAGTTCGTTGGTGGCCAGTTTCTTTTTTTGGGCGGTTCGCTTGGACGAGCTTGTAGGGGATTTGATTGCTCTCGGTGCCCTTAGCAGTACGCTACTGTCGATCTCGCCAGTTCATCCCACCTTTTTCGAATTGGGCAGCCAATGCTGAAGGTGTTGTGTTCTACCTGATCCAATCCGGCACTGGCGCAGTTGCGACACGTGGGTGCTACTCCTGCCAGGCGTTCGGTGCAGTCCACTCTTAGGTGAGGACCACCGCAGTGGCTGCACAGATCTGCTGGTTCCTTGCAAAACCGTTTGCCATGGCCGTAGCCCAGACAACGAGTGCATTGCACCAGCGGGGACTGGTCTTCTACGTGGATGCGTTGCAAGTCAATGTGTAGAACACCCTTTTCAGTTGCCCGTTTCCATATTATGGGTGAGGCACTAAAGATGATGTGACAGGTGAGGGGGTTCCTGGCTCTCCTTCTATATTTAATTTCCAGTCTGTCATCCTCCACATCGAGGCCGTGAAAAATTGGACGATTTTGGTTTCAGAACGCCTTGATGACGTCCTCGTCGGTGTTTGCTGATAAAACATCTTTTAGGGCTAGTAAGGGATCCCTGTTTTTCACCTCCTCGATGTTAAGGCACACATTTTGACTCTCTAATCTTTCTTTAACCTTGTTCCTCTCTTCTTTGGTTCTAAATCCCATTATGACCTTCCTGTCCTTTGCCTTCCGGACTCTTTCCACTTGGACCCATCCCTCCTTTGCATCCACAGCCTTTCTCACTCTATCCAAAACCTCTTCTCCTGTTTCGGTCTCATCTTGCGAGGAGATTACAACAGAGTCTAGCGTACTTCGTGTTGTCTCTACTTTTCCGCTTTTATTTGCTGTAACACTCGCGTACGTCATTGGGTTTTGCAGGGTTTATTTTTGTCTTTCTATGACCTCCTTGAGCTCTTCTATCTTCTTATTAGTGTCTAATAGTAATTTCGAGTGCTCCTGCATCTGCAATAAAAGGTTTGGGTCGTTACTTACCGAAAAGGTTGATTCGAGATCATGTTTTTTCCGTTCTTCTTCTTTAGTGCTTTTCGTTTTTATTTCTTCTTTCTTTTCTTTAAGTTCCTTCTCGGCCTCTTTTACTAGCAGATATAGACGCTCTACTGCTTCGGCGACCCCAGTTTTTATTTCGGGTTTGGTCCTAGAGGCATTGAGATGTTGGTTTGCCTTTGTAACGCAGGACTTTGCTTCCTCCAGACGGTTTGCGTATCTTGTCTTTGGCGGAGTACGGCTATCTTTTGCTGGACTTATCTGGGGGGCTTTTGTTTTTTGTGAAAACTTTATCTTAAGGCTGGCTTTCTCTGGTTTCGTTTGTAGATTTTGACTAGTTTCTACGGGTGTAGAGACAGTGGCTGCCGCTTCCCAGTCACCTATTGATTTTCGTACGCTGTTACCTGCAGCGTCGTCAGTTGGTTCGTGGCTTACAGCTTTTTTAGCTGGTGTCCTACTCCCGAACATTATGGAGGTATGCGTCAATTGGTGCGAAATAAAATATAAAGGTCAAACAAAATAAGCTTGTAAAAGTTGTAAAAGTGCTAAAAGCGACGTAGAAGCGATGTATAAGGAGTCCCAGACTCGTTGTCAAAATTAATTATTTACAAAAAATTTACTCTATGTAGAGCAAGTTACTAAATGTATCCTTAAATAAAGTTATATTTATATAGAGCAGTCACAAACAAGAATTTTTACTCTATCTTATAAGCTAAAAAAGTTATGACAAAATTAAGGATGACTCTATGTAGAGTCGCGTCTTGTCATTAATTGGATGGTGCTCACAGAGCCCTTTCAGATGACACCAGTCACGGTGTTCTAGGACCAACGGTTAGGAAGCTATTCACGTTTCAAATTTCTTGTACGAAGTGAACAGACGTGTACGAAAAGATGTACTTAGTGATTGCTCCGCAACAAATGGTCCGATTTTGATGGGACTTGGACCAAAGCCCAAGGCTAGTGAAGGTCTACCCGACTAATCAGTTTTCAGGACCCGAAATTTTCAGGTTCTGAAAAAAGCTGTAAGTAGTCGCTACCCTTTCAGGAAGTCGAGCAATGGGCTCCAGTCCAAACCGCGGTGTCCTACGACCCCGGGCTCGAGAGATATTGAGGTTGGAAGAGAAACAAGATGGCCGCCAGAAATGTCAAACTCGATGTTTGGTGGCCAATATCTCAAGATTCCGACGTCGCAGGAAGACGACACTAGGTCCCCCGTAAAGAGCGCGACCGCTACTATAATAATTCTAACAGTTTAGGACTTGGAAATTTTTTGCCTCTGAAACGACTGAAACTTTCAGGGATTGCAAAAGGGCCACCCAAGATGCCAAATCCCAAGTCTCAAGTTTCCAGGCCTGCAAATTGTTGAGGAAACTCGGTGTGAATAAAACCAAGATGGCCGCCGAACTGTCAAAGTGTGACTTTGAGAGTCTATAACTTCGGATCTAATGGTCAGAAAAGGACCGGATTTTAAATAGGCAGTTCGGCTTCACGTTCCTAACGGTTCAGTATGGTTTTCAGGCCCAACAATTTTCAGGCCTGAAAAACACCCGAAACTATTTTTAATAGAAAGACAAAGGTTTACAATGGTCTATAAAGAAAATCCTAAATTTCCAAGTCCAGTGGATCCCGTGATATGAACCTTTAAAGTTTGGTACACAAAAAATAATTTTGGTACAAATTTCGATATTTTCCAAATTAGGACGTTTTAGGCCCGTGTTTGGGCTTAAACAAGTCGAAACTGATGTGTAGGGACTGAAAGTACGGTCAAAAATAATATTTTTACATTAAATTTGGAATAACGGTCAAAATACACTTAAAAATCAATATCTCGGGAACCAATTACACAAAAATTCTTAAAAAATAACTTAAATTACAGAAAAATAGTGTCCTACAATAAACTGTATAAATTTTTTAAATTTTCAGGATTTTAGAGTACTTTCAGGGGTATTCTTTAGATTTTGAGCCAAAAGGGCGGCTATAACTTCGAAGTTTTCGGGCGAAAAATTTTGAAATTTTGAATATGGCTTAAACACGTAAGCGCGCAACTATTTTAAATATAAAAAAGTAGGGTTATCGATCTTAATTTTTAATAAAGTTGGCCTAAACTTAATATGTTTAATTTGGAATAACTTAACTCCTGAAGCTCCGAAAAATCTACTGATTTCTTCGAACGTCTTGTTTCAATGGGTAGACGATGGTGTCAAATTTTCAGCTTTCAGGCTCGACTCCTTCAGCAACCGCGTGGTACGAAAACCACGTGTGTTTTTTCTTTGCCCTGGAATATCTTCCAAGGGCACGGTGACAGGCTGGAATTTCAGATGTCAGAAGTTGCGGAGGGTTAAGGCCCACGCGCCACCAATATAAAATATTGGGGTCAAGGGGCTAATTCGTGCAGCGCACGAGACTTTGTAGGATTTTGCACACCTTTTTTTTTTTTGTTTTTTTTTTTTGAATGGACTTGTTTGCAAAATACTACAAAGTGTATATAATGCGTCACCGGGCTAAGGCGGGGAGTTGCTACACGCAATCTACACCCCTAATGAAATGGCAACTGCCTAAGGGCGCCCACTAGGGCTCGAACCTCGGCTTATGGCGTTGCCTTGGGGACTCCTTATCGGAGAGAATCTGCCCGGTACGTGCCGGTAAACCCCAAAGTGGGGAGCAAAGGAGGGACCTCCGCGACCCCGCCGGCGGGGTGCGCGGTTGCTGGAAGAGCTTGTGCAGAGTGTGGCTCGACTAATATTGGCAGCATTAAACGCAAGGGTAATTTGGTCATCGCCGTCGGTAAGGACATGCCTAGGTCTTCGTTTGTAACGAGTCGCAGGTTGGGGAACGTAGTTAGAGGCGCTAACTACAAGAGGGTTAGGGTGGTGAGGGGCTTTGTCGAAGAAGCGTATGGCTGCTTGCTTCATGAACTCTTTGAGAGACGGAACATCGAGATCGATGTGAATGTCAGAATTGCGGAGGTACCAGGGGGCTCCGGTTGCCCTCCGCAAGAAGCTGTTTTGAACTACCTGGAGGGTGTTCAGATAAGTGGGGTAGGTGTGGCTGAAGGCCACACTGGCGTAGGTCATTATGGGTCGAACGCATGTAGTGTAAAGCCTCACCTTATTTCTAAGGGAGAGTTTACTGCGTTTGCGTATGATTGGGGTGAGCCGGCCCATGACAAATTTGGCGCGGTTTCGGACTCTCCTGATGTGCTTCGCAAAGTTAAGCTGGGAGTCAAGAGTAACCCCCAAGTACTTGGCGTCTTTGGACCATGGGATGGGTCGACCGTACAGCTTTACAGCTGGGAGGGTACGACGTAATCTGGCACGAGTAAAGTGCACGGCGGTGCTCTTCTCGGGATTGACTTCGAACCTCCATTTGCGGAACCAGCTCCCGACGGAGTCTAGGGCGCGCTGGAGGTATCTGCCAAGTAATTGGGGTCTGCGACAGGAGGCATAGATCGCAGTGTCGTCTGCGAACAGAGCGAGCTGCGTCTGGGGCGTACTGGGAAGGTCGCTGGTATAGAGGGTGAAGAGGAGAGGGGATAGCACAGAGCCCTGAGGGACTCCGGCTCTAATGGGGCGAGGGGTGGACAGGGCGCCTTCGATTCTGTAACGGAAGCTGCGGTTCGTCAAAAAGTCACGTACGATACGTACAAGACGATCCGGCACACCGAGCTGGTATAGCTTGTACACCAGACCGTTGTGCCAGACCTTGTCGAATGCCTTCGCTACATCAAGGAAGACGGCTCCTGTGGGTTTGGTTTTGCGTTCATGAAAATTGGACGTGATATGTTCCACCAGACGGTGGACCTGACGAACACAACAATGTTGGGAACGGAAACCGAATTGCTCGGGGGGAATAAGGCTGCTGTTTTCAGCGTAATCTCTAAGGCGGCGATAAATCAACCGCTCGTAGAGTTTGCCGAGGGGATTGAGAAGGCTGATGGGCCGGTAAGAGGAGGGCTGATCGCGAGGCTTTTTAGATTTGTGGATGCCTATGACTGTGGCTTCCTTCCATGATGATGGAAAGGTGCAGCTGGTCATCGCGGCATTGAGGATGAGGGTGATCACGGTAATGAGATGGTCAGGGAGGATTTTGAGGACACGGTTTGTAATACCGTCAGGTCCTGGAGCCTTCCTAGACTTGAGCGCCTTAAGGGCGGTGCGGACTTCCTGCTCCGTAATAGGAGGGAGCGGAGGGTCAGAGGGTGGTAGGGAGGAGAGACGATCGACCTCCGAGTCGACCGTTTGAAGGTGGTCAGGGTCGCAAGGAAGAGTGCTGGGCGAGCACTGAGCCTCGAGACTGTCAGCCAGACATTCAGACTTTTCGTCATCGTCAAAGGCTAGAGACCCGTCGGGTCTGATCAGAGGGGGCATGAGAGAGGTCTCGTCTGATTTGAGAGAGCGGGATAGCTTCCAGAAGGCAAGGTGGTCTGGTTCCAGTTCCAAGACGAACTGGTCCCACTTGGAGTTGCGATATTCGAATACGCGTTTCCTCACTTCTCTTTGTAAGGCGCGTAAAAATACTCGATTATCCTCCGAAGGGAAGTTATCATACGCTCGAAGAGCGGCATTCTTCTCAGTCACCAGGTCAGCAATTTCGTTTGGAAGTTTCCAGTGCCCTTCATCGGGCTCTGGAAGCGACCTCGAACAGGCGTCTACGACGCTTTTGATGTGACTGGTGAGAGAGGAGACTGCTAAGTCAATGTCAGCAGCGGTGGACAGGTAAGAGGGGATCTGGTCAAGATAGATTGAGCTGGGTGCTTCTAGGGCTTTACCTAGCCTCACCCAGTTCAATACGGTCTTGGTCTTACCGGGGAGCCCAGTGGGTCCCGGTATGTTAGTCCGAGGATGGAATTGCATCACAACGGGACGATGGTCGGAGTTTAGGGCTTTGACCACTTCGATAGAACGTACACAAAGGTTAACGTTCTTAAGAAGGGCTAAGTCTAGGACATCGGGACGGTGACCTACGATAGTGGGGAAGTGAGTTGGTTCCATGGGAGCCACAACGTCAAAGTTGAGGTTCCCGGAGAGTTGAAGAAGGAGATTACCGCGTGAGTTGGAATGCGAGCTGTTCCAAGCTTCGTGCTTGGAATTGAGGTCGCCTGCTATGATAACAGAGTTACTGATACCAAGCAGGGAGGTAATGTCTTCCTCAATGAGAGGCCTATCGGGACTGGGGGATAAGTAGGCTGACACCAACGTGACAGGTTGGTGCCCCGTCATGCCAATGCGACATGCGGTTGCCTCTATAAAGGAGAGAGGGGGGAGTTCCAAAGGAGTGCAATACAGAGCACGCCTGTAGTAGATAGCAGTGCCTCCTTTGTTTCCCCAAGTGCGGTCATTTCGGACCAGATGATAGTGGGCTATGCGCGGAGAGCGCATGTGGTCCTTGAGGAAGGATTCCTGGACTAGAAGGATATCTATCTGATGTTGCTCTAAGAGCAAAGCGACTTCGTCACGCTGGGTTCGAATGCCATCGGCATTGAAAAAGGCTATTTTGAGGGACCTGGGCTTTATCCTACGTCTGTTGGAGTTATCCAAATTACCTAGACTATCCATTAATAGGCTTTAAAAGATTTGATGGCGGCAATCAGCGAAGCGTATTTCGCTGAGATCAAAAGGATGGCAGAGACATTGTCTTGATGGCGCCAAAGCTCATTTGCGTACGCAATCACCTCGTCGGGGTTGATGACGTCCACAAACGAGGAGACAACGGAAAGCGCACTAGCCAAGTCAGCGTGGTCGCTTCCGTTGGAGGTTTTGGGGGGGCTGGGGAGGAGACGGGGAATTGGTGGGGAGGCCATCAACTCCGGCATGGCGGGTTGTGAGGGGAAAGTACGGGGGCTGGCAGCACCAGGTGCTGGGGCCCAAGGGGGGATTGAATTTGGGGCTGATTTCGCCACAGAGGGAGAAGATTTGGCTGCTGCCAGTTTGGCGGCGTAAGTGGATCTCGCTTGGAAGCGGTCGAGAACCTTATTGGAGACTTTGGGGGCTTTGGGGCAGCCGCGGTAATTGGCTGGGTGCCCAATGCCCTCGCAGAGGACGCAACTAGGGGGAGAGAGGTCTTGAGGTTTGACTTCATCCTTTTGGGCCGCTTACAGTCGGAGGAGGAGTGGGGCTCTAGACATTTCACGCACCTTTCGGTGGCATGACAGGTGCGGGCGGAGTGCCCGTAGGACTGGCAACGGTGGCATTGCCCTGGGTAGCCGGATTTACGGGGAGGTTCGACACGAATGCCGGAGAGAAAGCATAACTTCTGGAGTTGAAAAATGGCCTTGCCGGCCTCGGATTTCTCCAGGGTGATGTGTACCATGTCGTACACTTTGCCGTTACGGCGGGAGTGTATGCGATGGACACGTTCGACGGGGAGGGACTTGGACTTGAGGTCCTTGAGGATCTCGTCTTCGGAGATTTCCTTAGGAATTCCCCTAATGACAACGCGGAGAAGTTTATCCTCCTCCAGTGTAAAGGTGTGATAGGGAACCCCCATCCTTGAGAGGAGTGAGGTTAAGTCCCTATGGGCAGTGGAGGAAGGGGTGGCTTGCGCTTTTGAGAACGGGATCTTGTTCGTCATAGCGGATGAGACAGCAGACCACTTGGTCTTGTCTCGGATAATAATGGGAGGGGGGGTACGCTCTTTCATAAGCGGGGGGATGGAGGAGTTGACGGCGGTGTTGGCAGAGGTGCCAGCACCGGTCGGTGAGGCAGGCGCTTTGCGCTTTTGCCGGGGGGTGGATTCTGGGGATTTGCGTTTGCGTTTCTTTTTAGAGACGACTTCGGTAAAAGTGTCGGAGTCTGAACTATCAGACGGGCCGACGGACATGGATTCCGCTTCAGAAACGGTGGGGTCCGCGGCGGGAGGAGAGGGGAGGGGCAATTCGTTGGCGGGGTTGCCAGCGTGGGCGGGGCTTGGATGACCGCTAAAGGTAGGGTCGGAAGGGTGAGGCGATTCGACGCCGGAAAAGCCCACGTGAGAGGGTGATGAGTCACCGCTCATCGGAGGGTCCGGTGATAACGGCGAAGTGCCGGGAAAGACCACGTGAGAGGTCGGTGGGACATTGCTCGAAGGGGCAAGTAAGGCCGCGAGCACGGGAGACTTGGCCAAAAGTGACCTAACTAGGGCTTCGTCCGATAGGACGAGGCGGATTAATTCCTTCGAAATCTCAGGAGAAAGCATGCTGCCAATCTAGGTAACACTACTCCCGTTTCGGAAGCGTTCCTCGGACAAAGAAACGGGAAGAAAACCCGAGGCAATCGCTCTAGCTGGACAAGGTACGCGACCCCAGGCGGGATAGCCCTGGGGTTTTGGCCGTCGGTGACATTCCCCGCCGGGTGTAGGCAGGGAGGTTGAGTACTTAATTAGTGTGGCCCTAGAGCTGTTTCCAACGCCAATCTTAATGTGCGAAGGGTCCCTAACAGGCCCGAGTGGAGAGGAAGTCCGAACCGAAGTCCTCGCTCCCAGACAGACACCACAAGGACGGCGGGGGGATGGTTACCAGCGTCGGTTAGGGGAGACCCCAAGGCCGGTTGTGCTGGGCCCGTCCAACTGATTGCTTTGCCCGGGAGGGCGCAGCGGGTGCGTTGGGTCTACACCCTATTTGCTTTGACTCCGAAAAATAAGTGGGTAAGATCCCGGAGTCTCCGCAAATAACCACGTAAAACGGTGGTTTTCAGACCGGACAGGCGAAACGCTTGACCGTTGAGTGCGCCTTGAGAAAGGCACAAACAACGGATTTGATCTGCGAGGGACAGGTGAGGCCCGTCCTACGCAGGTAGCTGGAGCGGAGAGAAGGGCGGGGCGGACGCGGTGACGTCAGCGTGGCTGGCCGCGGGAGCGGCACGGGAGGGGCGTCGGAGCGAAGCGACCGTGCGGGACGGCTGCCGAGCTGCGAGTGGATTTTGCACACCACTTAACCTCGTAATTTGAGGTTTTTATCCAATAACTTTTTATCACTGTAATCCTCTGGTATGGCACTTTCACTGTAGTGTGCGGGACACTAATGCGCACCCAACGACACTATGTATTATACGATCCGTGCAGTAGAACTATTTAATTTCTATTTTTTTGTGAGGAATAGCGTGGATTTAGATGCGTTCGGGGCGGCTGTCGAAGCGCAACTGGGTTAGGTTAGGTTAGGTTAGGTTTTTTTTTTTTTTTTTTAGACTAAACCTAAAGAAAATCAGCAAATGGAGGAAAATCCATCATGGACACCTGGGAATGGAGCCCAGGTAGTGCCGGACTCTTACCGGCTAAAAACCCCCATTTGCCGCTTCTTCCTAGGTCTTAAAATTAATACACCACAGACATAAGGTCCGTTCCTTTGAAAGAGTTACATTAAATTGTCAGATAGTTTTTTATTTTTATTAAACTTTGCGTTCTCCAAATCTTCTTACATCTACATAATATATAATTTTTTATACATAGAATTAATTTAAATACCTACATATAGAAATATTTTCCTTTAAGCCCTATCATGTTTTGTTTTTTTTTTTGTTTTTTTTTTTTTTTATGCATTTTTTTTTTTGTTAATTATTAGTCCATGCTTCCTTATCTTTGTATTATTGATTATTAAGTCAGCCGCGGATCCGGCCCTGTGTTTTGAGAGGTTAGAAGTTTTTGAATGTTTTCCACTACCACTGCGTTACGGTGTTTTATCGCTGTTTTCAAGTTATAGTCCACTATTGTCCGAGTGCTCGCCTCCGCTGCGCGCCTGATAAAATTTCCAATAGCGTCGTCACTTGCATCTGTGTAGTATATACAGCTGCCCGTGTGTCGTGATACTGCTACTACAGCATGTGAAACGCTGTCATGCAGTTGCAACTTTTTCGGCTTCGTCTGTATTATTACTACTGACTCGAATGTTAATCCCTGAGCTTCATGGATGGTTAAGATACGCGATCCTTCCCCGGACCCGAACCCCTCGGTTGTCAGGGATTCTTTCTCTGCTTGGGTGTGAACCAAGTACAGAGTCTGTGGAGGGGATTTGGGAATTTCTGAATTCGTGTATCTTTTTACTTTCAGGGAGTGAGTCTGGAGCTTGGACGAGAAGATACCATTGTACACTTCACTGAGGGCGTAGGCTACGTCCATCGGATTTCGATGGGTGCACAACAGTTCTTGGCTGATGGTGGCTATTAGGTTAGGGCGTTGATACCTGAGCACGAACAGGTTTTCGCGATCAATGTAGGGCAGTTGATTGACGTCGCCAATAAGAATGACCTCGCTGACTCCGGTTAATCGAGCAGCCATAACAATGGCCCCAAAGTGGTTCATGAGAGCCTCGTCAACTATTAGTCGACCCGCTGGCTCCTTGACTCCATTCACCAAAACTGAGGCCATTGTGCGCACTTTTTTGTTGGCTTCTGCTCCTATTCGGTGCGCTAGCTTTTCTTTGAGATCTTTGGCTGCCTCACAGGTGGTGGTGATTACGATATCACGTCCCACATCGAACTGCGAAACCGCCCAGGTAGTCTTGCCGCACCCGGGGACTCCGTTAACCCATGTCACTTTAGGCACTTTCCATGCTTTCCAGGACTCTGATATGGTTTCCGCCATACTCAAAATTCTGTTGTCTAGCATGACTTTTGTGCATCGGGCTGTGACTACGATGGGATCGTTAAATGGGGCTTTGAACATTTGGAGTCCTGTTCTTTGGGATTCTTCCTCGTCTAAGGGCACAAAACCTTCCGTGGCATGGTACGCCGCCATGCACTTGCTCATTTTCCCTTCCAGGACTTCACAAGTGTTGTTGTTATAGATGGCGGCGTCTGCTTCTTCGAGCCTTATCTTCAACAAACCTTTGTTTTCCAGCTGGTAGGCCTGCATGATGTATCTACATGTCTCTAGGTTGACTTTACGAGACTCTTTTGTGATAGATAAGAACTCGATGAAAGCGTTCTGCATATGTTCCAGTGGTCCCGAGGCTAGTTGGAGGTTTGGAGGTTCTACTTGACCCATGTCTGCTCTTGTTCTTGCTCTCTGTGTATCGAGTCGTGGTTCAATGTGGGGTTTACTTAAGAAATGTTTGACTGCAGCCTGTTGTTTGTTTGCGAGGTTGTCAATTTTGCTTCTGATATGGTCCGGAACTCTTTTGAGAGCAGTGCTTAGCGCATTCACTATACCACTGGTTTTCTTTATGGTTTCCTTTTCCTTTTCTTTTATGGATTTTTCATTTTGAGATCTGGCTTCTATTTCCCTTGCTGATTTTTGCTGTAGACGTTCTGATCCACTAGCGGCGTTTGAGAAACTTGGTGCTTTATCCCTGCTGTTGTGGGTATCTGTCGCATCTCTTCGTGCCTTTAGAAAACTCAGGTCTTCACCTCTGTTTTCGTATACGACTACCTCATGATTTTCTGAGGCTTTGAGACAACCAAGTAGGTCAGATGTTTCACCTTTGTTCTACTCCACCGCCATGGCGTCTACGCTTATAATACGAGGCTTGTGATCATTCCCAGCCTCTCCAATTTTAGCTAGCAATGAGCATGCCTGAGTGAATGGGGTTGTTTCATTTTCATCCCATTCCAATAGTAAGATCGTCTTGTTTTTGGATCTTACGAGCCTGCCTTGCTGATCGGCTACCCTTATTATAGGCATTGCGGTGAGTGTTTTTCGCTTCATGCTCGTTTTGCTTGTGCTGCCATTGAGCAAGCTGGCTAGGCCGGGTGAAAGTGCCACTCGATTGCGTGGCCTCGCATTGCAGAAGCTTATACCCAGTCTCTCTTTGTTGCTGTCCATAAAAAGTGCCACAATTTTAGTACGGATACCTGGCTTACCACACTCACCATGAGTTATTAGATGATGTATTGTAAAAGCGTGAGAATCAACAATTGAGCGATCATCGCTAGGCCTTATAGTAGTAGCACTGCCCTGTTCTGTGCTAGTTGTGGTAACTGCGGTTTGGGTTGGAACAGGTTCCATCGTCCGGGTCCCTTGTGGCAACTGAGGATTTGGGGTACTCGTGCTGTTGCGTTCGGCTGCTGAGCGGAAGATGTATTCCGCAAATTTTAGGAAGTGAGGTCTTTTTTGTTCGTCTGCTATGATATTTCGAAGCTCCGATTTCACCAAATTGGTATCCATCAGAGCCTCTACGTCCAGGCGAGCTGCTGCGTAGCGAGGACAGTCGGTGATTAAGTGCCATACGGTTTCTGCGCAGTCTGGATCGCACTCACATGCGGGGCTTTCTTTCAGTTTGAATCGGTGGAGGTATTCGGCTATCCCACCATGTCCTGTCAGTAGTTGTACTTGGATAGGTGTCCATTTTATCATCCTCGATAACCGATATGCCTTTTCGACATCCGGGAGAAACTCTTTGGTTACCGACCCTGTACTGGAAGTTGTGTACCTATCTTGCCATTTCCGGACAGACTCTTCGCGGATCTTTCCTTTGATATGGGACAGGGGGATTCTGTCGTAGTCATGGGCTGTTCCGTGGATTGCCGCTGTTTTGGCGAGTTCATCGGCTCTTTCGTTTCCTTCTCGTGTCTTTTTAGAACTGGCCACCATGCGTTATCGAAGGCACCCTCTATGTCCAAAGAGATCATAATGACAATGTTTTTGTTTGTGACCTCTGACTGTATGTGTTTTATTAAGTCACAGAGAGCGTCCTCGGTTCCGCGTTGTGGCATGAAACCGTATTGCTTTTCGTTCAGTTTTGGGAGAATGTGCCATTGAATTCGACCGACCATCAGCTTCTCCACAATTTTTCCTATAACTGACAGAAGACCTATCGGTCTATAAGACTTTGGCTGGGTATAGTCATCTTTGCCTGGTTTACGGAGTATGACTACGTGGGCTATTTTCCACTGCTTGGGGAAATGGTTTAGTGATAGACACTTGTTGGTTATCTCCATTAGGTTAGGTTAGGTTAGGTTAGGTTAGGTTAGGTTAGGTTAGGTTAGGTTTTTTTTTTTTTTTTTTTTTTTTAACTTATTTGTCCCTCTAACATAATTGAGGGAGGGTAGATATACCCAAAACAACATTAACAGTCTTGATATATTTTAATAGATTTATCTGGTTTTACCGAAAAAAATATCACCAGATTACAATAAACGCATACTTTAGTTTGCCCTTCGTTAGCACCAACGTTATCCCGCTGAGTCTTCCAGTGTTTTCGACGTATTTCTACAAAACCTGCGTCCCAGTTTGTATGTCTTACACGTCAGTAAAAACATACGCGGCTTCCAAGATCAGCTGTTTGTTGCGGATACACAGGTGTTTCAAGGATTGGTTTAACGGTTATGTCTGTGTTTAACAAGTGCTCAGTGACAATTGGCGGAAAATAAAAAATTGAAAATCCCATTATTATAAATTTTCCACCGACTCTTAGCGCCATCTGTGATTATCTACCGGAACTAGCGACGCGTCAAAGGATGATAATTGTGCTGTTTCAAAAACCTGCGCCCACACACGTTGCTTTGCTACTGTGTCACTGCTAAGTAGTAGTCTTGGAAGATTTAGGGAAATGGCACAGAGGGCACCATCGTTGTCACTGTTATTAATTTAGTTTTAAACTATGTTTTTAAACAACTGAATAAATTTGCAAATCTGGTTTTCTTAATTAACTTTGTTTGTTGGAGCTCATTACTATTGTTTATATATTTTGACAGTTATTTCTACACGATTTTAGTTATTTTCTGTAATTAATCAAATGAATTACACAATTCTACTAGTGAGATAACTTTGTTAGTGTAAAAACTGTATATAAAAATAATAATTAAGTGTAGTCATCACTTGGTGTGTGATCATAAAACCACTTTGACAATAAGGCACCTTTACATGCCAAATTTTATTTTATTTATAATTAATTTACACTTATTAATGATTAATTTAATTCCTTGGTAATAATAATTTGGGTCAACTGTGTTTTGTACATTTGGAAAACATTTGGCTTGACTTTTCTACGTATTATTATAATTGGTAATTTTAATTTTGCAAGGTTGGCTGGGTTTTTTCTTTATTTAGTTAGATAAAACATTTAGTTGGACTTTTGCAAAGATTCTATTTTATTGTTTTATATAATACTATGGCTATTTATTATTTTTATTTATTCAAAATACTCAATTGAATTGTTCTAATAAATAAATACTATTCAATTAATTATTGAAGATGTTATGTTTAGATTTGTTTTTTTAGATATATTATAATTTTAATAATGAGTTCAACCTCTCTTAGCGTCAGGTGTCCGTTTTGTCCGCGTTGTTTTGGTCCGCATGGACTTAAAGTCCACATCGGACGTTCACATAAAAGTGAACGCAGTAATGGCCTCGTACCCCCGCCACCGCTGCCGCTGTTGTCCTCGAACGCTGTGGCTGCTACGGTCAGCAACGTTCCGTCCCAATTTTGCCTTGACGATTTGGCTTTATTAAAGAAAACAGTGCGTGTTTTAAAACATGTACCAAAAGGGGCAAGGAATTTAGCGGCTGGTAAGATGTGCGATATGATTGAGATGTGTTTAGAGGAAAATGGTGTTAGGGAATGGTACTCTCTGCTTTCGTTCGCATATTCGGCATTAAGAACCCCTGACAGTTCTGCCCCAGGAAACTTGACGACCAAAGTTAAACGTCAAATAATCACAGAAGGCAGTTCACATTTTGATGACGTTGTGGAGCAGTCATCGTTCAAGTCATCCTCAGTGGGTAGAATTATTGAGTCCAAAGTTTTTGAGGGTGACTTGAGAGGGGCAGTCCGAGTTTTGATGTCAGAGGATGCAGTGGCGACCCCTGGCCCTGAAACTTTTGCATCTTTACAGGCAAAGCATCCAGCACCGTCTCGCCCGCTCGCGTTACCCCCGGCACCGGACGTTTCCACTGCTGCTTTAGCTGTTAATGTGGAGGATGTGGCGCAGGCCCTCAGCACATTTTATTATGGCTCTGCTGCAGGTTTAGATGGTCTACGTCCGGCCCACCTAAAGGAGCTGACGTCGAAATCGGCAGGTGATAACGGCCAACGTTTGCTTGGGTGCCTCACTAAACTATGCAATTTTCTGTTGAGTGGGCAGCTCAATTGTGAGGTGTGCCCGTATATGTACGGGGCGTCGCTGTGTGCTTTGTCGAAAAAGGATGGTGGCGTGAGGCCCATTGCGGTTGGAAGCACACTGCGTCGTTTGGTGGCAAAGTTGGGATGCCGCGCGGTCAAGGAAGATATGGCGTCTTACCTCCAGCCACATCAGCTTGGCTTTGGCACTCAGTTGGGGTGTGAGGCGGCCATTCACGCGACACGCAGTTTTGCAATGGACCCTGCCAATGAGGGTTGTATCATAGTAAAGCTTGATGTGCGAAATGCGTTTAACTCCGTGGAGAGGGATATACTTCTGAGCGAGGTACGCGAGCGGACTCCTTCCTTATATCCTTTCCTTTTCCAAGTTTACGAATCACCTTTAAATATATGGTACCTGGATGATGGTACCATAGGAGGAAAACCTGAAACAGTCGAGCGGGATCTTAAAACTCTGTTACCGCGATTGAAGGAAATCGGACTGGAAGTGAATGCGTCGAAGTGCGAGATCTTCTTCTGTGGAGTAACTTCTGCTTCTGGCTCTTTTCTTCCTCTTTTCTCTTCTTTACTCCCTGGTCTCAAAGAATTGTCTCCCAGAGACTTCTATTTGTTAGGATCTCCCATCTTTCTCAATGCTATCCCTGATGCAATCGAGACCAGGAGAAAACTCCTCTTGCTCGCTCGCGACCGCCTCAGGAACATCTCGGCTCACGTGGCCTTGGTTTTGCTGCGAATGTGTTTTGCCACTCCCAAGATAGTTTATCTCTTGCGGACATCACCGACGTGGATGTGTCCTGAAGATGTCTCAGCATTTGATGACACCTTGAAGGACACAGTCGAGACAATTTTAAATGTGTCTTTAAATGAACGGCAATGGCGTCAAGCAGCACTGCCAATTCGACACGGAGGGATAGGAGTACGCTGCGTGCATGACCTGGGTTTACCGACTTACCTTGCGTCGGCGCATGGGGTTGCGAACCTTGTTACTGATATTTTATCTTTTTATGGTAGCAGGGTGAGCATTCCCTTTGCGGAGGACGCTTTGTCGGCTTGGACTGCTTGCAATCCATCTGAGTCTCTTCCAGCCCATCCGGAGCGGCAAAGAGCTTGGGATGATGTAGGAGCCCGACGTATTTTACAGGAGTTGATTGCTGGGCATACCGGGGAAGATTTGGCCAGGTTAAAAGCCGTCTCACAGCCTGAATCCGGAGCTTGGCTTCATGCCCTTCCGTCTCCGCACTTAGGAACGCTACTCGACGGTGACTCAGTTCGTGTGGCGGTTGCCTTGCGCCTGGGCTGCGATGTGTGTGAGCAACATCAATGCATCTGCGGTTCCACGGTGGGTGCCAATGGCCACCATGCTCTGAGTTGCCGACGATGTGCGGGAAGATTTCCACGGCATCATGCATTGAATGATATCATCCGTCGGGCTTTAATTTCAGCTAATATTCCTTGCGTGCTGGAGCCTCCAGGTCTGTGCCGCTCAGATGGGAAAAGGCCCGACGGAATGACTCTGGTGCCGTGGGAAAAAGGTAGGTGCCTCCTGTGGGACGCGACATGCGTGAGCACTTTTGCGGCTTCGCATCTCTGTCACACAGTGAATTCGGCTGGTGCAGCGGCTGAAACTGCTGCTCGTGGAAAGCGGAACAAGTATTGTTCCGCTTGCTGTGGAGACGATGGGTTGTTGGGGTAGCGATGCCAGAAAATTTGTAATGGAAATCGGACGCCGGTTAAGAGAGAATGGAAGTGACCCTCGTGCCGGGTTGTTCCTGGCGCAACAGTTGTCCGTTGCCATACAACGAGGAAACGCGGCAAGTGTAATGGGGACTTTTGCGCCCGGTACAATTCGGGGAGGTCTTTTTGACGAATGTTTAAGATAGCACTAATTGTTTTTTTTTTTTTAAATTTTAGTTTAAGTTTGTGATGACAATTTATAGTAATAAAGTATAGGGTTTACTCCAAATGAAAATAACTTTCAAAAATTTCATTTGGATTTAATACTATATCTACATTAGCTTAGTTTACTGTCTTATTTTATACATTTTCTTACAATTTATCCTTAACACTTTTTTATATATCCACTGTAGTTCTTCGTTTCCTTACATGTTTCTTGCTTTATATTTATACTATGTTTGCGGATATATATTCACTATATATCGCACCATACTAATTATCTAACTCTTATTTCTCTTTATTACCAGTTTAGCTACTATTTCACAGTACTGCAGCAGATTTTTTCTTTTGTGCTTGTCTTTAATAAGGTCGCCAACTGTGTTCTTACTTATTTCACTTCCTAATAAATGCTCGTATTCATACCTTGTAGCTCCGTGGGTGGGGCATTCGAAAAGAATGTGCTCAACTGTTTCTTGTGTATTAGGATCACAGATGCATGCCGGATTCTCCTTGCACTTAAATCTGTTTAAGTATTCGGAGAATCCACCATGTCCTGTCATAACTTGAGTTATAACCGCGTTTAGTTTTATTTGTCTAACAGTTTTATAGGCGTTTATGGCACCCGGCAAGAAATTTTTTGTGACAGCGGCTGTCTCTCCAGAAGTGTACCTTTCGTTCCATTCATCAAGCGACTTCATACGAATCTGTCGCTTGACGAATGAGACGGGGCACAGGTCATAGCTGGGTTTGACTTTAGTTTTCTGGGCTGCCTCTTTTGCCAACTGATCGGCGCGTTCGTTGCCGTCTAGATCTGCATGTGCTTTGACATAAGACATAAGACATAAGACATAAGACATAAGACATCTGGTCTTTGGAGGATTATTTTTGTGGCTTCGCATATAGCGAGCAGTTCTGCCTGGTAAACCGTGCAGTACGGAGACAGCTTGAATTTGGCAGTCTTGGTTTCCGCTTCACCTTTTCAGATACATAAGGCTGCACCAACCAGGCCACCAATCTTGCTGCCATCCGTGAAAATCCGTACATCTTGCTGGTTGTTGATCTCTACTTCTTCACGATCCAACAGACATGTAAATTTGAGGCATACTTGTTCTGCTGGATGAGGTGCTTCGCTATATAAAGCGACTTTTTCTACTTCTCTATCCTTTAAATCTGGCCACGGCACTCCTCTCTTGACTTCGTATAGCGCCGCAGCTTCCTGGATTCGCAGATCTAGCGGAAGTATTCCAGCCAATATCAGTGCCGAATTGAGTGATACAGTTCTGTATGCCCTTGTGAGTTTTTGGGCAAAGCCCCTCTGGACAGCATTAAGTTGTTTTTGAATGCCAATTTTCTTTGTTGCTGGTGCCCAGGCACTGGCGGCATACATTATAATCGGTTCAACTGTGGCAGCATAAATAGTCCGAATAACATCGGGGTGGAGCCCCCAGCTAACCCTGGCGGCTCTGGACAGCTGTTTGTAGACGTTGACAGCCTTTTTGCAAACGTTTGTGGTGTGATTATTGAACGTCAATTTTTTGTCGATTGTGAGTCCCAGGAGTTTTATTTCTTCAGACATATCAATGTCTATCCCTCCCATTTTTAAGAGCGGTGTGTCATGTTTGAGCTTGTTGGTCATAAGCATTGCTTTGGTCTTTTGCGGTCCAAAATTGAGTTTGTTTCTGACACCCCACTGACGAATATAGGTAAGAGATGCGTTTGCCTGTTTCTGTACTGCCTGTGCCGTGTCGCCGTCTATCAATAGCACGACGTCATCGGCGAAGGCCTGGCAGTAATCGCCCCGTTTCTCCAGTTCCTTCAGCAAGGGGTCTAAGAGGAGGTTCCATAGGATAGGTCCCCCTATAGATCCCTGCACGCAACCCTTATTTGTTTCCCTTGCATGTTCTTCCCCACCGTATCTCACTCTAACTTTTCGATCCTGTAGGTAGCTATCTAGTATTCTCCTGATGTTAAGAGGACACCTTTCCTCGGCCAGTCTGACTCTGATAGCAGGCCACCAAGCATTGTCGAAGGCCCCCTCTATATCCAATGATATCATGGTGACCAGTTTTTTCTGTTGTATCTTTTGGTTGATGTGTTGTATCAGGTCGTAGAGGGAGTCCTCGGTGCTTTTTTGCGGTATGAAGCCGTACTGGCGAGTACTGAACCTGGGAAGCAAATGGTGTTTTAGCCTACCTACTATCATCTTCTCTACTATCTTTCCCATCACTGGGAGGAGCCCTATAGGTCTGTATGACTTAGGCTGCCTATAGTTATCTTTCCCCGGTTTCCTCAATACGACGACTGTGGCCTCCTTCCAGATTCTGGGAAAACAGTTTAAGTCAAGGCATTTGTTGGTTAGAGCGAGAAATAGGTTGGGGTCTTCCTGAATCGCTTGTAGGCAAATGTCAGCTGTAAGACCATCCGCTCCTGGCGCTTTTTTGGGGTTGAAGCTTGTTACCGCTGTTTTGAGTTCTACCATGGTAAATGGTGGATCATGGATATCAGCATGGTCCTCGCCATTTATTGTTTCGGATTTTTCTCTTATCCGCTTATGGTCTTCCCCATCATCCGCCTTTTGGTCCTCTGGGTAGAAGGTCTCTGCTAACAGTTTTGCTGAGTCCTTGAAATTGAGTTCTTGTTCATTTTTCACCAGTGGTATGTCTTCTGTCCTTTTTGTAGTCCGGCCGATTACCCTATAAATACCCTCCCACAATCCTTCTTTGTCCTGTTTCTCGCAAAAGAACTTCCAGCTCTCAGTCTGTGCGCTTGGTTTTCGTACTTTTCTTTGGCTTCTAGGTATTCTCTGATGACCTTTTCTTTTCGTACCGGTGCTGCGTTGCGGATACGTCGTTTTTTGGTGGCTACTTCTCTTTTGGACGTTTCCAGCTCAACGGACCACCATGGAAGTTTTAGTTTTTCAACTGACTTCTTTTTAGACAGGGTGTTGTTGCAGGTTTCTTGTATGGCGCCAGTGTATTCTGCTACGAAATTTTCTAAGTCACTTTTTGTATTGACATCCTGTAGTCGATCTACGGTGATATGTTTTTCTTCTTTTAACTGGTTCAGTTTCACATGAAACTGTCTCCAATTAGCCTTTTTCGTATTGTAACGTCTTGTAGTTCGAGTAATACTTGTGCCTTGTGTCTTTGAAAGTCGCAATTTGAAGGTCATTGTGTTGTGGTCCGAGGAGGTTATGTCATCAACTACTTTCCAACCCTCGATTAGGTGCAGCAGGTCAATAGAGCAAACGGTTATGTCCACATGGCTGGCGTATATCTGCCCCCCTCTTATAGTGTGAAAAGTTGGAGCGTTTCCTATATTTAATAACTGCAGACCCATCTCGTCCAACGTCCCAGCCATCTCAACTCCCCTATGGTCGATGACGTTGCTTCCCCACCAGATATTTTTGGCGTTACTATCGCCTCCAATTAGTAGATTGGCATGCCCTAGTTCTTCCTCAATGTTTTTTAACTGCTCCAAATATGGCTCTATCGGCTTATCAGGTTCAAAATAGAAGGATACTGCAATGATCCCCCAGTCACGTGTTTGAATTTTTACCACTACTATGTTCTCTGTCGTAAGCTTTGGGCACGGTATCACGTCCATATCGTAGTCAAAAACAGCTATCGCTGCTTTGACTGTATTTTCTCCCACTGTGCTCTGGTAGACCCTTGCTCCACTGTAGTGTTTCATGTTTTTCGTATTGCCTACATAGGGCTCCTGGAGCAATGCAAATGCGAATTTCCTTTTCTTTGCTTCTATCATTAGTTCATCAGTCGCTAGCTTCTTTTTTTGTAGGTTAGCTTGAGCTATGAAGTACAGTTTTTCTGATGGAGTGCTATCGTCATCGTTCTTTTGTTCCTTGTCGTTGCCCTTAACAGTAGGCTATTGTTGTGCGAGCGATTGCATCCCATTTCTTTCGAATTGGACATTCTTGGCTGAATGCTATATGGTCTGTTACTGATAGTTTTGCCTTTGTGCAGTTGCAGCATTTTGGCGGCAGCCCGATGTCTCTGTCTGGACACGAGGTCCACATATGGGGTCCGCCGCAATGACTGCATTTTTCCACTGTCTCTGTACATAGGCGCCTTCCGTGTCCATAGCCAAGGCACAACGAACACTGAACGAGCGGTGATTGGTCGTATACCCGTATGCGCTGCAGATCAATATGTACGCGCTCTGCTTCTGTGAGACGCTGCCATATTTGTGGGGACACTTGCAATATTACGTGACCTGCGTGTGGGTTTTTGCTTTTTTGTCGGTATTTTACTATTAGTCTTTGATCTTCTTTAGCTATATCGCCGATTAGGTGGTCATTTTGATTCCTCAGACAGGTTATGACGTCTTCGTCACTGTTGTAACTGAGCACGTCTTTGAGGATTATCAAAGGATCTTTATTCTTGACTTCCTCGACATGCAGGTTGCTTTCAACGCTCTGAAGCTTGTTTTTGACTTTGGCTAGTTCTTGTTTTGATCTGCAACCAATAATGACCTTTTGATCCCTTGCCTTACGTATTTTATCCACCTTTATTCCTTCTGCCTTTGCATTTACTACTGCTCGGATTTTTTTCACCACCTCACCGCTCGTGAAACCATCAGATGAAGATACCACGATGGAGTGGACTTGTGGCTTATTTTTCATTACTGTCTGTGCATACGTAACCTTGTGCTCAGTGGTTTGCATTATTTCTGGGAGCGACTTTATTTGGTCGGTAAGAGCCATAGTATGTATCTTGCATTCAGTCATAAGCTGTTTGTGGTCGCGTAGGTTTCCAATTAACGAGCTCATAAGCTCCGTAGCCTGGGATGCGATTGTCTCCACTTGATTACTTTGTGTCTCTTTAATCACCTCGCCCTTGTTTGTTGGTTCCTTACCCCTATTTCCTATCCTTTCCTTTCCTGATTCATCTGCGTATCTTCCTTCTGCTTTTTTCACAATTTCATAGAGTTCTTTTATGCACTCCGTTACTTTCTTTTTAATATCTCTTTTTATGTTTCCTGACAATTCCATTTGGCAGAGCGCCGTTGTCATTATGGTTTTTGCTTCCTCCGTAAGCGACTTCTTCTTCTGTTTATCTACTGTAATAGTTTTGTTTAGTGCTCCATGGCCAGGTGACTCCTTGGCCACTTCGCCAAAACTTTTTCGAGCTAATTCGAATACGGAAGGTCCAGCCTTCCCTGTCGATTCGCTTTTTTTAGGTGGTGTTGATTTTTGTTGCACCGTTTTTACGTCAGAGTTTTTTGTTCTGTCTGATGTAAACGGAGCTGTCGCCCTATTCTCTCTCGGTGATTTGGAGGAGTCACCCACGTCTGTTTTCCCTTTTTGGGGTGAATGGAACATTGTGTAGGTTTAATTGAACTAAAGTAAGTAAGTCTATGAACAGTAAAAAGAAAGATTAGAGGAACAAGTTCTGTAGTTTGGCCCAATAAGACCAACAATCGGTTTTGTACAAAGTACAAAGTCTATTCGAGTAATAAAAACAAAAATATAAACGCAAGAAATCAATAGTACTAATAATAATCTATCTGCACAGTTTTTCTTTTAATGTAAAAAGTCTATTAACTTCAAATACTAAAATTTAGAGTCCTTATGTAGAGCTTCCAGGATGCTGACTCTCATCAGCAAAAGTAAATAATAAAGGAAAAATTAACCCAATGAAGTTTTGTATTATACTAAAAATATTTATCTAAAAAATAAAATTTTAAAATTTTGAGACTCTATGTAGAGTCTTGATTGTACGGTCAGCTGATAGTACTCCCCGAGCCCTTTTCAATGACATCAATTACAGGCCTCTAGCCCAAAGGGTTCCGGAGATATCCCGAGTAAAATTTCCAGGTTTCAAAAAGAAAATGGCCGCTAAAAAGGTTTCAAAGCAATATCTCCGGAACGGCTCGGCCGAAACTGACCGTGTTTGGGTCTATATTGTTGAGCCCGACGAGGTCCATCCACCGAGACTAATTTCAGCGATGAAAATATTTTGATCCTGAAAGCTCCTGAAAAAAGTTTCACTTAATAGCTAGTGTCTAACTAGTGTCCACAAAGAAAACCCCAGCACTCTACGACCCCTGGTTCCGGAGATAATCGCATTAAGTTTTTTCAAAATGGCCGCCAGAAACGTCAAATTAAATTTTCAACCTGCAATATCTCAGGCTGTGTGGGTCGCAGAGAGCCCGCGTTTGGATCTTTAGTCAGAGCTTGGCTTGTTTCACCCTCTGAAACCAATTTCAGGACCCTGAAAATATTTGACTCCAAAGTTCCTGAAACCAAGTATAGAGATAGGTGAAAATCTCCTTAATTTAATTCCGAAAACAGAATTTAATTATGTCAACGGGTTCAAGAGCTTCCGTCAATTCAAAAAGTCAACTGACAGCTGTCAACTGTCAAACAGCATTTAAAAATGCCCGTATCCTCGCAACAAGATGTCGTATCGAGTCCGAAAAAACTATGTTTATGTTGGCTTGACCTACCTGATCTTCTGAAATAGGTTTCAGGCCCAAAAAACTTTCTAGGTCAAAAACGCCTGAAATAATTTTTATTTATTAAAACAAATGATATTATTCCCTCTAGTCAAAACCGCAGTGTCGTACCTAAAACGGTTTCTGAGATATCACAATTTTAAATTAGTTGAAAATTTAATTTAATTAATTGAAAAAGGTTTCAAAAGTCAAAATTGGCAAATTTAAGTATTTCTACGCCAAGTTTCGGCTTCAATAAGTCAAAATTGGTCATATAAACACAATGATATAATAAAAAATAAACATTTCCTATTTTTTTACGAATTACAGGTAAAAAACACATAAAAATCAATAACTCTGCAACTAATAAACCAATTTTTTTCCGATAAATATTAAAATTAGTCAAAAATAAGTGTTTTGCAGGATAAATTAAATGAAGAAATTTTGGACCATTATTTGGTACAAAAAATATTAAAATTATTTTTTTGTGGTTTTTTAATTGCTACACAAAAATGATACAACTTAAAATTTTGAAAATAATAACTTAAGGTCCTTTAATAAGCGCGCAGCAAACAGCAGTTGCAGAATTTGGATAAAAGTCTTTTCTTCACAGTTATAGGGGTAGAAAGTTTCAAAGTTTAAAATGTTGTAAAAATTAATATATTTGGAATAAAATTCTGGTCAAAGTTGCACTCGCCTTTTCTTGTAAGTGTCCAGGTTTATGCCAATTTCCAGGCTTCTATCTCCACTCCTTCCTGACCTCGTGCTCAACGAAACCACGTGCTTTTCCCCTTTACCCTTAAATAACTGTCAAGGGCGTGGCGGCCGGCTGGAACTGATGGTGGTAAAAGTTGTGTGAGGTGTAGGTCCACAGACTTCCAGCATAAAAACTTGGGGGTATAGGTCTTAATCGGGCAGCGCATGCGATTAAGTGATTTTTTCACACAGCACTTAACCTCTAAACAGAAGTTTATCACTAATAACTTGTTTGTCACTTTAGACCGGGTGGATTTGAGCACGGCACTTTATGCGGCGCAAGTTTCCGCAACGGACACTTCACTCTTTCAAATCGGAGCACTTAAACTAATAAAAACTATTTTTTTAGTGCGGAACGCGTGGAGTTTAGCTGCTTATAGTACGGCAGGCCGAGTGCAACTCGGGTTAGGTTAGGTTAGGTTAGGTTAGGTTAGGTTAGGTTTTTTTTTTTTTTTTTTTTTACATTAAATTGTCAGATAGTTTTTATTTTTATTTAACTTTGCGTTCTCCAAATCTTCTTACATCTAACATAATATATAATTTTTAATACATAGAATTAATTTAAATACCTACATATAGAAATATTTTCCTTTAAGCCCTATCATGTATTTTTTTTTTTTTTTTCATGCATTTTTTTTTTCTGTTAATTATTAGTCCATGCTTCCTTATCTTTGTATTATTGATTATTAAGTCAGCCGCGGATCCGGCCCTGTGTTTTGAGAGGTTAGAAATTTTTGAATGTTTTCCACTACCACTGCGTTACGGTGTTTTATCGCTGTTTTCAAGTTATAGTCCACGATTGTCCGAGTGCTCGCCTCCGCTGCGCGCCTGATAAAATTACCAATAGCGTCGTCACTTGCATCTGTGTAGTATATACAGCTGCCCGTGTGTCGTGATACTGCTACTACAGCATGTGAAACGCTGTCATGCAGTTGCAACTTTTTCGGCTTCGTCTGTATTATTACTACTGACTCGAATGTTAATCCCTGAGCTTCATGGATGGTTAAGATACGCGATCCTTCCCCGAAACCGAACCCCTCGTTTGTCAGGGATTCTTTCTCTGCTTGGGTGTGAACCAAGTACAGAGTCTGTGGAGGGGATTTGGGAATTTCTGAATTCGTGTATCTTTTTACTTTCAGGGAGTGAGTCTGGAGCTTGGACGAGAAGATACCATTGTACACTTCACTGAGGGCGTAGGCTACGTCCATCGGATTTCGATGGGTGCACAACAGTTCTTGGCTGATGGTGGCTATTAGGTTAGGGCGTTGATACCTGAGCAGAAACAGGTTTTCGCGATCAATGTAGGGCAGTTGATTGACGTCACCAATAAGAATGACCTCGCTGACTCCGGTTAATCGAGCAGCCATAACAATGGCCCCAAAGTGGTTCATGAGAGCCTCGTCAACTATTAGTCGACCCGCTGGCTCCTTGACTCCATTCACCAAAACTGAGGCCATTGTGCGCACTTTTTTGTTGGCTTCTGCTCCTATTCGGTGCGCTAGCTTTTCTTTGAGATCTTTGGCTGCCTCACAGGTGGTGGTGATTACGATATCACGTCCCACATCGAACTGCGAAACCACCCAGGTAGTCTTGCCGCACCCGGGGACTCCGTTAACCCATGTCACTTTAGGCACTTTCCATGCTTTCCAGGACTCTGATATGGTTTCCGCCATACTCAGAATTCTGTTGTCTAGCATGACTTTTGTGCATCGGGCTGTGACTACGATGGGATCGTTAAATGGGGCTTTGAACATTTGGAGTCCTGTTCTTTGGGATTCTTCCTCGTCTAAGGGCACAAAACCTTCCGTGGCATGGTACGCCGCCATGCACTTGCTCATTTTCCCTTCCAGGACTTCACAAGTGTTGTTGTTATAGATGGCGGCGTCTGCTTCTTCGAGCCTTATCTTCAACAAACCTTTGTTTTCCAGCTGGTAGGCCTGCATGATGTATCTACATGTCTCTAGGTTGACTTTACGAGACTCTTTTGTGATAGATAAGAACTCGATGAAAGCGTTCTGCATATGTTCCAGTGGTCCCGAGGCTAGTTGGAGGTTTGGAGGTTCTACTTGACCCATGTCTGCTCTTGTTCTTGCTCTCCGTGTATCGAGTCGTGGTTCAATGTGGGGTTTACTTAAGAAATGTTTGACTGCAGCCTGTTGTTTGTTTGCGAGGTTGTCCATTTTGCTTCTGATATGGTCCGGAACTCTTTTGAGAGCAGTGCTTAGCGCATTCACTATACCACTGGTTTTCTTTATGGTTTCCTTTTCCTTTTCTTTTATGGATTTTTCATTTTGAGATCTGGCTTCTATTTCCCTTGCTGATTTTTGCTGTAGACGTTCTGATCCACTAGCGGCGTTTGAGAAACTTGGTGCTTTATCCCTGCTGTTGTGGGTATCTGTTGCATCTCTTCGTGCCTTTAGAAAACTTAGGTCTTCACCTCTGTTTTCGTATACGACTACCTCATGATTTTCTGAGGCTTTGAGACAACCAAGTAGGTCAGATGTTTCACCTTTGTTGTACTCCACCGCCATGGCGTCTACGCTTATAATACGAGGCTTGTGATCATTCCCAGCCTCTCCAATTTTAGCTAGCAATGAGCATGCCTGAGTGAATGGGGTTGTTTCATTTTCATCCCATTCCAATAGTAAGATCGTCTTGTTTTTTGATCTTACGAGCCTGCCTTGCTGATCGGCTACCCTTATTATAGGCATTGCGGTGAATGTTTTTCGCTTCATGCTCGTTTTGCTTGTGCTGCCATTGAGCAAGCTGGCTAGGCCGGGTGAAAGTGCCACTCGATTGCGTGGCCTCGCATTGCAGAAGCTTATACCCAGTCTCTCTTTGTTGCTGTCCATAAAAAGTGCCACAATTTTAGTACGGATACCTGGCTTACCACACTCACCATGAGTTATTAGATGATGTATTGTAAAAGCGTGAGAATCAACAATTGAGCGATCATCGCTAGGCCTTATAGTGGTAGCACTGCCCTGTTCTGTGCTAGTTGTGGTAACTGCGGTTTGGGTTGAAACAGGTTCCATCGTCCGGGTCCCTTGTGGCAACTGAGGATTTGGGGTACTCGTGCTGTTGCGTTCAGCTGCTGAGCGGAAGATGTTTTCCGCAAATTTTAGGAAGTGAGGTCTTTTTTGTTCGTCTGCTATGATGTTTCGAAGCTCCGATTTCACCAAATTGGTATCCATCAGAGCCTCTACGTCCAGGCGAGCTGCTGCGTAGCGAGGACAGTCGGTGATTAAGTGCCATACGGTTTCTGCGCAGTCTGGATCGCACTCACATGCGGGGCTTTCTTTCAGTTTGAATCGGTGGAGGTATTCGGCTATCCCACCATGTCCTGTCAGTAGTTGTACTTGGATAGGTGTCCATTTTATCATCCTCGATAACCGATATGCCTTTTCGACATCCGGGAGAAATTCTTTGGTTACCGACCCTGTACTGGAAGTTGTGTACCTATCTTGCCATTTCCGGACAGACTCTTCGCGGATCTTTCCTTTGATATGGGACAGGGGGATTCTGTCGTAGTCATGGGCTGTTCCGTGGATTGCCGCTGTTTTGGCGAGTTCATCGGCTCTTTCGTTTCCAGCGGTTCCTACATGTGCCCTTAACCAGAATAGTTTAACCTCTCTTCCTGCTGCTCTGATTTCTTTCACGTTCTCCTTGATCACTTTTGCTAGAGGGTGACTTGCTTTGGGATTTCTAAGTAGGTCGAGTGAAGATCTGGAGTCACTCAGTATGTTGATTGTTTGTGCCGTATTAGATTTCACCTTTTGAGTCGCCCTGTACAGCGCATAGAGCTCCGATTGGAAAACAGTGCAGGTTGGATGCAAACTGAAAGTGCTGAAGTCAGTCTCTCTTCCGTCTTCCCACCAAGTAAGGGCAGCTCCTACTTTCCCTTCAATCTTGCTGCCGTCGGTATATATTTGGGGACCAATAACCTGGTGGTTGTCAAGAGTTTCTGCACTTGTGTCTTCAAGCAGGCCATATTCCGTGTGTACGAGTGTGGATGGATGGGGTTGACCCAGATAACTTACGATCTTTTCAAGTTGACTGTTTGGTGGTAAGTAGTCTTGTGAGATGCCCCTCTTGATTCTGTACAAGTTTGATACCTCTTGTATTCTCAAGTCCAGAGGGAGCAGTCCCGACAGAACGAGAGCTGATGTGAGTGACACTGTCCGATATGCTTTACAGATTTTTTGTGCAAATCCTCGTTGTATTGAGTTAAGTTGTTTTTTAATGATTTCCATTTCTGTAGCCTGTGACCAGGCGCAAGACCCGTAAGTCATTATCGGTTCAATGACAGCTACATATATGGTTCTGGTGATCTCGCTGTTAAGACCCCACGTTACCTTTGCAGCGCACGCAAGTTGTTTGTATATATCCGCAGCTTTTTTGCATGAAGCGGTCACGTGCGATTTGAACGTGAGTCTGTTGTCGATTATTAAGCCAAGCAATTTTATCTCTTTCACGAGATTTAGCCTTATTCCAGCCATGTAGAAGATTGGGGTTTCATACTTCAGCTTCTTGGTAATAAGCATCGCATTTGTTTTATGCGGTGCAAACTTCAGCTTATTCTGATTCCCCCAATCCACCACATTGTCTAGGGTTGTATTGACTGCTTGCTCCAGGCTGTTTACTAATCGTCCGGAGAACACCAGCACCACGTCGTCCGCGAAAGCTTGGCAATAAACATCGTCCTCTGTCAGCTTTTGAAGCAACGAGTCTAGGATTATATTCCAGAAAGTTGGTCCTGCAATGGATCCTTGGACGCAACCTTTTGTAGTTTCCTTCTCGTATGCTTCTCTAGCGTAGTTAACCTTGATCTTACGGTCACTGAGGTATGAGCCTATGAGCCTGTAGATATTTTTGGGACAACCTTTATTCTGTAGCTGTCTTTTTAGAACTGGCCACCATGCGTTATCGAAGGCACCCTCTATGTCCAAAGAGATCATAATGACAATATTTTTGTTTGTGACCTCTGACTGTATGTGTTTTATTAAGTCACAGAGAGCGTCCTCGGTTCCGCGTTGTGGCATGAAACCGTATTGCTTTTCGTTCAGTTTTGGGAGAATGTGCCATTGAATTCGACCGACCATCAGCTTCTCCACAATTTTTCCTATAACTGACAGAAGACCTATCGGTCTATAAGACTTTGGATGGGTATAGTCATCTTTGCCTGGTTTACGGAGTATGACTACGTGGGCTATTTTCCACTGCTTGGGGAAATGGTTTAGTGATAGACACTTGTTGGTTATCTCCATAAACACCTCTTTTTGACTTCGGATTGCTGCTGAACAGATGTCCGCAGTCAGCCCATCGGGACCTGGGGCTTTTTTGGGATTAAGTGTCTGAAGCACCAGTTCCAGTTCCGCTTTTGTAAAAGGTGGGTCGTTTTCTGGCAAAGTTTCTATAGGGTAATTTTCTGTCTGTCTTCGGATTTCTTTGTGGTTTAATTGGTCTGTCGTTGGGGAGTCGTCGGGGTAGAAAGTTTTGGCTAAGAGTTCTGCTGATTGTTGTGGTGTTAGGGTGGTACCATCTGTACCTCGCAAGAGCATATCGTCTTGTCTTCTTGAGGTTTCTCTGATAACCCTATAGATTTTGTCCCACATGCTTTCTCTTTCTTGGGTCGTGCAGAATTCTTTCCAGCTTTCCGTTTGGGCTTTGTCTGCTTGAGAAACATAGTTTGATTTTGCCTGAAGATATTCGTCTATGACGTGTTGTCTTCGGCAGGGAGCTGCATTTTTTATCCTTCTCTTTTTTCGCAAGACTTCCTTCTTGGCTGCATCGAGAGAACTTGACCACCACGGGGGTCTTGGTTCGCTTTTCCATTGGCCTGATTTTGGTATGGTTTTCTCGCAGGCTTTGTGAATGGATTCTGTGTAGCTTTCTACCACGTTTTCAAGTTCTTCTGGGGTTTGAAGTTCTCTGATTGAGCCAGGAGTGATGTTTTTTCCGGCCAAAATTGAGCTGAAGAACGTTACAAATTCCGGCCACTTAGCCTTCTTGGTGTTATAAATGCGCGTTGTTATTGGCCGAATAATTGGAAGGGCCTCTTCGATGCGCAATGTGAAGGTGATGGCGTTGTGGTCTGATGTTATGAGACTTTTGTCAACTCTCCAATTCTCTATCTTGCCCAGCAGAGACTGACTGCATGTAGTTACGTCTACGACGCTCTTGTAAAGTTTCCCTCTCCTGACTGTCTCGAAAGTTGGTGTATCTCCGATGTTAAGGATATGAAGATTTACTTCATTGAGAAATGCGTTGTACTCAGTCCCTCGCGGGTCTTCGGATTTACTACCCCACCATGGACTCCAGGCATTTACATCTCCCGCAACTATGATATGTGATGTGTGTAGTTTTTCGCAGACTGCTTTTATTCTCAACAGATAAGGTAGAATGTCTTCTTCCCCGTCCAAGTAGATTGATACTACTCCTAGTCTCAGGCTACCTCCTACCAGAAGAACGGCTGCTTCGGTCTCGGAAACCAATTGAGGGTCATGTATTACCTGGAACTGGTCTCCGAAAACTATTACAGCTGCTTTAACTGGGGTCCGGCGATTAAGGGTGCATTGGATAACTTTGGTACCCAGGTGTTCTTTGACGGTGCCCTTTTTGCCGACATATGGTTCTTGGACAATGGCAAATGAAGCTCCCTTGTCTTTTGCCGCTTGGAGTAGTTCTGCCGTTGCTAGTTTGGAGCGTTGTAAATTGGCTTGGATGATTTTCAAACCTGTTTTGTCTACTTGTGGGGTAGAGCTTCCATGGTTTACAGAGCCCTCAGCAATAAGATAGTCGAGATCGTGCTATAGCATCCCATTTATGCCTCTCTCTACACTCGTTGCTGAAGGCATTGTGCGCCATATCCGCTCCTGTTACCTGTTTGTCGGAGCAGTTTTTGCATTTCGGAGCAATTCCTTCCAATCTTTTCTTACACTTTTCCCATGTGTGGGCTTCACCACAGTAGCTACACAAGTCTTCTTTCTCCTTACATATAGCTTTTGTGTGCCCGAAGCCCAGACATTTAGTGCACTGAATGAGAGGGGAGTGGTCCATGATTGGTCGTCTTTGGAGACCGATGTAGATCTTTTCTGCTTCTACGAAACGTTTGTGCAAGATTGGCGATAATTCTACCACTGGATGGCATTCGTGCTGGTTTCTGGCCCTCTTTCTGTATCTGACTTTCAAAGTTGTTTCCTTTAAGTTGACGCCTTGTAAAAGATGTTTATTTTGAGATAGTAGATTTTCGACTATCTCTGCGTCTGTGTGGTAGGACAACACATCTTTGATGATGGCCAGAGGGTTACCTGCTTTTGCTACTTCAGCCTTGAGATTTTTATTTAGGCTAACTCGTCTTTTGACGAGGTTGAGGTCCTCGTTAGATCCACAGCAGAGTACCACCTTTTGGTTTCGGGCCTTTCGTACCCTGTCTACCTTAGCTCCAGTTGTTTTTGTATCTAATGCATCCCTGATTTTTTCAATGAGATTGTCCCCTGTGTGTTTTGGATCATTTGAGGAAACAATCAGGGTATGGTTTGGTCTTGGAGTTTGAGTTTTCATGGTGACTTGGGCATATGTTTGGGGCTTTGGTTTGGTCTTATTGAGCCCTTGTGCTTTTGCCAACTCAGACTCCAGACTGGGAGCGGTATGTTGTTGAGGTAGAATATCTTTTTGTGATCTTATAGTTCGCAATTCTGACGACACTGCCTCTAAGCGCTCATTGATGGGCTGAAGGTCTTCTTTAATGCTGAATTGTATTGGTTCCTGAGTCTTGATTGTTTCAGGTATTCGCTGGTTTAATTTGGTTAAAAGATCTTTAATTTCAGAAAGCTCATGTTGATCGCCTTGCTCAGAAGAAGGGGGAGTTTGCTCTAGATGGGCTAGAGTTTCATTCGTTTTTCCAAGAACTTCTTCCGTTCTAGCTTGAGTCCTCCCTTGTTCTCTCCTTAGCTCATCGAGTTGGCTAGAAATGTTTTCGACACTAGATTTAATTTTGGCAATTTCATGCTTCGAGTGGTCGACTACACCTCCGCCCGTTCCGGTGTTTCCTTGTGTTGAAATGAGCTTTCGGATTAATTGCTCCTGATCTTTCAGCCTGATTGTTGACTCTTTGATAAGTTTGTGGGGTTCCTGTGTCTCAAATGCTAGCCACGATCTTATTTCTTCAGTTCTTTTGAGAAGCTCTGCGCTACTTTTTTGGGAGTCAAAGAGGGCTTTGGTCAGTTCTGCGACTTTTTTATTGTGAGCCCGTTCTACTCGCATTAACTCTGTTGCGTTTCTAGATCTCTCCTTTTCCAGATTGAATTTATGTCTGGATCTGGAATCGGAAAGAGCCAGCACCGTCTCGTAGAGCGACTGCAAGCATTCAAGAGCTGTTGTTTTGCACTCCCTCTTCATATTACCGGCTGTTTCCAGAGCATTTTTACCAAGCAACAGCATTTCATTTGCATGTTTCGAGGCTAAATCCATCTCTACACCGGTCCGTTTGGTGGATGTCAGAAGCATACTAAGACGGCCCGAGTCTAACCTTTCCAAAACCCCAGAGTCGAGTGTGGAAGCATCAGATGATTCATCATCCGATATTATTGGGCGTGGTGAAAGATCGCATTTTGCTGCCCAATCAGTTATTCTCACGGCTGGAACGAAAGCAGAGGATTCAGATTGGGTCGATATCTCACTTACTACGGAGCTGGCTGGACTATGTTCAACTGTTGCCTCTTCGGTGTCCGTTTTTGAACCTCTTTCCGAAGAAAGAGCAAAGGCCGAGGCCTTTGGTGGATTTGTCGTCTGCGGTGATGATGCCTGAGGTCTCTGTTTTCTTTCCGGACGCGGTGGTGGTGGTGGTAATGGAGAGTCCTCGGATTTGGTAGACTTTGCTTTAGTGACTTTTGTTAGTACCTTTTCGCGCAGTGATCGTGATGACTTTTGCGTTAATATTGGTCGAGTCTCTTTTTGCAAAGCTAGGGCCGCTTCCGCGGATGGCTTGCGAGAATTGCCTTTGTATGACATTTTTTTTTTTTTTTTTAATATATATATATAGGCTAAGGACTGTTTTTACTTATTATTATTATGTTTGTTGATGTCCTTCTGATGACTGGAGTACGACTTAGTTGCGCGTGGGTGGTCTGTTTGCTAAATTGTAACTTTGCGTTGATGATTGCGGCAGGATTGTCAGGTTGTTCTCTGTGGGGTCCAAACTAAGATTCCCGAAAACTGTAGGGGCGGTGCACCTGGGGTCGTTCCGCTGAGTACAATGAGCCCAAACTCGGGGGGTCTATTCACTTGATGGTGGTGGTGGGTCAGGTCCAAGTGTATTCCCGGAAATTTCAGATTTTTATCCTGATTCCCGTAACACTATAGGACTGAATCGCTTGGTCTCCTTTCCCTGAGCAAAACGAGCCCAAACTCGATGTGTCTATTCTTCCTGGTTCCGCTGATACAGTTTGCGGGGGTAAGGTAGGTCTAAGGGGTGGGAGGGATAGGGTGGAAGAAGTCCTGTAAAACTCGTGATGGTGCGATGATGTTTTGTCTTCAAGTTCGGGACTTAATTGGGGCGGTGAGTCACTTTCCAATATTCCCGGAATTTTCCAGAGTTCTTATCCTGAATCCCGAAAAACAGTAGGGGTGAATCGCTGGGATTCCTTGTCTTGATTGAAATAAGCCCAAACTCGGGATGTCTATTCCTTCTGGATGCAGAGTTACAGCTCGCGGGGGTGAGGTAATTAATAGGGGGAGGGGGAGGGGGAAGTTTCATGTGTCAACTTTTGTCTAGAGGAGAGGGGGTGTACTGATGGGGGGGGGTATCCTGACGATGATCTGGTGGACGAGTGAGAAGTCTTCAGCTTGGATCGGGCGGAGTCTTCGAGCCGTCTGCGGAGTCGCCAGCGCGGTCCGTTGGCGTAAATTACGTCACGCCTCGTGTCGCTTGAAGCTAAAACTAGGTTACACGCGCCGGCCACGGACAGTTTAGTGGTTTCTTCGGAACCCTATAACTCCTTTATGTGTGGGCCGATTTTGACAAAATTGGTGTCAATGAACAGGTCTTTTGAAGACAAACACGATGGTGTAGTTATTTAGCTTCTAGCACTAACCTCGTTGATGGTATTAGTCCCCAAAATCCCGATGTTCCTGTTTTCTGGATGCAATGAAGTACACACTTGCCCACACGAATCCTGGTGAGATGAACACTTTATCACAATTTCGCAACACTTTTTCGCGCTTAGCTCCGTTTTTCGAATTTTTAGCGATTTTTTTCGTGGAGCTAATAGTGATCTTGAACGCTGTTCGGTCGGTACTCGGGTTAGGTTAGGTTAGGTTAGGTTAGGTTAGGTTAGGTTAGGTTAGGTTAGGTTAGGTTAGGTTAGGTTAGGTTAGGTTAGGTTAGGTTTTTTTTTTTTTTTTTTTTTTAGACTAAACCTAAAGAAAATCAGCAAATGGAGGAAAATCCATCATGGACACCTGGGAATGGAGCCCAGGTAGTGCCGGACTCTTACCGGCTAAAAACCCCCATTTGCCGCTTCTTCCTAGGTCTTAAAATTAATACACCACAGACATAAGGTCCGTGCCTTTGAAAGAGTTACATTAAATTGTCAGATAGTTTTTTATTTTTATTAAACTTTGCGTTCTCCAAATCTTCTTACATCTAACATAATATATAATTTTTAATACATAGAATTAATTTAAATACCTACATATTGAAATATTATCCTTTAAGCCCTATAATGTTTTTTTTTTTTTTTTTTTTTTTTTTTTCATGCATTTTTTTATTTTTTCTGTTAATTATTAGTCCATGCTTCCTTATCTTTGTATTATTGATTATTAAGTCAGCCGCGGATCCGGCCCTGTGTTTTGAGAGGTTAGAAGTTTTTTAATGTTTTCCACTACCACTGCGTTACGGTGTTTTATCGCTGTTTTCAAGTTATAGTCCACGATTGTCCGAGTGCTCGCCTCCGCTGCGCGCCTGATAAAATTACCAATAGCGTCGTCACTTGCATCTGTGTAGTATATACAGCTGCCCGTGTGTCGTGATACTGCTACTACAGCATGTGAGTGTTAGGTTAGGTTAGGTTAGGTTAGGTTAGGTTAGGTTAGGTTAGGTTAGGTTAGGTTAGGTTAGGTTTTTTTTTTTTTTTTTTTATGTATGTTCGGCTGACAATCCTCTGACAATGGTCAGAGACTTTTTTCAACTAAACTTGGACTTCACGGCTATATAACGTTTTTACTGTCTATAATCGTCTGGTTGGCACAGGACTCCGGATTTTCGTACGGGAGTCCTGCGGTTGCATACAGTTTAGTTGGTAAGGAGTTGTAGGAAGCAAGGTAAGTAAATAAGCATGACACGTAGTTTCGGTATCTGTTTTTTTTTTTTTTTCCTTTTTTTTTTTTTTATTATATGTTTATGTATTGTTTACCATGGTTTTTTTTAATTTTTTTTTTTTATTAGATCTTTTTTTTTTTTTTTTTTTTTTTTTTTTTTATGCTTATACACGTTTATAAGTTATATATTTATATCAATTATAAAATACACTTATAACTATTTCTTATTCCTATTTATTTTTACTACATTATTATTGATTAAATCTGAGTTGCTCTACATATGCGATCTTAATTTTATAACACATCTTATCTATGCATATTTCTTATACTCAGTATATTAAACATACATAGTAATCTATTTAGTCTTATTCCTATTAATTAAGTCTAATGCAACATATTTACAGAAATTAATGAATTTACATCGGCTTGCTTTGTTTGCTAAGTGTTCATGTAGATTATTTTTCACTAGCTTTAGACCTGTCTCTATCTCTAAAGTAAAGCGTCTAAGGTCATACTTAGGGCACTCAACTATCCCATGTATGATAGATTCGTCAACTGTTGGGTCACAGACACAAGCACCACTATCCTTCAACTTAAATCGATGAAGGTACTGTCCAAATCCACCGTGCCCGGTTATCACTTGAACTAGGATCGGATCCAGGTTTAGCTTAGGGAGGAGTTTATATGCAACTACTGCATTTGGCATGAATAACTTAGTTATTTCGGCTGTTGTTTGTTTGGTGTACCTTTCGTTCCAAACCTGCAGGGTGGCTTCCCGAATCGTTCTCTTGATGAATGATATTGGGCACGCATCATAATCGGGTGAGGTCTTTTTATATAACGCGGCTTGTTTTGCCAATGTGTCCGCGCGTTCGTTGCCTTCTGTTCCCACATGGGCTCGTATCCAGAAGAAGCGTATTTGTTTTCCCTGCAGGGTCAATTTGGTCATGTTTTCTTTTATTTTGAAAGCCATTGGGTGAAAGTTTTCCCTAGCCTTAAGGAGTTCCAGAGCAGACCTCGAGTCACTGAATATACTGGTTTTTATTTCGTTCTTTTTCAGGACTATGTTCGTAGCTTCTAGCAGCGCCAGCATTTCTGCCTGGAAAACAGTACAATGAGGTTCCAATTTGAGCTTTTTGCTCTGTATCTCTTTGCCATCCCTCCAAACTGTCACTGCTGCTCCTACCTTATTGGAGATCTTACTTCCATCGGTAAAGATGAGTTGTCCCGAAGTGTCCTCAGTATTTTCTGGCAAGATATTTTCCAAAAGTTGAAAGTCTATGTCAGCTTCTCTGGCTGGGTGTGGTGCCTGTAAGTAACAGACCTTTTGCTCCACCTCTCTGTCTCCCAAAATTTCCTGTGCTCTTCCTCGCCTTGCTTCGTACAATTTTGCGTTTTCTTGGATGCGCAAGTCCAGTGGCAAAAGGCCGGACAAGATCAAAGCCGCGTTAAGTGAAACCGTCCTGTAGGACTTACAAATTTTCTGGGCAAATCCTCTCTGGACCACATTTAGGTGCTTTTGGATGGAAATCTTTTTTGTTGAGTTTGCCCATACGCTCGCTGCATACATAATTATCGGCTCGATAACAGCCACGTAGATAGTTCTGATGATCTCCGGTCTGACACCCCATGATATCTTTGCTGCGCGGATGAGTTGTTTATATAAGCTAGTTGCTTTCCGACACACGTGTGTAACATGTGGTTCAAAAGTAAGTTTGTGGTCGATTATCAATCCTAGTATTTTCATTTGTTCTACCATCTCTATTATCGTGCCATTCATGTGTATTCTGGGCATATCAAACTTTAGTTTTTTGGTCAGCAGCATGGCGTTGGTTTTATTTGCCGCAAATTTCAATTTGTTTTTCCTCCCCCAATCACTTATATGAGCTAGTGTCGGTGCTGCTTTCCTTTCAATTTCCAAAGCTGTAGATCCGGAGAACACCAAAACTATGTCATCCGCGAAAGCTTGCACGTACGTTCCCTCCGATTCTAGTTCATCGAGCAGAGGATCAAGGAGCACATTCCAGAAGGTAGGCCCTCCTATTGAACCCTGAACACATCCCTTTGTGGTGGGCTTTTTCGCTGTGTGTCCCAAGTAATGCACTGTTACCGTTCTGCCGCTAAGGTAGTCTTCAACTAAGGCTCTCAGATTTAGTGGTACTCTCTTTTCCAAAAGTCTATATTTTACAGCCGGCCACCAAGCGCTGTCGAAGGCCCCCTCTATGTCCAGCGAAACAATTACGCATATTTGCTTTTTAGCTATGCTTTTGTTCACGTGCTGGATTAGGTCATAGAGGGAGTCCTCGGTGCAGCTCTGGGGGACAAATCCGTACTGTCTCGGGTTTGCTTTGGGCAATATATGCCAGCGGATCCGTTTCACGAGCAGTTTTTCCAGCATTTTGCCCAGGATAGAGAGCAAACCGATTGGTCGGTATGATTTTGGCCTTGTATATTCATCCTTCCCCGGCTTTCTAAGGACCACTACTGCTGCTTCTTTCCACTGAGTCGGAAAGCACGACAGCTCTAGGCATTTATTTACCAGAGCCAAAAAGACGTCCTCGTCTGTGGTAATTGCTGCCGCGCATATATCTGCCGTGAATCCGTCAGGACCCGGAGCCTTTTTTGGGTTAAAACTCTTGACGACGTGCTTTAACTCTGTTCTTGTAAATGGCGGATCCATTCCGTCTTCCGGCTGCTTCTGTCCAATACGTTCCGCTAATAATCGAGTCTCTGTATGATCGGCGTTATCGTCTGTCACTACATCATCCGGAAAGAATGATGATGCCAGAAGTTTCACCGACCCTTCCGGACTTAGCGTGACTCCGTTTTCTACCAAAGCCTGGTCCTCGTGGCATGCAGATGTTCTTCCTATCACTCGGTAAATACCGTCCCACATGCTTTCCGTGGTTTGTTTTGTACAAAACTCTTTCCAGCTAGCAGTCTGAGCGTCAATTGCTTTCTCTTCGTACTGACTGAGTGCCTCCAAGTATTGTTTGACTACATAGCTTTTCCGCCCCGGCGCTGCACATCTTATCCTTCGCTTTTTGGTCACCATATCTCTTTTCAAGACCTCAACCTCTTCAGTCCACCACGGAAATTTATATTTTGTTTTAGGTTTTTTCTTTGGAATCGTGTTATCACAACTATTTTCAATACATTTTTTGTATTTTATAATAATTTCTTCCAGTTCTGTTGTCGTTTGAATGTGTTCTATTTCCGTTTTTGAGATGTTATTTTTCGTTAGTTCAGTAGTAAAGTAAGATTTAAACTCGGTCCAATTTGCTTTTTTTGTATTAAATTTCCGGGTGGTGCTTTGGGTCACGGCATTCACTGGTCTTGTAAGCCTTATCGAGAAAGTTATGGCATTGTGGTCAGAGCTAGTAAATCCCGCGTCCACCTGCCAGTTTTCAATAAGATGAAGCATTTCGATGGTACAAGTGGTGATGTCGACATGGCTTTTATATTCCTGTTCTCCTCTGAATGTGTGGAAGGTCGGAGTAATGCCCTCATTTAAAACGTGAAAATTTATTTCATCGAGTGCTCCGGCCAAAACCTCCCCTCTTTCATTTGTTGATACGCTGCCCCACCAAGTGTTCCAGGCATTACTATCTCCGGCTATTATAATTCGGGTATTTTTCAGGTTTGCCACAATTTTCTTAATTTGTTCAATGTAGGGTTCGATTGGTAGAGTATCCTCAAAGTACATGGATATGATCGTAATTTCCCACATTTCACATTTTAGGGTGGCAACAGTGATGTTTTCTGTTTGGATCATTGGATCAGCGACAATTTCAATTCCATCGTCGAAAACAATTATCGCCGACTTGACGGACTTCGCTCTATTTTGTTCCTTTTGTATTATTCGAATACCCGGATATGATCTCATCTTATCCCCTGTTGTTCCAACATACGGTTCTTGGACGGCAGCGAAAGCAATTTTCCTGTTTTGAGCCTCGATGAACAGTTCCTGGGTAGCGAGTTTTTTTCTTTGTAGATTGGCTTGTACTACTTTAATGCTTTGGGTTTGACTCTCGATTACCTGCTCACATGTGTTGGTGCCCTTAGCAATATGCTACGCTGGATCTTGCTATTGTGTCCCATTTTCGGCGGATTGGGCAGTCAGAATCAAATGCATTGTGTTGCATATTTTGCATATCTGCCTTCTTACAATTCTTGCAACTTGGTGCCTCCCCAAGTGTCACAAGAGGACATGTAGACCGCAAGTGTGGACCACCGCAGTGGGAGCACAGATCTTCGGCTTCGGTACACCACCTCCTGCCATGCCCAAACTCCAAACATTTGGTACACTGCACAAGCGGTGACTGGTCCATAACTATAACTCGTTGCAGGTCCACATGAATCCGACCCGCTCCCGTGAGCCTCCGCCAGACTGTGGGTGAGACCTGCAGGATGACGTGCGCCAAGTGCGGGTTTCTTGTTTTCTTGCGGTATTTTGCTTTAATCCGCATATCATCGTGGGTTAGATCTCTCAATAAATGGGCATTTTGGATTTTTATAGCTTCACAGATCTCTTCGTCCGTATTTACGGATAAGACGTCCTTTATGAGAATGAGAGGATCTTTGTTCTTAACTTCCTCTATTTCCAATCCGTTCTTGGAAGTTCTGATTTTATCCGTTACCTTTTCGAGCTCTTCTTTACTGCAGCAACCAATTATAACTTTCTGATCCTTTGCCTTTCTGATTTTTTCTACTCTTAAGCCGTTAGTTTTAGCATTTACGGCAGTTCTAATTTTGTCGATTACCGTGTTTCCGGTGTCAGCTTCGTCTGAGGATGAAATTATGACCGAGTGTAGATTTTCGGGTAGCTTTGGACTCGTCGAATGCGGTTTTTTAAGTATATCGGCATATGATGTGTTTTTCTCAAACTCAAGAGTGTTGTGCAGAGCATCTATTTTAGTATCCATCTTCGCCAGTTGGTTCTTATTTTCGATGATGGTGTCAAGTTTTTCTGCAAATTTGCTTTCGAGTTTACCTACTAAGTCCATTTTCTCAGAAAGCATCAGAGTATGCTTTTTACACTCTTCTAGCGTAATCTGGTGTTCCTGTATCTTAATAATGAGCTCGGTCATTTTGTCATTATTTTCAATGGGTTTTACAGCCACTCCCTTATCCTTATCTGTATTTTCTTTTCTTAGTTTATCTTCAGCCTCTTTGATCGGATGACTGCTTTTTGCGTCCCGATATCTCGCCTCTGATTTCTTTACCACTGCGTAAAGTTCTTTAATGATTTGGGTGACTTTGGTTTTTATCGTGTTTTTAATATTTCCAGATAGTTCCATTTGGGCTAAGGCCGTAGTCATAAGGTCTTTTGCTTCTTCCTCTAATGTCTTTGTTTTGACCGTGACAGTTTTGTTTAAAACATCTTTTGGATAAGGCTGCAGTCGGTCTCTTTCACCAAAACTCCTTCGAGCCTGCTCAACCAAGGACGGTGGCTTGGTTCCAGTGCCTCCTGGTGATTTAGCGGTATTTGTCGACAAATCACCTGAGGTGCTTGGTTTCGGAGAATGAAACATTTTATTAGATAGGGGTGGTTGTCAAATTTAGATCTATCCTAATTGCTAAGATTGTATAAGTTGTATACAGTCAATAACCAATAGTCAATTGTGTACTAAAGTACACCGTCTATTTTATTACCTTATAAATAAATAAGGTAAAGAAAATGATCTTAAAAATAAAATAAAGAACAAACAAGCTATAGGAAGCAAACAAAACAAACACAATAAAAATAATAATAAAAAAAAAAAAAAAAAACAAGAGTAGAGAAGATTATCTTAAAATTAAGTCCTATCAATATAAAGCAGTCGCAAAAAAGATTTTCTTTTACCTCTACCTTCTGAACTGCTCAAGTTATGCCCAGAAACAAAAGTGACTCTATGTAGAGTCACGTCTTCTCATTAATAGAATAGTGCGCACAGAGCCCTCTCAGATGACACCAATCTCGGTGTTCTAAGACCAGTGGTTACGGAGCTACTTACGTTTGAAAATACTCGTACGGACTCGTACGAAGACGTACTTTGGTGATAACTCCGCAACCAGTGGTCCGATTTTGACGGGATCCGGACTCAAGCCTAACGCTGGTGAAGGTCTACCTGACTGGCCTCCTTTCAGGTCCTGAAATTTTCAGTGCCTGAAAGTGGCTGAAAACAGTCTCTGCCTCTGCAGAAGGTCGAGCAATGGACTTCAGTCCAAACCACGTTTCTCTGCGACCCCGGGATCTAGATATATTGAAGTTTAAGTAAAAACAAGATGGCCACCAGAAATGTCAAACTCGATGTTTGATGGCCAATATCTCAGGATCCCGACGTCGCAGCAAGACAGGACTGGGCTCCCCGTAAAGGGCGCGAACGCAGCAGTCAGAATTTTTACACTTCGGAACTTGGAAATTATTTAGCTCTGAAAGCGCCTGAAACTTCCAGAGATACTAGGTGGGCCGCCCAGGATACCAAATCCCAAGTCTCAAGTTTCTAAGCCAACAGATTGCCGAGAAAACTCGGGTTGAGTAAATCCAAGATGGACGCCGAACTGTCAAAGTATAACTTTGAAAATCTATAACTCCGGATCCAGTAGTCCGAAAAGGACCGGATTTTAAATATGCAATTTGGCTTGACCTTCTCAATGATTTGCTAAGGTTTTCAGGAATAAAAAATTTCAGGCCTGAAAAACGCCTAAAACTATTTTTACCTGATTAACAAAGGTTTGCCAGAAACTGTTACGAAAATCCCAAATTTCCAAGTCAAGTGGATCCCGTGATATTAACTTTTGAAATTTCGTACGAAAATTTTTAAATTCGTACCAATTTCTTAATCTGTCAAATTAAAAGGTTTTGGGCCCGTGTTTGGGCTTAAATTTGTCAAGACTAATATGTTGAGACCGTTCCTACTGTCAAAAATATTTAATTTCTATTTAATTTGAAATTATGGTCAAAAAACCCTTAAAAATCAATATTTCAGGATCCGAGAACACAAAAAATCCTAAAAAATAGTTAAAATAAACATAAAATAAAGCACTACAATATAAAATATAAACTTTTGATTTTTTTAGGTTTCAGACCACTTTCAGGGGCTTTTTCAATTTTTTATAGTAAAACGGCTCTAACTTAGAAAAATTCAGGCGGAAAAATACAAAATTTTAAATACAGCTTTAACAAGTAAGCGCGCAACAAGTTTTGTAATAAAAATGTGGGGTAATCGATTTAAATTTTGAAAGAAATAGGTTTGAAGTTTGTAGGTTTAATGTAGAGTAACTTATCTCCTGAAGGTCCAAAAAATTTTTTGATTTCGCCAAGTTTCTTGCTCCAGTAGGATAAAGATGCTGTTCAAAAATCAACTTTCCAGCACAACTCCTTCTGTTACCGCGTGTTCTGAAGACCACGTGTGTTTTCCGTTTGCCCTTGAATAACTTCCAAGGGCACGGTGTCAGGTTGGATTTGAAGGAGTCAGAAGTTGCACCTGATGAAGGCCCACATGCAACTAGCAGAAAAACCTGGGGTCAAAGGGCTGGTACGTGCAGCGCACGGCACTTAGCTAATTTATACACGCCACTTAACCTATCAATATGAGGTTTACCACTTATAACTTTTTTCACTGCAATCCTTTCGGTGTAGCACTTTCACTCACTTATGTACAACGGCAATGCGCACCTAACGACTTAATTTTCGTCGCGATCCGAGCAGGAAATTTATTTATTTTCGATTTTTTTGTGAGGAACAGCGTGGATTTAGATGCGTTCGGGGCGGCTGTCGAAGCGCAACTGGGTTAGGTTAGGTTAGGTTAGGTTAGGTTAGGTTAGGTTAGGTTAGGTTAGGTTAGGTTAGGTTAGGTTAGGTTAGGTTAGGTTAGGTTAGGTTAGGTTAGGTTAGGTTAGGTTAGGTTAGGTTAGGTTAGGTTAGGTTAGGTTAGGTTAGGTTAGGTTAGGTTAGGTTAGGTTAGGTTAGGTTAGGTTAGGTTAGGTTAGGTTAGGTTAGGTTAGGTTAGGTTAGGTTAGGTTAGGTTAGGTTAGGTTAGGTTAGGTTAGGTTAGGTTAGGTTAGGTTAGGTTAGGTTAGGTTAGGTTAGGTTAGGTTAGGTTAGGTTAGGTTAGGTTAGGTTAGGTTAGGTTAGGTTAGGTTAGGTTAGGTTAGGTTAGGTTAGGTTAGGTTAGGTTAGGTTAGGT